>PVIJ01000033.1:5624-450247 GCA_004024925.1 Scalopus aquaticus | reverse complement strand
CCTGACCCAGCAGGGGACAGGCATGACACACACACTGTTTGATCACCATCCCCACCCTGATTAAAGAGAGCACATTTTCCATTTAGAAGCTATTGAAAAGATGAACTAACCCACAATCATTTGATTCTTTGGGAAAAAAAAAAATAACCTCAAACTTGAGGTGATGGGAGGTTCGTGCTGCCCCGTGCCAACCATTCTAATGTTTTATGGTATAATGAAGACTGTTCAGGAGGGACCAAAGGGTCGGCAGCTCCTCACCTCCAGAGGAGGGAACAGCTCTGTCTACAAGTTAGTGCTGTAATGAGGCCATGAGAAAGGAGGATGTGAAAATGGACCCGTGTCAAGGGCAGTACCGGTGAGAGGCTCAGGCTGAGCTGGCCCCGTATAATGACTAGGTGACCAGGACAGCCTTGAAAAATTATGACTCATGCCCCAGAGGGACTGCTTTTTGCCATCGCTTTGCCTGACCTCTTCCAGCACAGAGCCCTGGCTCTGGCACTTTCAGACATGGAGAATTATGTAGAGAGAACCTGATGGCTGTTTCGGCCAAGGGGCCAAGTAGGAGGGCGTCGCTCCGTGTGCTTGGGTTTTAGGCAAAATTCCCTACCTTGATGGCTTAATTTCCTGCCAGGCAAAAATGAATCACTGCAATTCCAATTCTTAAGTAGTGACTGGCCGTGGTGCCAGTGGGATGATTCTATCCTTTTCAACAGCACTTTTTTTTTTTTTTTGGGCTAAAATCAGACAGTCCGTCCTATTTGCCATTATTGAGTGTCTAGCACTTTCTTTTTCTTTTGCTTCTAATAGTAATAGTGCTGAGCTATGAATAACATTTTCCTTCAGATTTCTTCCCTCCCAGAGAGGGTAGAAG
The DNA here is from genome assembly GCA_004024925.1 of Scalopus aquaticus. Lineage (NCBI taxonomy): Eukaryota > Metazoa > Chordata > Mammalia > Eulipotyphla > Talpidae > Scalopus > Scalopus aquaticus. The sequence goes on along the minus strand of PVIJ01000033.1, from coordinate 449,376 downwards.
TGTGAGGGGAGCCCTTGTTGAGTCAAAGGAAAGATGTTAAAATGCCTTATGGCAAAATGTAATAGGTCAGCTTAAAAGGAGCAGTGTGGCTGAGAGAGAGAGTCCCCGTTGAGTCAGGGCGGCCCATTCACGCACCTTGTCAAGATAGGAGTAGCTCCATACTTTCCCATCAGCAAACATGCGGGACACGATCCGACCTTGCTTGTCGATGTCTGTCCTCTCGCTCATGGCGCCACGCTGAAGGCCAGCCAGGCGCCCATTGAAGAAGTAGGAGACATTGACGGCCGCCAGCCCACTGCTGGGGAGCCAGAGGAAGGGGCGGCCCACCTGGTCATAAATGATCCTCAGGGTGAACTTCCGGTGATCGTCATAGATCTTCTCTGTCCGAATATTCCGGTCATAGTCAATGGACAAGAGATTTCTTCCATGGACCTAGGAACACACAATGGGTGTGGTTTGAAAGCTATCCCCAGGCGTGCACGGGAGAAGGAAATGACCCTGAAGTTCTTTATAGGAGTGCTTTCTGACCTTTATATCCCGGTATGTATAGAGTATGGCACTATTTGTAGAGGGCAGCAAAACACAGAAACGAGGCTGCGTATGGTCAAGGATTGATCTGGCACGGCTGCCGTGAGCAGTTATGTCGGAGGTGCACTGCACAGCTACAGTGGCTGCCACCCAGTGTGGGATGACAGTGCTGACAACTGCAGTGCACCACTGACAAAGCCACAGCGAAGCCCTGCACTTTGGGCTTCTGACTGGCCTGCCTGGCTACCCTGGGGACAAGAAAATTTGCATATCTGTGCACTCATGACCCTTTTTGGGCACATCATTTGTTAAGCAGCTAATGATCTTCTGAAACCTCAAGTAAACATAGTTACTTGGGGAGGAGGTCTTAGAATCTGTATTTTACAAACAAGGACACCTCATTCCTATGCCAGCTCCTTTACTTCTAGAGAAAAATCCCCACTGTTAAGGATATAAGCCATCAGCAGGGAGACCGCAGTAGTGCTGGGGAATTCCAGCAAGGGGAAGAACTAATTTATTTAGATTTTAAAGGAAGAGTGAACATATCCAGATATAATTTAATCTTTATTTAGAAGTTGATCTGATCAGAGAAGAAAGTCTGTCCCAGAAAGGAGAACTGGGAGACCAGGTTCTTGTTAGGGGTAAAGGAGGGGGTGCTTGAGATTCAGCTAGACCTGCATGGATGACAGCAAGGGAATGAAGTGAAGCTGACTCAACTCAGGCTTTTTAACATGATTGGCTCAAATCCAGATGTCCTTGGCCTGGCTGCCGAAGGCCAGGGAGAATCTAAACCAGCAGAATGAAGGCATGTGAGAGAGAGATGGTAGCTCCTTACCTTAAGCTAACAATTTGGTAGCATTTAATAATAATGGTGATGATGAAGATAGTAAAAGTAACTTTAACGTGTCTTAAGGGCTAGTCTATACAGGCATAATGATAGGCATTTTGCATCCGTTGTCTGAACTGATGCTCACAAAAACCACTTTACAAATGTGGAAACTGAGCTTGAATCAGAGAAGTTCCAAATTTGTTAAATGTCACACAGCAATGCAGTGGTAGAGTTGGTCTGTAATTTAAGTCTTCAGCCTTCAACTAAGTTAACTGCTTGGATGTTTAATCAGTGCTACTGCTTTCTGTATTTTGTATGTATTGAGTGCCCTGAGATGTGTGAAATGATAGACAAACTGTAAAGCATTGCTAAGAGCCTGAAAGGATGCCACAGTGAAACTTTTGGGGGAGACAAGAAATACTTCTAATACCACAAGTGTCTGTATACTTGGGAGCAGTATTGTATCCAGGTAAAGAACTACATTTCACAGCTTCCGTTGGAGGCAGGGCTGGTTAATACAACGTAAGTGGGAGTTGTTGACTGGGACATGTGAGACCTTGAAGGAAGTGGACTCAGCTATAAAATAGTCAGTGTTTGTTCTTACTTTTCTCCTTCTCTTAGGTGGAATATGGATGTGATGACTGGAGCTCTAGCATTCACCTTGTGAATATGGGGTGACTCTGAGGGTAGAAACTTTAAAAATGATGACTCAGAGAAAGTGTCTAGATTCCTAGGTATCTTCGATGGTCATCCATATCAACCATGAATTGCTTAACATAAGATTCCTTTTGGGTCAAAAAATTAATAAGTCTTTACCTTGTTTAAGCTTCTATTATTTTTAACTCTAACAGTTGAGATAAAGTTGATAGAAACCCTTGATGCTTTGAATACTGTGCTTAGCACTTCACATACTTGAATCCAGATTAATTCTCACAACATAAGTAGAAATTATTTTATATGTGGGAAACTGAGCTCAGAGCAGGTCACACAGCTGGACAAGTGACAGAGGCAGGATTTGAATCCAGGACTGTATGATTCCCCAAAGCAGTGCTGTTCCCATGGAGTCAGTGCAGAGAGAAGACAGAGGCCATTTAGAAAAGAGAATGGCTCAAAGTATGGAGGTGGTAATGAATAGTGGTGAGTTTTGGGGATATAAGGAGACCCAACTCTGGAAGATTCATATTGTGAAACTTGCAGCAATTAGGGGTAATAGTCAAAAAGGCAAAGGGAGAATAGTAGGAATTAACAGGCCCCAAAGTGAATGCTGTTAGAATTATTGGGGACCTTGATCTCAAATTAGGGTCATTATTACCAGAGAAAACTATAAGTTGCAGTCAGAAAGATCACTTCCTCTGGAAATAGTTTGGCCCTATTGGGTTACTTCGTTTGGGGCAACTGCAAAAGGTCACCAAGATTCTCAATCTTATGTGTTTAAGAATGTCAGTTTGAACCCTCTTCAACATTTTACTAGGTGGAATGAGTAATGTGGCAACAAGAAGGGATTTTCAGGGTTTCCTTAGTGAACTGCTGTGCACTCTCTACCAGGCCTACGTATTGTCCATCTCCTCCACCATCCTTCCATCTTCCCTTTTCGTATTCCCTCCCCTTTGCTTCTCTTTGCTAATATCAAACAGCCCCAGTGCATTGATTACTTGCTGAACATGAAATTTCTGCTACTGTCAGGCTCAGTGCCTCCTCTGGAACACATGGGTGAACACCATTGACAAAGCTAGCTGGCCCAGGAACTTAGAACAGGGTGAGTGCACTCTTGACACTGCCCATTTTATCTTATTTCATCCTCACAATGCTCCTAGCTAGCACTATGATTATCGCCACTTTACATGTGAGGCAGACAGGCTTTCGTGCCCTCCTCAAGCTTACACAAACAGTAAGGGGTGGAGCAGGGATCTCAACCCAAAGTGTACTGCTTCGCCCGTAGACTGTATCACCTCTCTGACAGTACCTCTTGAACAGACATGCAGTCCTAAACCACTTAAGATGCTCTCTCTGAGCACCACCACTCAGCAGACTCCACATTGACCCCAGGGAATAGGGGCTAGGTGACTGGTACACATTCTTGATAAAAATATACTTAGTCTGAGATAAGGCCTTATCTTCAGTTATCTATGGGAGTCCAACAAGGTAAACATGTATATATACACAACTATCTGTCCATATACACACAAAAATATTATGTGTATATGTATACACTATAATATGTAATTATGGGAAAGACCCACATATCCATCACTTGTAAGCATGACTATCATAACTGTATTGCTATGTGACTTTGCTAAGATTACACAAATAGCTGACTAGAAAGCGAGCAGCCATCTGGGTTTGATATCTATTGCTTAAGCGGATCAGACCTCTGACCCCCACATTGATGAAGCAATAGGTGCCAACCATTAACCACTGGTAATTTAGAGTGTCATTTTATCCCTAAAGTCACCATATCCCTGGGGGTGGGATTTTGTTATACAGCTGGTTCAAGTTAAATTTTTTTTGATTGATGGATATTTGACATATAATATTGTATTTGTTTCAGGTGAATAATATTAATGATTCTGCACATGTATATGTATATATATCCCATATATATGTATATATACTAGACTTATTGTGATGATCATTTCACAGTATATATGAATTACTGATATTATTTCATAGATATGTAGTAATGACTCTATTACAGTAATTAGTGAAGTTGAGCATCTTTTCATGCACCTGCTGGCCATCTGTATGTCCTCTCGGGGGAAAAAAAATCTATTCATATCTTCAGCCTGTTTTTAAAATCAGATTATTTGCTTTGTTACTACTGAGCGCTTTATATATTTTTGATATTAACATCTTATATGATCTGCAAATATTTTCTCCCTTTTGGTGGGTTGCTTTTTCATTTTGTTGATGGTTTCCTTTGCTGGGTAGAAGCTTTTTAGTTTGATGTAGTTCCACTTGTTTATGTTTGCTTTTGTTAGCAAATGCAAAATATAGCCAAGGCTGATGTCAAGGAGATTACTGACTTACGTTTTCTTCTAGTTTTATGGTTTCAGGTCTTTAATCCATTTGAGGTTTTTTTTTTTTTTTTTAGTATAGTGTAAAATAGCTTTTTTTTTTTTTTTTTTTTTTTTTTTTTTTTTTTTTTTTTTTTTTTTTTTTTTTTTTTTTTTTTTTTTTTTTTTTTTTTTTTTTTTTTTTTTTTTTTTTTTTTTTTAATTTTTTTTTTTTTTTTTTTTTTTTGGTCTATGATAGTGAGTGGTATTCTTTTGTATGTGGCCATTCAGTTTTCCTAACACCATTAATTGAAGAAATTATCCTTTCCTCATTATATATTCTTGCCTCCTGTATTGTTAACTAATGGACTATATATGCTTGGGATTATTTCTGGGCACTCCTTATATTTGTTTTTATGCCAATGCCATTCTGGTTTGATGATTACAACTTTGTAATTTAGTTTGAAATTAGGGAGCATGATGCCTCTAACTGCTTTTCTTTCTCAGATTTCTTTGGGGGAAAAAAGTTAGCTTTGGATATTGATTTTTTCTTTTTGTAGGTTCGTGCGAATTTTAGGGTGTTTCTATTTCTATGAAAAATGCCATTGGAATTTTGATGGGGTTGCTGTGAATATGTAGATTGCTTTGGATAATGTGGACATTTTAGTGATTATCTATCTTTAAAGATTTTATTTATTTTTGCATAGAAGAACTGGGGTGTAGGCCAGAGGTGTGGGGGGTGAGAGGACTCACCAGAGACAAAGTAGGGGCAGAACAAGCAGATCTATTGAAATACATTGCTAAGGGGAGCAGCGGGTGAAACAGGAGAGAGGTGTGCCATGACATATGGGTTAGCTCCTTGGCTGGGGATCAAACTCAGGCCACTGCAGAGGGCCATTCTCAGTGTTAGTGCTGAAACTTAACCCCTAGGCCACCAGGGAGGACCCCAATATTAATTCTTTCAATCCAAGAACATGAAATATCTTTCCATTTCTTTATGACTTGTTCAATTTCTTTCATTAACTTTTCAGTGTACAGGTCTTTCACCTCCTTAGTCAAACTTATTACTAGGTATCTTATTCTTTTTGATGCTACTATAAATAGTTTTGCTTAATTTCTTTTTCTGATAGTTCATTATTAGTGTATAGAAAAAGAACAGAATTTTGTATATTGAATTTGTATGCTGCGACTTTCCCGAATCTGGTTGTTATTTCTAGAAGAGTTTATTAGTTTGAACTATTTTTTAGAGAAAAAGAACAGAATTTTGTATATTGAATTTGTATGCTGCAACTTTACCGAATCTGGTTGTTATTTCTAGAAGAGTTTATTAGTTTGACTATTTTTAGGGTTTCAAAAATTATTAAGTCTAATAGGCCTTAAGTTTTCTTTATATAATACCATGCCATCTGCAAATACTAACAATTTTACTTTTCACTTTCCAATTTACTTATTTTTCTTGCAAAATGGTTCTGGATAGGACCTCCAACAATATCTTCAATGGAAAGAGGTGCGAGTGGGCACCCTTAACTTATTTCTGACCTTAGGGGAAAAGTTTTGACTTTTTCACCATTTTTGATGTTAGCTGTGGGCTTATTATCTATAGGTATATTCCCTCTATATGGACTTTGTTGAGGGTGTTTTTTTTTTAAGTCATAAATGGATGTTGAATTTTGTTACATGCCTTTTCTGCATCTATTGAAATGATCCTATGATTTTAATCCTGTAATTTGCTAATGTGGTAAATCACATTGATTTATGATGATGAACCATCCTTGCATCTTTGGAATAAATCTCACTTCATCATGGTGTATGATCCTTTTAATGTATTGCTAAATTCAGTTTGTTGATATTTTATTGTGGATTTTTTGCATCCGTGTTCATCAAGGATATTGACTGTAATTTTCTTGTGTCCTTTTCTAGTTGTGGCATGAGGGTAATGCTGACTTCATAAAATAAATTTGAAAGTGTTCCCTTCCATTTTTTGGAAGAGTTTGAAACACTGATAATTCTTTGAATGTTTGGTAGAATTAACCAGTGGAGCTTTCTGGTCCTGGACTTTGTTGGGAGGTTTTTGATTACTGGTTCAATCTTCTACCTACTTACTGGTCTGTGCAGATTTTCTGTTTTTTTTTTTTTTTTTAATGATTTAGTCTTGTTAGGCTCTATGTTTCTAGGAATTTATTCATTTCATCTATGTCGTTCACTTTGTTGGTATGTAATTGTTCATAGTAATGTCTTAGGATCCTTCATTTCTGTGGTATCAGTAGTAACATCTCCTATTTCATTCTGATTTTGAGTTCTTTTTTTCTTGATGATTCTAGCTGACATAAGAACCAGTTCTTATATCATTGAGTTTTAAAAATTTTCTCTTTTAGTCTTCCTTTCTTTATTTCTGCTCTGCTCTACTGACTTAGGGTTTTATTTTTTTTCTTTTAGCTTCTTGAGGGTGTAAAGTGAGATTGAAATTTTGCTTGTTTCTTGATGTAGACATTTATTGCTTGAATTTATTGCCCTCTTAGGACTGTCTTTTCTGTATCTGTGTTTTGCTACATTGTATTTCCATTTTTATTTGTCTCAAGATTTTTTTTTATCTTTTTTGATTCATAGGTTGCTCAGTACGATACTGTTTAATCTTCACAAGTATGTGAATTTTCTCATGTTATTCTTGTAGTTCTAGTTTAATATCATTGTATTTAGAAAAGATGCTTGAAATGATTTCAACCTTCACAAATTAGTAAGACTTGCTTTATGTTCTAATGCATTGTCTATCCTGGAGAATGTTCCATGCGCATTTAAGATTGCCTACTCTGTTAATTTTGTATAGTTAAGTTCTGTGTATGTCCTGTATGTATCTGTCAAGTCCATCTGCTCTAGCATGTTGTTTAAGGTCAGTGTTTCCTTACTGGTTTTTGATCTGATTGATCTGCCCACTGATTTAAGTGGGGGTGTTAAAGACCACTTATATATAACAGTATTATACTATTATTGTATTGCTGTTTCTCTCTCCACTTAGGTCTCCTAATATTTGCACTATCTATTCAGGTGCTCCTCTGTTGGCTGCAGAAATATTGACAAAGGTTACACCCTCAAGTTGCACTGACCCCTTTTATCACTATGTAATGCTCTTCTTTGTCTCTCATTAGTCTTTGTTTTAGCCTATTTTGCCTAAGTATATGCATCCTAGGTTTGGTTTGGTTTTCATTTGCATGGAATATCTTTTTCAATCCCTTCACTTTCAGTCTCTGTGGGTCCTTATATCTGAAGTGAATCTTTGCACATATAAGAGATATATAGGTAATATATAGATGTTTCTGATTTTTAAAAAAAATCCATTCAACTGTCCTCTCTTTTTTCTTTAGTTGATGCAACATTGGTTTACACTGTGATGCAGAGGTACAGGATCACACTTTTCCACACTTTTTCTTCACTGCTGAGACTTCTATTTAGTACTTTCTTCTATTTTATTTCTTTGTCAACATTATCACTCTGCTCAGCCATTCTTCTGAGATGGGTATCTTTATGGCCATTACTTGGAACTCTTTATTAGGTAAATTGCTTATTTTCATTTTGTTAAGGTTTTTTTTCTCTGTGGTTTTATCTTTTTCTTTCATTTGGACCATATCCCCCTGTTTCATTTTGCTTGACTCTGTTGCTTTCTGTGTAACTAACAGTGGAGATAGTCACCTTGTGTAGGAGATGAACCATATGGTCCAATCCTGCCCTAGCTCTTGGTTGTATCTCAAACCATTGTGATTGTCCAAGCAGCCTATTTCATTTTTAATAGCTTCCAGTAGTTGAGGGTGTTCCAGGACCTGTCAGTGTTACAAAGGGGAGGATCTGAGTCAAGCATCTAGATTTGGGCTAATTGGAAGCCAGACCCTCAGGCAGCAGCTTTTAAAGTATGCAAATGTATACAGTTCTGTGGGACTGAAAGCGTAAGTCCTAATGACTGCCAGAGCAAGGCAATCTGTAGGTGTCCCCTGGGTAGCAATTGCAAAAATTGGGGATCCAGGAGAATTAATAAGCACCTTTCTGGGACATACTGGTGAGCTGTAGTGAGACAGAGGCAGAGTACAAAGACAGCATCCCCCAGCCTGCTTCCCCTGAGAACAGCTCCCCTCAGCTCCTAGATGTGTGCCAAACCAGAGTCTGTTCCTTAGGCCTAAATTCCAGGACATACAAACAGTCCTCTTTCACAGGAAGAGTAGGGGTGTGTTTCAGTCAACTGTACAGTGCTCTAGGAGTGACTGCATGCTAGGAACTGCCTCTCAGATTGTTATAATCCTATGGGTCCCAGCATCTCAAGTCCTTCCTGCCATTAGAACCAGGTGATCAAGAGGAGCTTGCACAATCCAGGGAGCCAGATATGTGTAAAAGTTCCCCATCAGGAGATACCAGCACTTTGGATCATGGCAGAGGTGGAACACAGGGAAGGCACCCACTGGCTGGAGTGAGGGTAATCATGTGAAGATGGCAGTGGTCAGCTTCACCCCTGGAGAGTAGCACAGCAGGCCCTAGATGTGTGCTGAATTTGAGGCCTGCCCCTCAGGCTGACAGTTTATTTAAAAAAAAAAAATAAGCCTTTTTCATAGAAAGTCTAGGTATTGTTCAAATGTCTGCTTCTGCTCTGTGTCTTGGGTGAGTCTGTGTGTGAGCCCTTTAAGAGCCGTTTCTCAGCCCAGCCCCTGGTCTCAGGGGCATGGGGCCTGTTGGTTTTCTCAGCTAGATGCTTTGGTGTCTTGGCATTCAGGTTTATGTCTTAAAAGCTGGTGTAAAGGGGTTAAAATCCTTCACTCCTCAGGGAGAAGTTCTGGGTTCTGAGTTCCTTCCCAGTTGGGGGTCACCGTGCCAGGCGTGAAGCTACCAGCTTCAATGTGGATTGTTCTCATTTGCCTGATATGTAGGAGTTCATGGGCTAGTTTTTAGGTTTTCTTCCGAGGATATTGTTTCATATGTGGCTGCAGATTTGATATGTCTGTGGGAGGAGGTGACTTGAGGATCTTGCTGTGTTGCCATCTTGAACTGGAACCTTGAGTTAACTTGTGAAATTTCTATAAAAAAAAAACCCAATCCTTCTAATAATTAAATATGATATATTGTTCATGGGCAGCTGAGTCCAGGAGTTCAGGCCAGTTATGTAACCTAATCAAATATCTTTAATTAGGAGGGCAGTGTTCCTGTGGGCGGAGGCATCTCTGCTATAGGAGGTGAAATGTTGGGGGTCCAGCAAGCATGCTCATCCCAGTGTGGGCACTTGCCCCACAGTTTCTGCGTGTACAGGAGTTTTAATTTAGCCTCACCGTTCTCTTATTCAGAATTAAATTACCCATCTAACAATATTTAAATTAACCTTGAGGTTTCCTGGAGAACATAAAAGTTATTTTGAATTATTTTCATTGCCAGGATCAGCACAATTCCCTTCCCAGCCGGCTCGGTAGGTATGCAGCGATAGAGAAACCAATTTTTAAATTAATACAATTTTGTATTTGTAAGGAAGCCATTATTTTTAATTATCGGGCATTTTCCTCAGCCTGGCTTCCCCAGTTAATAAAACTCAGCTATTTAGCATGGTTTTTATTTTTGCAGAGAGCAGAATTGGGGAGTTAGTTTCCCCTGTGGAATCTCCCCCCAGAACGTTTTGATCTCACTATGCATGTACCTGTCATGAGGAAGCTCATAAAATACCCCAAGAAAAGGAAACGGTGTCATCCAAATGGCCCAGCTGGGCCTATAACTGGTGACTCTAATGCAGTTTGGGGGGCAATGAGGGGAGCTGGTGATTTGAGAAACATGAAGGAGGAAATGAACACTGAGCTGGGTCCTCTCCAGGGAAACTGCACTGTAGCACAGCAGGAGAGATTTCAGTTAGACTCACAGAAGAACACTCATCATGCTTGGAGGGTAGGAAACTGAAAACAGATGAGTGAGGGAGGGCATGAGCTCCTCCATGTTTGGTGCTGCTTAAAAGCAGGGTTCCTGTCTCAGAGAGTTTAATTATTCACCTACCCAGAGGAAAAGACTGGCCTGGATGACATCTTCATTTCTTTTCTGGACCAGTCCTTGGGGATTTAAAAGGCAGCTCTTCCCCACTTCCATACAAGACTCACTGTTACATTGGGATCAGTGCTTGTGCAGACAAAACAACTTGCTATAAATTTAATATTAGCTTAAATAATGCATAATTGGGAGGGTAAGACTCTGCAAACACATTAAATAATGTATTCCCTGAGTAAACATTATTTTTGGATGACTTGCTGTATTGGATGGTGGTGAGGTGGAAAGACCTGAATTTGAGTTATAATTTTGATGCTAATTAGGTCTGTCATTCCAAGGCAGTACCTTTGCTGTTCATGCCTCAGTTTCCTGATCTGTAATGGCAGATAAGCTGCTGGTGGACAGGGACACCCTACTGCCTTATATTTCTCTTTGTGTTCCCATCATTTTGGAAAATACCGATACTTGTGACTAAGTGGGTAGAATTAGACAGAGTAAGAACCCAGGCCATGCTGATGATCCAAGTTCTAACATGGAAAACTGAGAAGAAAAAATGTGACCAGGACATCTGTGATTTCCAAACATCTGCAAGGCTTCATTCCCAAGAGCAGTCAGTCACCCTGGAAGCCCTCTGAGAGCTGGGGTTGCTAGATAGAGGCTGCAGGATGCATATTTTCATGCTGTCAACACAAAATCCCCTTCGTTCATTCGTGAACTACTTGCTGAGCCCCTACGATGCTCCTTATTGTGACTGACACTTAGAGCAAGGCCGGTATGGCCTATGCCCTATGACCTTCAGGTCAGCGGAGGATAAAGCAGAGGATACACTAATGTGGTAATGAGAGAAAATAGAGAAGGAGCTATGGGAATGGAGGAGGGACACTTAGCCAGAACTAGGCTGACAGGGATGGTTTCCCAGAGGAAGTGCTGCCTCCGTTAAGACCCAAAGTATGGGTGAGGGTAGGAGATGAGTCTGGAAGAATGTTCCAGGTCAGATGGTTGGCAAGTGAAAGCTAGGTATTGTAAGCAAGGAACCTACAAGGGCAGAGAACTTAGCTTCAAATCTGGTAGGAGTGTTTTAGTGGAGGAGGATGTGGCAGAGAAGGGAGGTAGTGGTGTCAAGTCTTGCCCATATGACCTGAGTGGGTTTGTACTCAGTATCCTTCAACCTGAACTTTCAGAAGTCAAGGATGTTGTTTGTTTCCTAGCCTTGAAGAAGTAAGATACAGTCAAGCTGAAGGCTGAATGCACCTTTACACTCACCAGTGAGTAAATCTGTGGAGAGCTTTTGTATTTCTAAAGATTCTTACCAGCACAAATAGGCCCCTTCCTCTTGATTTTACCTGCAGCTAGTTTGCTGCTGCTACCCTAGTTCTGCATCTGCTTAGAATATAAATAACAGTCTCTTTTGCCTCGGGGCCTTTGCACATGCTGGTACCCTACCAAAGAAGGCTTTTCTCCCATCCCATGCCTAGAAAATTCCTACTCTTCATTCAGTTCTCAGTTCAAATGTCATTCTTAGAGAGATCTTAACCAAAATAAGGTATTTCCTATTCTCCCCACACTGTTTTCCTCCGTAGCACCCATTATATTATTTGTGTACTTATTTGATTATTGTGTTGCCTCTTGCTATGGCATAAATCCCATGAGGTTTTTCTACTTTTTCACTGTACTATCCCAAATAGCAAGTCATCCAAAAGTAATGTTTGCTTGGGGAATACATTGTCTAATATGTTTGCAGAGACTTGTACTTCTAATTATGTATTATCTAAGCTAATATTAAATTTATCACAAGTTATGTCCATACAAGCACAGCTCACAGTATAAGCTTGCATCTGTTTACCAATACATACTCAGTGCCTAGAACTGTGCCCAGAACTTGTAGGACCTGTTTGAAAAAGTCAGTCAGTGCAGGATGAACTCATGGTAGCCAGAAGATCTGATAAAATCCAGGCTTTCATGATGGTTCTATGTTAAGGGTCGGCCTGAGTGAGCTCCATGCAGGCCTGTGTCCATGGGTGTGTTTCACATGCACACATCCACATTTGCCTTCCACCTCCCTCCTGAGTCACTGTCATTTGCCACGAATGTAGAAGAACTACAATCCAATGTGTAATCGCTATGTCATATTAATTATATGGAAACCAAAACAAAATGACTAACTCCCACTTGTTCTTGGAATACTAATAACACTAATACCAATATCACGATGGAAGATTATCTTGGAAACAATTTTTCTTTTGTTCTGCTACCCACACATGTAACTGTTTCTTGCTTTTGCAATCACTGTGTAAATCAAAACTGGGAGGAAATATCCCAGAGTTGGTTTTATGCTGGCTTTCTAGGAGAGAATCATGCACTAAATCCATTTTAGGAAAAACAGAAGTTTTACATCTTTAATGGGAGAGGCGGGTTCAATTCTTTTCTTTAAAAGCCTACATAGAGGAAGGCTTGCTGGGGATTGGGGCATTAATGTGCTAATAGATGGTCAGAACCAGCAGTGAGGCTTATGATGAGGCTTTGGAGGGATGGAGGATGCTTCATACCTTTGGTGGGTGGGTGTGATTTTATTATCCCTTGTTTCTTTGGGCGCAACAGCCCTGTCTATACAGTTTTCTAAAATGCTAAAAATGCCTCCATGTGACCCAGGCCTGACCAATCACAGAAGCCCATCTCCCTGTGACTGGCCCAGTGCCGACTGTCCCAGAGCAGCCAGAGTTCACCCCGGGGCTTAAAGCAAGTGTAAATCCTGAGGGCAAGTCCCTTTTTTCTCTGGATTCGCTGAACTAATGTCAGCCTGGTCTCAACTTTGGCCAAGTCTACCTGACATTGCCCCCTTCCCCTCCCCAACACAGTAAAGAGGTCACAAATTCATTGTAGGGGGACATTAGGCTACCTGCAGGAGAAAGAGTTCTGAAATGGAAAGGAGCTGTAATAAAGAGGGAAAAGGGAGAGGTTGTCAATCTAATGACATTGTAGGGGAGCAAAAAATCTGCCATCCCAAAATATGTGTTTTTTGCAAAATTTGGTTTCATGGGAAGGCCTCTGAAGGTGGAGGGTGCTTTTGAGAAAGATGTTTATATGTAACTTCTACTTTCTGAGGGCCTCTCCCAGGGAGATTTAATCTCTTCTCTTTCAACAGAGAAGGCAGATAAGAACTTGATCTGGAATACTTTTGTCTCCTGTGCTTCCCTGGTAACCTCCCTGACCTTCCTTTTCTTCCCCCTACCTCCCTTGTCTTATGGAAGCTAGTTAAGATGGCATCTGAGGTCACACGGGTGAGATCCTCAGTCATGCTGGGCTCTCCCATGTATACAGGAGGTACATGTTATCATTACACTTCTCTAAGGTTCTTCTCTCAGCAGTCTGTCTGATGCTTGTTTACTTGCCAGCCTAGGGGAACTCAGAGAGTATGGGGTTATTTCCTCTGTGCCCTGTCAGCATCATTTGGGCTTACAGAGTCAGTAAAGTGGGCTTCTCTCTTGTAGGGGTCTGTTAGGCAAGACGATTTCTGCCTTTTCTTTTTATAGGCTGATTTGAGCATGCTTCCTGTCTTTCGCAGTGAAAGATGCCTGGCAGACAGAAGAGCAATGTGTGTGTGAACTCAGGCCTGCGTCAAGTGGGTGGGGACATGTCTTAGGGGACATGGTCATCACATCTGTCTTCGTCATCTGTTGTCTGAGCGTCTGCCACATGGTGCTTGTCACCAAGGATACAGGGGTGAGATGGTCCCTGTGCTTATGGAGCTTCCAGATACCCTGATTCAACTGCTTTATGTGTTTTTGAAAGGACAGAGAAAGGAGTGGGTGGTGACAGGATGATGTGTTCAAATGAGAATCCTGGAGAATTGCTTGTAAGGCATAATGAAAATCTTCCTTGCACTGAGTTTGCACTGAGGGATGAAGTGACTAACACTCTAGATTTTGCCAAAGCAGCATAAAACTTTTGGTGGAAGGATGTGGTCACTGGCCACATCCCCACCTTACATCTCACAGCTAAGAGATGCCTCTGGTTGGATTTCTGGAAGAAGCAGTACTGAGGTAGGTTAGAATTTCACTGGGCACTGCCTCGTGGTGGTTTCACTGGGATTTTCATCTTCTCTGATCTCCCAAGGACGCTCTGAGCCTTGTGTCCTCACACTAGTCTCCTATTGGCCAGACTCCCAGGAATATTCTAGTCCCTAAGAAAGGCCAGACTATTTGCTTTATTGCACAAAAACCTCAGTTGCTGCACTACAGGCTCTCTTGCCATCCATGAGGGAGCAACAATTACATGACGCTTGTTAGATGTTGTACTTGATAGTTCCTTCAAGTCAACATAGTATGATATTGCCATGAAAAAGCAGATTAATGGAGCAGAATAGAGAGCCCAGACATGAGCCTATGATATATGGTCAATTTATAATAGGACAGGACAACATAATGGGGAAAGGACAATAAATGGTGTTGGGAAAACTAGAAAAAAATCAACTTAAAGTTGATCAAAGATTCATCATATGACCAGAAACTATAAAACTCCTATGAGAAAGCTGGTAGCAAGTTCCCTGACCTTGATTTTGGCAATGGGTTTGACACCAGAAACAAAGGAAACAACAATGGGACTAATGCCAGACTAAAAAGCTACTGCACAGCCAAGGAACTTCTCACCGAAATGGAAGGCAGCTTACCAGAGAGGGGAGAACACTTTTCAATCATATACAGTAGAAGGTAATGTCAGAAATAAAGAACTCATACAACTCAAGAGCAACAAAACAATCCTATTAAAAAACAAGCAGAAGATATGAATAGACATTCTTCCAGAGAGGACACACTGAGGGCCAACAGGTACACTAAGAGATTCTCAACACCACTAATTATCACAAAAGGCAGATCAAAACCAGAATGATAAGAGAGATCCTCTCATACTTGTTAGAATGGCCTTTACCAAAAAAAAAAAAAACAAAAAACAACCAAAAACCCAAAAAGCAGTAACAAGTGTTGGCGAGGATACGGAGAAAAGGGAACCCTGGTGTCCTTTTGCTAGGGACGTAAACTGGTTCAGCCACTGTGGAAAACAGGGTGGAGGGCCCTGAAAAATAGAAATACCATGTAACTCCGCAACTCCACTTCTGGGTATTTACCTGGAGAAAATGAAAACACTAACTTGAAAAGACATCTGCAGGCTTATGCTCACTGAAGCACTGTGTGTGGTAGTCAAGACTGGAAACAACCTAAGTGTCCGTCTATGGATGAATGGAAAAAGGTTATATATGTGCATATATGTGTTTATATAATGGAGCATTAATCCTACAAAAAGGAAAACCTTTCCATTCGTGACACGGACGCACCTTGAGGATATTTATGCTGAGTGAGGCCAGGTCTAGACAAACACCCTTTGATCTCGCCTGTTGGTGGAAGGCAAAATAAAAACAAAACAACAAAAAACAAAACAAGCAAACTGAGCTCATGGATACAGAGAAGTGGTTTCCAGAGGTGGGGTGGGGGTGGGCAAAATACAAGAAGGAGGTTAAAAATTACAAATTCCAGCTATAAAATAAGTCCCCGATGCGGTGTATCACATGGGAACTATAGTTAATACTGTATTCCATATTTGAAAGTTGCAAAGAGAGTAGATCTTAAAAGTTTCCATCACATACTCACCAAAGTATTTTGTAATTACGTATGGTGCTGGATGTTAGCTACACTTACTGAGGTGATCATTTTGCAATATATGCAAATATGGGAGAATCATTATGTTGTAGAATCATTATATCATAGAAATCTGACATAGATTTTATCTTTAAAAGGAAAAAAGTTTATCCTGTTTCTTCCCCATGTAAAGAGGCAGGGATGCCAGGGTCTCACAGCTGTGCTGGGTTCAGCTCCCAGCCTCTCCCCTTCACGCGGCCTGCAGTCCGGCCTCCAGCCTGGCGCGGGACTAGGCTTTCCTGCCATCTGATCATGGGAGGGCCCCTCAGAAGGTGAGCGTGACCCAGCCACCCTCCTCACCGCTCACCTGTTAACTGTCCATGGGGAATATTGCTCTAGTCCCTCCCCTCTCTCCTTCACTGCTAGTGACGTGGAGGCCTGTAGCAGCCTCCATGCCACCCCTCTCCGCCCTCTCGTCCTCCTCTAGTCCATCTTCCTCCACACCCGAGGAAGTCTGAGAGGTCTTCCCAGGAGTACACCTCCCAGCACATCCCTCTGCTAATTAAGCCCTAGAGCAGCTCCCCACTGCTGTCAGGACATAAGCTCACCTAGCAAAGTGTCCCCTTTCGCACGCAGCCCCAGGCCAGCTTGCTCTGTGTCTGCACGGCAGTATTACACACTCCCCTTCTCTTCAGCCCCGCAGAGTTAATATTGTTTGAAACACCATTCCCTTTCTGGGCCTCTCCACCTTTTCACAGACTGTCCTGTTCTCACCACCCCTGCCCCATGTCTTTGTCTACCCAGCTCCTACTCTCAGAACTGTTTCCAGTTTTTTGTGCACTGCATCCCAACCCTCAGACCTGGGGGGAGTGGCAGTGACCTACCACATGTTCCTCTTATTTCGTCATCTTCTGAGGCCCAGAAAGGTTACATTTGCTAATAAGCTTCTGTGCAGTTAGTCACTCAACCATGCTCTTGATAGGGTGTGTGGAAGTGATACCCACCTGATAATTAAGCTCCCACCCTTCATCCAAGCCCCCTTCCGTTGCAGCCCCGGGAGTCACGTGCTGAAGATGTTACAACCTCCAGATAGACCGACTGCAGTGAGGCATTGCTAAGAGGGGCAGCGCGAGCCTTTTGGACTGAGGTGTGTTAAGTGCCTGTGACTGCAGGACATTTGTTACCCAGCTAAGCTCCTCCTCTCCTGACTAATACAGTCGCTTTTTCCCTGTGGTATTAGTCTCTTCTAGCTTATGTCACACTACTTACTTTATTTTCTCCTTATAAGGTAAACTCCCAGATGGTTAAGTACTTAATTTTATCTTTTCTAGAATCTACTTGGTCCACAGTGCTTAACATATAGTTTGCATTTAGTAAATACCTTTAAAAAATGTAAATCAAAGAGACTTAAAAAGAAAATAAAACTAGATATAACTAGCAAAACAAACATTATAGGGGAAAAGTTCAGGGTCCCATTTGGCAAGGGAGCAGAAATGGACAGAAAAGAAGAGGAGCCCAAACTTCCCCCCTTGCCTTGTGGGGGCCAAAAGGTAGGTACCTCTGCTTCAGGGACCACAAATTTCCCTGCCACAGGCTCACAAAGCACCTGACAAAAAGGAACACCCCCCCCCCAGTTCTCTTAATCCACATCACACCCCTCCCCTCCTTTATCCCTTCTTCCAATTGCTCCCCTACAATTTCCAGGAGTTGCTTTTTTTAAATTTCATTCACTAAACAATTTATGAATTGAATTAAAATAAATGAGATGCAAATAAATTCCAGGCTTTCTCCCTCATTTTCAAATTACATTTTCAGTCCACTCAACCTGTTATAATCTCATAGTGATTTTCATTTAAGAGAGCTAAATGGATATGTGATTATTGTTACAAGAACTAACACCAGACAATTAAATGTTGAGGTGTTGATAGATAAAGCTGTGTTTTGATTTGCATAAACACGATGCCAGCAAATCTAACCCTGGCAGAAATTCAGTTATAAGACTTGCGTGCCTAACTTCTGCTAATTACCACAAGTACCATTATTAAGATTTTTAATATTGAGTTGGGATTATAGGCCATTTTATTTGAGGGCCACATTTATCTTTATTTTGAAAACTCAGTCAAAATGCATAACTGATTTATCAGAGAAAAGGCAGGATGACTACTTATAATCAACTTCTACAGTGCGGCGTATCAAAAATCAATTACACCGCCCTGAAATCCAGTCATTAAGGATTTAGCTACTAATCTCATTTCATTTTTGTCTTTAGGAAGATACTGCAGCTTGCAACTTTGCAGATACCAGCAGAGGAAGAAAAACATGGGAGACTGCTGATAACCTAATGTGGAGAATTAAACTCCAACTCGACAAAGGCGGAATCTTAATAGGAGTGGTCCCGCTCTGCAGGGAGGTCACCTGGGCTGGCTGGATCGCAATCCAATAACAGCAGAAGTTAGGACCCCGGTTTTTTTTGATGTTGAGCCTTCTACGCTCAGGAATTCCAAAGCATTTGTTAAACTCTGCCACGTTCCAGTGTTTACTGCCTTCCTAGGGCTTCTCGCAATCTGTAATTCCTGTAGTTGTAAGTTTAATTGTCCGCCTCCCCTACTCTGCACATCAGCCCCAGGAAAGCAGGGCTTTACTTGGTGTGCCTGTGTCTCCTGTGCATCTCACAATGCCTGGTTCATTAAATAAGTACTGGATTTGATAGGCTGGGAATCCCAGAATGCCCTCCTGGGGAGGGGGTTAGCATAATGGTAACCATGGGTTCCTCTAAGAGACAGACACGTGGCAGAGCAGGACTTAGATTATCTGTTGGGCTGTGGATCTAAGCAGGAAGCTGTGCGGCGTGGGGGGTAAGGGGGTAAGAACACTGGCAGGTGAGAAAGACAAGTGGGTTGTCCTGGCTTTGCCATTTGCCCTTGGACTGGAGCTTGTGTTTCCTCACCTGAAAAATGGGGATGATACCTATCCCACGGAGGTTTGGGGAAGCTAAAACAAATGAAGCATTTGACAGCGTGCTTGCGCCCTACAGTGATGCAGTGAACATATCTAAATAATAATATATAACATGCTATAAATAGTTATACATAATAAATATGATAAATCAGTAAATGTCATATGCTGGTTTTTTGGAAGGTATCACTTGTGGGTAAATTACCTAGTTTGGGAACCTGAGGTTGGTTAAATTCCTACTATGACTGGCTTGTTGCTCCCCCTCAGGGTAGGTGGTCTCTCCTCCTCTGTGACCCCATCGGCCCTGAACATGCCCCTCTTTTCACTTGATACCTCAGATTATCCTGTGTTTATTCTATCAGGCTTTTAACTCCTTGAGTGTAAAGAATACATGAAAAAAAAAATTGTTCCTGCAGTATTTAGCAAATCCACCGACACACAGTAGGCATTGGAACCAATTCATTTGTTACATTTCACAAACTGCAAGTTGAGGGGGAAGATGGCAAGTTTGAGAGGAAGACGGAGGCTATCTGCAGCTACAGCTAAGGCGAGTCCCCGCCTTTTCCAGAGCTGTGACATGCAGAATGTTTTCCCCAGGATGAGCCCCTACAGCTCTGGCCTTCTCCGGGGAAGAAAGGCACCATGGAGGCTAGGTAGCTGGGCAATGTCCTCAGTTTTTGAAGAAAGGGTGTACCCCTGCCCCTCTGTGGTGACAAGTTGGGTGGAACCACTTACCCGGAGCTTCCTGCCAAAGATGGTGACTTTGCCTTTTATTTGCTCCTTTCTGAGCCGCCACTCAATGGAGTTGAGGCCGTTCTCCATGGGCAGGGAGATGTTGCAGCGCCCAATGGTGGGGGTGATGGTACCCGCTAGGACGTGGGGCTCGCTGTGGAAGCTGACACCCATTCCATTGGCATACATCACCCTCAGGGTTCCATTATTACAGAGCTGGTAGCTGTTCCGCACTTGATCTGCAGAAGTGGGGGTGGGGTGGGGACAGGGAAATAAATGATCCTCTCTCTTAGTCACGAGAGAACAGAACCCCTATTTTTACAGGTTTCCATGGTACACTGCAGCTGTCAGTCTAAGGCTGCCTTCACTTAGCACCCATACAATGTTGAGGTGAGTCGTAGAGATGCTACTGATCCATGGAAAGAAAAACATCATTAATATGTGGCACTCCAGAAATAATTATGCCATGGTATTTTTCTTTTGCTCACTGTAGACTATTAATAGTACATTTAAACATTTAAAGATGTCTATTGCCTACACAATTTCTGTCAATCAAGTTCATGATCTTTAACATATATATTTTTGCTTAAACGGGAAAAAAAATGAGGAAAACTGAAAAATAAATTTCTTTCCTTTCGCCCACCATCTAATTCAAGGTGAATGGAGTAGCCACAGGTCAGATCTATGGCAAGTGAAATCTAGGATTCTTCAAGCGCCATCTTTGCTCCGCCCCTGCTTTTGCTGTGAGCGCTGCATGATGCCACCGCCACTCCAGAGAATGCTGAAGAGCCTCAAATAGCATGAGGTGGACCGAGGTGCCGATAAGGGGGCTTGATCTTTGTGAATGGAATCTACACCAGCCAGACTTCAGACCTTTTCTTTTATTGAAAAGTTCCAGGAAGGAAATGCGAGTCAGAGACTCCTTTTACAGATGCTGCTTCCTGGTTATCTGGGCAAAGGAATGGGCTGGGCTGGTCCGAGACACTGGCTGCTGGGGCCGCGAGGAGCTTGTACCTGCCACTCGTGCGACTGCAGCCGGCACGCAGAAGGACAGAATCTACATCATTAATCATTTGGCAGAGCAGAAATAGAGTTATTGAAACAGGCTCTGTCATGGGATAATAGTCCAGAAATGTCACCATTTATCTACCAAAGGGCACTTTTATCCTCTGACAATGGGCTAGCCCACCGACATTATATCTTAATTAAAAGAAAAATTAATCTGCATGATTCCTTTTCTTGCCAGCCCTTGTCTTTCTCCTGGACAGCATGTCATGTCGAACAGCAACAGTAACCACGGGGTGGTCAGAACCTTTGAGATCCTGGTCTTGGCGAGAGCTTGCTGAAGGCGCTAATGCTAGGGCAACCAACTCAATGAACAAGTTCCCTACCAAGAACTTGGTAGGACAAGTTAGGATAAGCTTAAAAAAAAAATGGCAGACACGAGAAAATATAGTCCTTGAAAACGTGAAAAATGTGTTGGGTTGGTGGGGAATACTGTTGATAGAGGGGTTCGAGGTGGGGTGACAGCTGGCATTTTCAGATCAGATGTAGACGTTTTTAAATATCTAGACATTTGGTCTGGTAGGGAGGAAATTGTGTGAATCTGATTAAGTCATTTTGTACTAGATCAACCTGGAGAGTCTGCTGTGGTCACTTGATTGCAACAAGCACTCTAGTCTCTGGAAGCTCTACCAGACTGGGTTCTGAATCTGGGAGTGGGGTGGAAAAGTATGGCGGCTTACCTTGTACCACCGTGTAGGAGGCTTCCACTGAGGACAGGTTGGTAATGACAGTGACATCATCATCACGGTTGGAGTTCTCAATGTCGATGGTGATGGATTTCTCCATTTCCCGGTGCAGGCTGGTCACCACCCCCGTGGGGCGAGTCACATTGGTCAGGCGGCCCTCGTGGTCATAGCTGGAGGAAAGACACACTGATTGGAAGCAAATCACCGGAGCTGAAGGCTTTGCCGACACGGAGAGCCACACAGGGACAGACTCAGGGGCCAAAGCAAGAGGAAC
This sequence comes from Scalopus aquaticus, assembly GCA_004024925.1. NCBI lineage: Eukaryota > Metazoa > Chordata > Mammalia > Eulipotyphla > Talpidae > Scalopus > Scalopus aquaticus. The sequence continues at coordinate 427,693 of PVIJ01000033.1, read as the reverse complement.
TGGAAGGTGGGGTGTCCAGGTGGTGTCCCACTGACGCCCCTTGTCCTATTCACCAAACCCCAACCTACCCTGAGAAATAGTGTGACACCTTCTAGTACCCATGAATACACATGAAAAACACTTCCCCAGCTATCGGCAGGGTGTGTGGTATTATGCTTCCCAGGTTAGCCAGAACAGCTCCTGGGTTCTGTTTTGACACTGTAGTGATCCCGACCGATCAAGAAAGAGGCGGGGCACGTGAAATGGAGCGACTTAAGTCATCAGTAAAAAAGCAGCCACTAGTTCGTGAGGACATTGATAAACAGACATGGATAAAGGCCTAGCTGTGCCCAGAGGCCAAGCCCAAGTTCAGCTTAACACCCCTCTGACAGCAGAGTAAATATAGGAGTGAAGAAGGCAATCCGGACACCTTGGACTCCACGCCCACAGTCTCTGATTTGCCATCTGCCACATCCCCTCCTTCTCTGATGAGCTGACACTGCAAGGGGCTTCCGGACCCAAAACTTGGGTACTCATGCTGGTCTCCCGAACCTCACCCCAGCAGTTCCTGTCCCTTCCCTTCTTTACTGCCAATTGACTTGTACGCTTCTACTGTAACGTGGACCCCCCCACCTCATATTGTGGTTTTATGTAGTTGGTCCGAGTCTTGCGTAAAACCTCTCCACACGGAGAAATTAGCACTTCTGAGAGCCACATCTCATATTATATACTTGTGAATATCTTTTGCTCTGTAATTTATTTCACAAAGCCATCAAATTAATCTTCCTAAAATATCAGTTTCAGGATGTCACTTCTCTGCCGAACTAACCACACTTTTCCATCGTCTGCTCAGTCAGAATCTGGCATCTGAGACCGTGGGGCTCTGAGTCTTCCGCGTTGGTGCTGCCTCACTCCCCACCTCATGGCCCTCTGGACACTTGGTCCGGTTGGGCCAGTGCCTTGGCGCAAGCATCAGGCCCCGCTGCCCTCGGTACAGCAGCTCAAGAATTGAAGTGCCAGACCCACATCCGTAAAGATCTTTCATTTCTGTGTCCAGATCCCGAGGCAATGACGAAGGAGTTTGTTTTACAGAAGCCAACTGGACTGAACAGCCCTGTCATTTTTGAGACAAATGGCCCCGTGCAGTGCTGGACACCTGAAACCCTCAGCTGATTTGCACACTTTCTCTAAATAACTAACACTCCTTTCCCAGACCCTGCATGCACCCCTCCTATTAAAAAAACCTAAGGGCCCCTCTTCTTCAGGGAGAGGGGGCAGATTTGAGCTTGGGTTCCATCCCCTCGGTCGGCACCATCTCCATAATAAAAGCTTCCCGTCCCAAACGCTCCGTGTTCGGCATTGGCTCCTACTGTGCATCAGACGCACGAAGGGCCTTTGGCAGCCCCATAACCTGTTCTCTGGTCTGAAGCCCCAAACCAAGCACGGTTCGGCACCCCATGCAGTGTCCCAATGATTCCCTGATCCCAGTTGTCCTCTGCACCCAAGTCCAGGGTCACAGTGATGAATCCCCACTGCCTAGAAGTTGCCTGAAATCGGGCCCTCCTCCTCTACGTGTAAGGGGTCATCTCTCCCCTCTCGAAGGCTGGAGTCTCTTCCCGCAGCTCCTTGGGCTGGAAGTCTTGCTGTCCTATTGGGCAGAGGGTTTTTCCACCTTTGAAGGTCCATTGTGTCCTGAGAGCCTGGGTCCCCCTCTATCTTAGGAGAGGAAAACAGACCCCTCTCAGGGTCTGAATGTAGCTGACCCAGCGCTCCCCCAGATGAGACTTGTTACTAGAGGGGTCTGTGGGAGGGAGATGGAGCGGAGAGGCATTCTGTTCGGAGGGGTTAAAAGAAGGAGAAACTGCTGAACACCTGAGTGTGCCCCGGGGGCTAGGCCCAGGAGCAGCACGGCGGGTTCCCAGGACTCGAGAGATGGGGGCTTGCACAGCAGGTGGGAGGAAACGGGCTCAGAGGGGCCCCCGTGGGCAGGGTTTATGAACAGAATGGTGTGGCCCATGAGACCTGGTCACTAGAGCAAATATGGAGGGGTGTGTGCCACTTTGGACATGTTTTGTGATAAAACTCAGACTTTCTGCACCAGGGAAATTTTGCTTCTGGGGCTACCCAGGAGAGTCAAACTATGTAGCTACCGGAGGACTGAGGGAAAACACATTAGGCTGCTGGCCAGTTGGGGGAAAGCAACAGGATTGAGAATAAGGGAGATCTGTGACCCCAGAGAGGAAAGCCAGTAAGCATGGGCCCCTACCTTTGGCTCCGCCCCCTCACGTGCCCAGGGCACTAGCAGTGGGGGTGCAGATACCATTCTGGGGAAGCCCTGGTGGTGTGACCGCTATAAACCGCCTCTATTTAAAGGGTTCTTGGGACAGCCGAGCACAGGTTTCTGTACCTAGAAAGCGCTGAGCAGAGGGAAGGGGTGGCCACTCTTTCTCCCCTGGGAGACTGGCACCCCGCCTGCAGGAACAGGCTGGGAAGAGAGGACTTTCCCGAGGAAGCTCTCACAAGGGACCTCAGTGGCCTCAAGCCTGTGCGATTTTGTTCGTCTTTCTGTGATCCCCTCTCCCTCACATTCTAAGACTCTGCCACCTGACAGGAAGTAGAGTTTGTGTCTAATTTTTTAATCAAATGTGCAGAAAGGGCCACAATGCAAAAAAAGAGCCCACCATCTTTTTAGGAGGGAGAAGACAACTTACAGATTGGAAACCCCAAGCAGGGACAAATTGTGGTAATTAGGTTTATCTATTTTATGAAAATAGAAGCAGCTCTTTGAATCAAAAGAGAAAAGCATTATGCAGTTTCTATGTAACTTCTGACCATTCTTTAAAAAAATCCCCCCCCTTTTTTAAATGAATCATGCTCATTTTTTACTAAACTAGGGAAAATGCTCCCCCAGTTAGAGCTCATGTCCAAGCATGCACTGAGCTGCTTCACTGCAGTCCCTATGTCAGGACTCATTCAGACTGGACTCCTAAGAATGACACTGTTTTTTCCCTCAGTCAGGTGAGTCAGCAAACGAGCCCTGTGATGCACTGTCTCTGGGTGAAATGACTAGAAGGGAGACGCAAGTCCAGAAGGCCTCTGGGTGAATGCACAGCTCTATTTTAACTCGGCGCGAGAGCTACCATTGGCGCTCAGAAGGTACCTCCAGGGACAATAAAGTCTGATCAAGTCACTGCCCTCCAGAAGTCTGAGGAAGACCGCTCTGTCCAAAGAAGGAAGCCAGAGCAGGGACAGCAATTCTGCAACGCACTGCATTTCCAGCAGGTGGCAACAGCTTCCTGTTACATTCTCCCAAACCCACTGGCAGGCAAACAGGAAGTGAACATTCCTGGATTAGGAGTGATCAACAATGAGGTGTTCTGTTCCCTCTCGTGACAACCTGTGCCGAATTTACTAAATTCTCAGCGAGCAGCAACATTTACACAGAAACAAGCAAGGACTCCGAGTGCACTGCAGCTAATGGGATCCTTCACTATTAAGGAGAGCCAGATGCTTACACATTCCACCGCTGTCTCAGCCAGCCATGGAGGGAATCCTGCTTTAGCAGTGTCCCCCCCGCCAGCATCCCACTGGTTAACACCTGCAGGAGTGAGGGAAAACAGCTTTTTGGCAAAACAACTGGCAAGACTATTAAGTATGAGATAATTGTTAGGGGAAATATGACCAGCTCTTGCATCTTTTAATATATCTAGCACTTTATCTGTATTGATCTGCTTCTGCTAAGGAGGAAATTCAGAGTTTATCTACCTGTCTGTGCAATCAAGTGTGTTGTTGGACCTACTGGCAAATTACAGGAGCCCCAGCGGGATTCTGCCTTATAGGCTCTAATTTCCGCACCCATGGCAAACATGAATAATCAGCTAAGTTAATCAACACTTGATCTCCCAGGTGTTGTGTGTGTCCAATATCCTGAAATTTGAAAGGCAAGCAGGCAACAGGAATTCCCGACTCTTGTAGGGAGGATGTTCAGTATCAGAGACCCAATAAAGCAGATCGATCGGGAGTCAGGGAGAGGGAATGCAAATACCTTAGGGCCACAGGTAGACAAGTGAGGAAGACAAGGTGACTCAACGATTCTGAAGGCTGCAGGGTGGCCTGCTATGATGCCAGCTAGGTGAGAGCTATTAGGAAGTACTTTGCAGAGCAAACTACTTACTCATAGAAAGTGGTCCATCCCGTCTCATCGCTCTTGGTGGCCAGGAGACCAGTGTTCCCATCATAGGTCATGAGGCCCACCTCCAGGTTCTGGGTGGACACAACTTTGAGGCCTCCATTGGTGCCCACCGTGAGGGTGATAATCTGGTTGTCAGGCATGAGCAGGTGGCGGGGCACGCCGCTGCTGTCCCGGCGGATCTTCAGGGAATTTCCATTATTGTCAATCAGTTCAGTGACATCATTGTCAGCGCTGTAAGTGAAGTTGTACAAGTACTCCCCTGTCACCAGACTCACAGTGTACTGGTGGATGCCGTCAGCATTGAAGACATACAACTCCTGCTCTCCAGGGGAGGCCGCCTCATACTGGTTGAAGGCATTAAGAACAGGCTTGTTCTTGCTGACGGCCCTGATTCGTATATTTCCAAGATCTGCGATGTAGATGGTACCGTCCGGAGCTACCGCTAAGGATGATGGGGAATTCAAGATGGCGTCAGTGGCATAGGCATCATCTCCTGAGTAGCAGTTGCAGTTGACGTCGTTTTTGCAGTCGCAGTCTGAGGCTGCCCCGGCTAAAAGGCAGATCTCGCCATTGGTGGTCACCTGGCGCAGACGGTTAATCTTCTTCTCATCCGTCTCAGTGATATAAAGGACCCCCGTGTGAGAAATGGCAATGGCACTGGCTGACTCCAGAGCAGAGTGAATGGCTAGTTTGCTGAGCGAGTAGTCAATGCCAGGAACCTGGCAGTGCATGGGGCGCCCCGCGATGATGCTGACCTGGTGGTTCTCGGTGATGCGAAGGATGACGTTGTTCTCTAGAACATACAGGGAGTTGTCCATGGGGTTGACAGCGAGGTCTGTCGGCCACTCTAGGCGAACCTGTGGGTGACACAGCATCGGATGAAAGAGTCTGTACCACATGCAGGGTTTGAAGTGGGGGCACTGACATTGATCTTATGCAGCTGGAAAAAAAAACTTAGCTTTTACTAATACGCTAGAATTTACTCATACACTGTACATCCTAGTGTGAGACGTGCTACTCATCGAACCAACTGCCCATTGCCCGTGTTAAGTGAGCTCAGCAGAGAAGAGTTCATGGGAGAAGCATCTACTATAACATCTGCGGGTGCTGGAGGAGGCCGCCAGACCTACTCACGAAGCTCTTCTCAGCCTCAGATGATGGGCCGGGAGTCAGAGCATCACCTATAGCTGTACCTGTACTTCACTGCACCAAGGGGCAGGTGTAATGCAGTCCATGCTCCGCTCGCCAAGTCATGGGCCTGACAAGGCTACAGTCATTTAGAGGAAGTTTTTTTTTTTTTTAAATCTAATTTACAAAAGAGAGCTACATGCCTTCAAAGGTGGTTCTGATGCAAGGGTAACCAATGGACAAGCTGGCCAGGGAACTACAGTTCTGGCTGGGAAAAAAATGACCCAGAAGCAGCACATTTCTCCTCTATGGGACTGGGAGTGGAAAGCTCAGTAGCAAGTTGTCAGTGTGCTGTGGAATTTCAGCTGAAATTTATGAGGTTGACTAAGAGCTGCAAAGGTCCTTTGAGGGAGGATGAACATTTGGTCCAGGTGGTCTGAGGATACACATAATAAACTCCAGCTTCTCCTGCTGAACATGTGAGTGAGCACCTGTTCTCGGCCACCGGAAGAGCCGGGACTACTGGGATATCGCTTGTGGGACTATGGCGGAGGGCTCAGCTCAAGTGATTACTGTGCAAAGTAAAGGTTTATATAGTGAGGATGCAATCATATCCGATTAACAGGGAAGTTCTGATTGACACATAACACTGTACGGGACCTTCTCAAACCTGCAATAATGATGGAGAAGAGGTAATTACACAGTAACTCCTACCCTGTAATCTGCCACGGCTGGAGTGTGTCACCAGCTCTGCTTTTCTGAGCAAGATTTTCTCTTCTTTCTCTCTATCTCCTTCCTGTCTGACATTTCCCATTCTATCTTGCTGTCTAGGTCCTCTCAACCCTTCTGCAAACAAACCTGTGACCTGAATCCCTAGGCCCCCTCCTTCCCCCCTTCCAACCCAAACAGGCCACCCGCGAGCAACCCAGGCCAAGCACCAGTGTGGCTCAGTGATGAGAGCGCAGAGAGAGGGTCCCACCTGGGCCACATCCATGCTGGAGTCACAGCTTAGTGGCCGCACGGCAGTGAGGTCATTGGAGCCCAGCAGGGTAGAGATGATTCCATTCTGGTCCACCTTCCGGATCATGGTGGCATCGACAAAATACATGAGCCCGTTCTTGTCTACTGAGATACCTGCGGAGACAGAGGGGGGTGTGCTTCCTGGGGTGCAGGGGGGCTGCCCTAATCATCTTGTGCCATCCACCTTCCTGGGTGGATGAACCCGCTCAGGGGCTGGTCCCCGACCTTTTCAGGCAACACCCTTTCTCAGGAGCACCACACTGAGCTGTGCATCCCTACTAGGGTGCTGGCTGCAATGCCCCCCAAATGAAGAAAGAACCTTGGGCTGCAAATGAACCAAGGCTGTAAATGAATGCATTGGGAAATGACTTTACATCTGCTCCTTTTAGAAAAGAAGTTATTTCCCAAGTTCATTGCTTGAGAAATTATTGGTAGTAAATTACTTGAATGCCCTTCACAACTGATTGCAACAATGAGGGTGACAAACAATGATTCTGCAGTCACAGACTCCCAATTCAAAATGTACCCTCCAGGAAGCGTTCCCAATTAAGCCTGGACTCTACTCAGCACATCAGTGCCCCGGAGGGCACGGGCCCCTGGCCAGATGCAGAGGCTCCTGCTGCTTCGTGCATCTTCACCCCAGTGCCCAAGCCTGAGGCTCCTCATCCTTAATCCATGCTGCCAGCTGCTAACTGGTGCTAGCTAAAAATGCTAATAGGAATTGGACCTGCAAATGATGGGGCCTTAACCTTAAATATCTCTAGTCCTGTTTGCAAAGAGATGCACTGGCTCTGAAAACTATCTCGGGCCCCTGGAAATTAGACCCATTCTTAATTGCCACCATTCATTTGGCATTTACAAAAAGTCAGGCACTGTGTTTTAGACTTTACATAAACGATTGTCTAACGAGAGCTTCTGGGAGTGCTGGAGGCCCCACTGGGCTCTGCTCTTCTCCAGCCGACTGGCCCCTAGAATTAACCTTTCCTCCTCACTCCCTGTGACTGGAAGCAGTCAGAAATCTCCAGGCATAACCCATCTTGCCTTCCGCCTGCAGCATGTGTGGGTGATGACGGCTACTTCAAATAAATAATTAAAAAAAACACACAACAGACCACTCGCCCCCAAAGCAGAGCAACCTAACAGAGCTGACTTATCCCAGGGAACAGAATGTGCGTGTGAGCGGCAGTTCGGCTGCATGGGAAGGAAGCTGGGCTTGCGGCAGGCTCTGGGGGCCAGGCCTTGCTGCCGTGGCAGCTTTACCTCTCGGGCTCATCAGGGTTGCGTCCACAGCCTTCCCCCCGTCCCCGCAGCGGGCTTCATCAAAGGGCAGGCATTGTTCTCCAGTCCCTGCTACAACTTCTGAATTCCCAGCCAGGTCTTTGGCACCTCCCAGAGACTTGACACGGTAGATTCGGCGACTGTTGGTGTCAGACACGTAGAGTGAGCCAGACACGGGATCCACTGCCAGGTAGTACTTGTGTGCCGGGTTGTTGCTTTAGCAGAAGAAGCACAGAGAGAAATGAGGGGGCTATGCAGCTGGCCTACTGCATCAAAGAGAAGATAAGCATCCCAAAACTTTTCCACTTTAGTGAACTGGAAAGATTCTACCACATAGCAGCATTCCAGCACAGCGTGCTCTTAGCTACTTCTAAGTGGACTTCAGAGAATCCACTTCTGATCAAGTTAAAATGCCAAGGCTTCCTTTAGCCAATCCGAAGGTCCCACCTGGTCCTATGTCCATGCTGGCGCTAGGTGTGTGTCTGTCTCCTTTATTTCCCCCTGTGGGTTGAATAGGTTCCCCAGTGAGATTGTGGAAATGTCCATGGGGCACTTTTTCACCTTCACTTTCTCAGTGCCTCCAAGATACTAGGTCGTTAGCCCTGGGGCAGCCTGGTGGTCAGAGGGCGCTCCCAGAGCCATGTCCAGCCCTCACATCTTCTCTACAGTTTCCTCAGTGCAGCTACGAATCAAACTGGCACTTTGTGGGAAGAAATGGGATGTTTTGCTACTATCACACCTGGAATCTGGACTGCTGAGTGGAGAGATGCTGTTTTCTCACCGTGGGTGATAGTCAGGTCACAGGGGTGGCCCCAGGCCCACTAGGCATGTCCCTAGGCCACACCAGGAGGTCAACACCTTGGGCATGTGGAATGTATTTGGAAGGCAGCACACTGCCAAGACCTGGATCTTTCTCTGCTGTGGGTCTACGGTGCTCTGACTTGGCTCAGGACGAAGTCATGGGAAACTCTGAACTCACCTCTGACCTAGCTGGGCACTTTAGGGAAGTCCGCCTGTCTTGGACCCTAGATTCCTTATTTGGGAAATGAAGACAGCAAGCTGGATCACTGCTCACATTCCTTTGGCCGGAAGCCCCCGTTTCTTTCCTTGGCTGTGTCTCTCTGGTTGGACGTTGGGACCTCTCAACACTGTATAGGAGCTGAGCAGCAGAGGCCTTTCTGCTGAGGGCGGTAGAGGAGGTTTTGGTGCCACACACAGAAAGTGATCATACATCTTTTGTTCTCAGTTATTTCTTAATTTGGAATTATGGGGAGAATGGGGCTGGGCCAGGGAAGGGAAGGTGAGGGATGATCGTGGTAGATGCACTTGTGCTGTAGACATTAGCTGGTCAATGACTAATGAAAACACCGCCATTTGGGTTCTTCCTCCATTTAAGGAAGGAAAGAACCAGGAAGCTATTTTTGGAACTATCTGTGAATTGAGACTATCTTCAATTCCAGATTCTCCTCAGGTTGCTGTTAAGATCCATAATTGAACTAGAAGTCAAGGCCATTCAAAAATTCCAGCCTAGATAACTAGATAACTAATTCCAGCCTAGATAACTAAGCATAGGCTACCTGGCTTCCTTTTTCCTTTCTTCCTACTTTCTTCTTATTCTTTCTTTCTTTCATCTTTTGGATATAGTGTCATTAGAGAATATCCACCTAGGCAAAACAAATTAGGGCAGAAAGGGAAAAAAAAAAGAATACCACTTTTTAATTAGATGCTGCACTTTGTTTCTGAACCAACCAGCAGTAGCTGGCATGGTCCACAGAAGGATGAGAGGACCACACACCTGTGCATATCCAATGGCAAAATAATTAATTCTAGACTTTCTAGGGAGTCCCACTCAAGGAGGCTTTTCAAAATCTCTGGCAGAGGCGCTGGCAGGTGAGTTGGGGTCTGTTCTTGCTGGGGCCCATTCATCCCCAGGGTCTCTGCTGCATTCCAGCCAGAGCCTCACGGAGACGGAGACGCTCAGGTTGAGGGACGGCCCTGCTCACACACCTGAGGCTGTGGGGAAGGTCGGATGAGCTTAGGGGTGGAAGGGGTGTTTTCTTTCTGGCTGTGCTGCCTTTTATTTTTTAAATTTGGCCTAATTGGGATGCCTATAAATCTGGGGGTGACTTGAGATAGCAGAAGACTCTTTTGAGGCAAGGCTTTCCTGCTGCCTTTTATGATCTTGAACTATCTGTCTCTATTCTGTCCGAGACCTGACATCGTGAGGTGTATGCTGTACACGATGCGTGTGAAGGGGACCAGTGAGGTTTGAAATGCGAAGTGTGAAGCAACAGAGACTATCTGGACAAAGAGCACTTGGTTTATAGCCTCCTACTACTTAACACTTTGTGTGCCGGTCCCCTTTAAATTTACCAGCCCTTGGGGCCGGCCATTTTCTGTGCCACCGCATGAATGGTATAAGCATTCAATAAAACACACACAACTCCTGAACTACTGGATATTAAAAAAAACATAATATCTCTCATAAAACACCTTACACTTTCACCAAAACAATGTGTAAAGCTTCTAGACTGAGTACGATCAAAGAAATAGCTCCTGATAGTTCCAAATAAATCCACTGTTGCGTGAAAAACCGGAGACTAGATGAACGCATATTAATACGTGAGCGGGCCCGATACTGGTGACAAAAACACGTAATAATACGTGAGCGGACCACAAAGTGTTAAAAGGGATGCAACTCCATGAAAATTCCTGATACATCTGACTGTTGGATTCGTTCTGACCAGCAGATTGGCAATTAACTTTTTTTTTTAAATGACCATATATCTAGGGGAAAAAAATCATTAACGAGTTGAAAATGAGTTTTTGACCCGTTTCCAGTTCATTAAAGCGTTTGTGAACCCAGTCCAGCATTTACAAAAGCCAGAAGTTTGCCTCGACTGTTTAGCCCAATTACGGACCGCACTGAGCAGTCGGGACAAAAGTTCGCTGAGGTTCATTATCTTGCACTTGCATCTCCCGGAAATTCTAATTACTGTCAGCTTATTTGGTTGTTTTTTGACTGCATTTCATAATTGCTAAAGCTTATCATATCCACAACACACAATTAGCACATAAAAAAGTTACTATATTTGGTACATAAAAATATACAACATTATACAAGCAGCGCCAAACAAAAAGCAAACACGAGGCAGCAAACGAACCATATCAAATTATACGGGAAAGAGCTCTTCGTCTTACCTATGTTTAAACTCTTTATTTCTTTATAGAAAGAAAACAGAAGGAAAAAGAACAAACAGTTAGCTGAAGAATTGATGATAAAACAAACATAACATTTCGTTTCTGGTATAAAGGGGCCCAAAGTGGCAGTCCTTTTCTGTATTCCCCTTTCAGTTGACAGCTCTTGGCTCAACTACTTGGAAAGCACCCCCAAATGTGGACTCCTCCTCGTCATGGGCAAGTGGACAAAAATGCTCACATTCTCTGACTTGCCATGTGACTGTCCCATGATGCAGGTGGCAACAGGTGACACGGGGCTTCTGGCTAATGAAGGGATGGCAAATGCGTTTGCCGATGGGCAATGGCTATCAGGAGGGTGGTCGTAGCAAGACTGTGAAGCCAAATTCAGTGTTACCTGAAGTGACTGTGGCTCATTTGTATGTCTGCCCTGGTGCCACCTGGTCCCCCTGTCTACCAAAGACGTTGCAGGGCAGAATCAGGACCAGCCAGGGAAGTCCCCTGCACACACCCAATCGCACATCTTCTGTTGAACCCGGAGTCCAAACCAGAACCGACCCCTGATCCACCCGCCTGGCCTCTCCGCTCCCACGTTTACGTGCAGGTCCCGCGCCTGTGTTCTTGCTTCTAGACAACCTCACAAATGAAACTGACAGGCGGTAACATCCTTTTGTAACCGAATGCCAAAGACTCGGGGACCAGGTCTTTTTGGAAAATTGGTATAAGTTTTGTGTTTTTTTTCATTTAACAACAAAATTACTTTTCAATTTCAATAGGAAAGGGCTGAATGTGAACAATCTCATGGAAAAGAGGAGAGAGGCTGGGGCCTCAAAGAAAGAGAACAGCTCCCCATATCTGAGGCTCCCAGGCCAGGATGGAAGGAATCCCTGACCCCTCTCTCCCCTCTGACCATGGAAGGAGGCTTCAGGGGAGAGACAAAGAGGTTTTATTTAATGCCCTGATTCCTGCTTAGGTGCAACTCAGGCCTCTGCCGGGGCCATCATTAGTGGTTGGTTTGCACAGGGATTACATTTTTATATTTTATTCCAATGTGTTAGTTTTTGCAAAAAAAAAAAAAAGTTAATTAAATGATGCCGATAACTCCTGAGCTCTGACTGACATGGTGCAATTTAAGATTCATTCTGTAAAGCCTGGTGTGTCAGGGTAGCAGCCGGGAATTCTCGTGTCTATTTTATATTGCTTAATGAAAGTGAAATGTTATCTGCCACCAGTGGTAGTCATATTTGGCTCTTAATTATTGCAATATCAATTCCACTTTTTTTTTTTTTTTAGTTAAGATTTTGTGAAAAGACTGGATGGGATTTGGGTCTGCAGACCTGACCTACTTCTTTGCTAAAGAACATCTGCTTTAAGTTGATTATTATGTCTGTGTTGGGGGGAGGAGAAGGGCATGGGACCAAGTCACCTGGAGAAAGGCTCAGATCACGCTCTTTGGGCGGGGGCCACTCGCAGGGTGGGAGCTGAGCGGGCGACAGAAGAAAATAACAGCGTTATTGAATCAGTTTATGTGGCTGAGCACAGGTGCCTGCCTCATGAGGGACAGGCCTGGGCACAGTGTCCATGGCCTGAGAAACAGACACCCTTCAGGGATCCCCTTTGAGGACAAAGTGGGGTCTCAGAGTCAAGAACTGAGATGCATTAGCTCTTTAGACTGTGGGGTTTTGAGGACTTCTCTGTGAGCTCTTCAGGGTTTCTCTAAGCGCAGCTCATCTGGTGGCGTGCTTATCAGACTGTCCTGTGATTTACGTGTGTGTGTTTGTCTTCCTCGCTTTGTCGTGAAGGGAAGCCAGTGAGCGCTCACTCGTCTCGAGACTGCTGGTTCTTCGTGGCGAGCCCAGGAGAGAGTAAGGGCTGGGAAGATGGGTTCTGGATTGAGGGGAGGAAGGAATGAGGCTGCTTCTCTGAGTGCTGGGCAGACCATGTGCTGGAGGAGTTCCAGTCCCTCCCAGTCAGCTCACACTCATGAGAACTGCAGGCAGTAAGACCATTGTCTCTTTCTAGTCCAACTCCCTCTGTGCCACAGAATAGGGTGAACACAGTTTGTGTGCTTCTTTTTGGTTTGTTTGAGTTCTAAATAAAAAGGAGTTGAAGCACATTTAGTTTTTAGGGAGATGTGATTATGACGCTCCTCTGTAGTGCTTTCCCTATCTAGTTAGATTAGCACTAGCCATTCTGGTCTGGGACTGGATTTCAGGAATGCTCCTGCCCTACTGTGTGCACCTGACACCATCACAGGAAGTGGATGGCCCAAGGAAGAAGTCACATTTCACTATTTCCAGGATGCCAATGACCAACTTAATGAGTTTTAATTCCAAGACTATTCAGAGAATTCTCCACATAACACAACATGAAATTCCGATACTATGAAAGAAACTTGATAGAAGTTTTCCTGAATTTTACTTTTTTATGACAGCCCCAATAATCAGTTGGGATCATGAAAGGAAGTTTTCCAATTTATCAATACTCTGAACTAATTTTGACCTGCTATACTGGAGGAAAGAATGAGTATCTCGATTCTTCCTATAGATGAGGACATTACAAAATCATTGTTATATTAAAAGTTGTTCAAAGAGGATGCAGCACAAAGGTATCATATAATAAGTAGAAAACAAGTTATTAGTAGTATTTCATAAAAAATAATAGGTTACTAGTCTGGATTTTGTGATGATTTTCTAATTGTCAGCCTTTTAAAACTCGCAATTTGATTTGTTTTTTTCTTACTGCAGATAATATTTAGTTGCGCTCATCTCCAAATTCCATAAGCTTCAGGCCCCTTGAGACCTGGATCTGTCTTTGGTAAAAGACTTTGAACATGGTGCCAAGGTCTCTCCACAATTTTATGGGATTCTGTTGTTCTTGTTATTCTGGGTCGAGGGCAGTATTGTTTTTGCTCGCTGATCTCTATCTTTATGTCCTGACCACAAAAGGAAACATGTGCTCTCTAACTAGGGCCATATGTTCTTCCCTACATTCTGTCCTGGATGAAACTCTCAGGCAATGCTGGTCTTTGGAGATGCCTCCTTTTCATTTCTGCTGCGCTCACCCTCCTTCCAAGGCCCCCACTTTCCACATCTCTTTCCCCTATAGCACCGACACATTCTGGCTGGACAAGTCCCTTCCCTGAACATCTTCTCTGAGGCCAGACGCCACGGGGCCACCTCACAGCATAATCAGGATCGCAATTGGAGAAAATTAATGTCACAGTGCAATTTTATATCTGGAAAATTAAAAAAAATAAAATGCCCATTTTAGAATTTCAAATGTTATGAAGTGTGACATTCTTATGGATATTTAAAGGGGCCAAGTTAAGACAATGCTGCAAGATATTGCCTATCCCTGAGCAATTATGGCCTTGTATTGGGGTCCATCTCCTAACATGTCCTCCAATTGGGGAGGGAGGAAGGATTTTTCTGTGGCAGAAACTCACCCTAAGATGTTAGTGTTACTCAAAGGCTTGGGCTCTGGGGGACCACCGGAGAGGGCAGCAGTTATCAGAAGAGAAATGGGGCTGCCAGAGGTGGGCCAGCAGGCTTTTGGGGGCAGCATTTTGGAAGGTATCTGAACATATCTTGAATGCTGGTGGGATCAGAGCATTTACGTGATAAACATTTCGCCTAAGAAGTTGGCTTTTTCCAGCATCTGAAGTGTATCAAGTGCATAGTGCTCCATATTTGGGATAGGCAAAGGGAGGAGGAGGGGAGAAGGACAGTGAAAGATTCATGGGAAGAAATAAATTCTGATTCGGAGGCTCAGTCCTGGGGTGGGTAAGTGAGATAGGGCTGGGCACCAACTCCTGAAATTGAATCATTCAGCTGCTAACTCACAATGGAGAAAAGACATAAGCAAGACAGGTCTCTTCCTCCCCACTCCCTCCTTTTGCTGGTTACTGTTTGGAAGAGAAGGGATTGACAGCCCTTTGTTTTCAGGTATGTAGTTGGAAGAAAAGAAGAATCAAACCAGTGTTCCTGTAAAAGTTTCTCTTCTAATCGTGTCTGGATACCTGGCTGATGAAAGCAAGAACAAGTCCAAAGGCGGTTAAAGGAGAAAAAAAAATCACACAGTTGTCCAGGGCAGTTGGGAGTCGCGCTCCCTCCAGGTATCCTCAATGACACACATGGGTGTGCTGCGGCTTGTTCTCAGTGGCCCATGAGCTGGGAGCACGGATGTCACAGCCTCTCCAACCTGAGAGACTTGGGCTCAAGGACAAATCCCAGCCCAGGGAGAAGATGGGTCCATCTCCTTTAGCTGGAGCGATGTGTCCAGTGTGGACCATGCACTGCCCTAGGGCAGAGATTCCAAAGGTGTCTGTTCTACAGAAGTTCACAACCAAGGGCACCAAAGACATGCCCAGACATTACAGCATGTTGTCAACTCCAGGGGAAAATCCGAGTTAACTGGTCCTCATGCATACAAGGGTGAGAATTATTTCTGCTCAGGGGATCAGACTTCATGGAAGAGCTTTAAAGGTGGATTTGATGAGGTAGATAAAGCAGAGAAGGCATTTTAAGTAGAGTGAGCAAGATTTGGAGGTAGGAACTAGGCCTGCAGGTGCTGATTTGACTCGGCAGGAAGAGCAGTGACAAGGAAGGACACTACACGGAGGGCTCCGAATGCCAGATTAAATAATGCAGCCCTCGTGGAAAAGCACAGTGCTACTCCCCTCAGCCTGCCTCCACTGCCCACAGGATGCCTGAGAAAAAGATGGCTCTCCTAGGCTAAGACAGGATGAAGCCCTCAGGGGAAGAAGAGCTAGTCAGGTGCTCTAGGAAAAGTGATATGTTGGATGGTCACTTCAACAGCTTGAGGGGTACCCAGCTCTGCCATCTGTCTCCCCCTCCTCCTCATTGATCAGCCTTTGGTTATTAGACCCTTTTATTCCATTTAGTCCACCCCACGATCTCTTCCTTTGTGTTCCCATGGTGGTTCCATATTGGCTCTTTTAGAACACTCGACTTAATTTCACTTGCTCCAGTGCCCACTTCGCCCACAGGAATGGGGTGCTCTTGGAGGCTAGGTTTCATCTCCTTCTGGACTCAGAGTCCTGCACAGACTTGGCCCACTGTCCTGTGCCACTGGATCACTGAGACTACAGCCTTCCCAGGGCTGAGATGGGTGTTCTGTCCTCTTCGTACCACTCCCAGGGCCCGTCATAGTCTCAGCTCCCAAGAACACACAGCGACCCTGGCTGGTGGCCAGGTTTCATGACTCTCCAAGAAGGGTCCTCAAAGGCACTAAAATACAAGCGCAACCTTCAACTTCTTTTAAATCCTTCATCAAGTAGCAAAGGCTGCTTCAGAAGACAACACCATATATTCAGCTCCTCAGCTCAAAATCCTAGCCACCACCCTTGATTCTAATTTATTTTTCATTCCTTACACCCCATCTGTCAGCCAGTTCTATCAGATTTACATCAAAACTATATCCCAATTGAAATACTTTCCCAAATCTGGGCAATTGCTGCCCAGTCTCCTTAAGAGTTGTCCTGCCTCCACTCAACCCTTGTGCCACTCTTACTGTATTTCTCCTTTCAATTTTTTTACAGATATTGCAGATCCCTCCCTTACGCTTGATGGCCTGGAATCAACTTTCCTGGAAGGTAAGTTTCTAAGAGCTTTTGTCTAGCACAGAAAACTTCAGATTTAACAGCAAGCAATGGTCAGAAGGCATCTAACAGGGGTGGCCAGAAGTTACCTAGAGAGGCCTAAGCAGGAAGTCTAAGACTATCCCAATGACTGTGTGGCGAGCCCAGGAATTTACAGAGACAGCATGTACATGTGCAAGGCAAATGCTTGAATTAGTAAATGAACATCAGTGGTTCCCAAACTTCGATGTACATCAGAATCTTCTATGGAGCTCGTCAAAGGTAACTACTGCCTTGGTCTTTTTCTACCAGTGTCTTTGGGAGTGACTCCAAGTAGCTGTATTTTTAACAAGCTTCACTTTTGAATCCACTGAAACAGACTAACAGCTTAACTGAGGTTCTTTCACTGTTTGGTGTGTATCACCTGTGGGAGTTTCGTTCTCTATGACTGCAGGCTCCTCCCAGACACCTTCACTTAAAGTTTCGCCCATGCTCTGTAAGTCAGGTGTGGACAGCTGTGTGTTTTATACATACATACAGCATCTTCCCAAACCCTTATCTGATTCCAGGTCTAGGTTTTGATTCCCAGCACATCATATGGAAAGAAAATACACACACACACACACACACACACACACACATTCTCTCTCTCTGTCTCCCCCTGGAGAACCCCAAGTGGGTCATCATTTTACCCAGGAGAGCTCTGGAGTAATGGGAACAACAGAGAAAAAGATACTTTTCTGTGGAGCCATTTACCTTAACTCCAAGATGCTGGTCACGTTTCGGGAGGGAAAGATGCGCCGGATGTAATTGAAGTCGCCAACAAAGAGGCTCCCGTCAATTCCAACAGCCAGTGCCACTGGGGCCAATAGCTTGTTGCCTTCAGCAAGGCCATTGCAGCTGGGACAGGAAATGCTCCGGCGACGGCCATTGCCCATGATGCTGGTGATGATGGCAGGCTGCTGGGTCAGGAACTGATTCTCCCCAGTGCCTTTGTGTAAGATTCCTGGGGGGCAGCGAGGGGGGAGGTTACTGCGGCCCTCTGGGAAGGACACTTCTATCAGCCTACTGAGGGTGGGAGAAAGTGACAAGGAGAAGGGGAGCAGTAGGGAACTTCAGCCTTTGGGGAGCTCCCCAATTTCTTCACCATGCTGAGAGAGCAGTAACGGGATGGGTAAGCCCAGATGTTATGGTATTGGGTAAGGTAACATTTACAGGGTAACCGAAGGAGGATTGTGTGGTACAATAAGGTGGATAGTCTGGGAAGACAAACCCAACATTCGCTGACATTTAAAAGAAGATGGGAAAACCTATGAAGTATTGTGGCATTTGATGCAAAATGACTGAGGGAAGTCAGGGTGGGGAGTGTGAGGTCTACCACTTAAATGTCAAGGCTGGAGAGAAAGTTCCAGAGGAGAGACTGGGCTGCACTTGGAAAGCAGATGAACTCACATACCACTTTTGACATTGAGGATGTGATGTTTGTCCAGGGACCAACCACCGAGATTGGAAGGGTCCAGCTCAAATCCCTGAAGGAGGGCCGTCCTCTTCTCCCAAAGGATTAGACTGGGGCAGGTCTCATATTCAAACCCAACTGACACTGAAAGATAAGACATTGGGGGGGGGGAGGGTGGGAAGAGCATTTACTTGATGGCTCCAGTGCTTTCTCCCCAGAATGGGAAACACGTGTTCTGGGTAATACAGACTCGCTTCCAGAAACTCAAGGAGGTGTTTGGCTGACTGCTCACCACCCTGTGCTGTCACATGCTAAGCAATTCAGTTTGGAAGCTGAATTCAGCCTGGTTATTTTACACAGTCGCCCTCCGTGGGGGTGGGGAGGCTTTTCCCATGGAGAGCTGGCTTTTGAAAATGACCCCCGTGACGTGAAGGGAGGAGATGCATCATTTAAAACCTGAATGCCACTCTCCTCAGAGATGGCAAGCGACAGTGCTCCCCGGCCTGCTGTTCACGGCATGCATTTATTCTGTTTTGTGCTGTTTATTTTCACTCACTAGGAGAAAGACCTGTGGAAGTCTCATGACTTGTGTATAAGGAGGCAGCAGCTTGTGGAAGTCAAGGAACCGTCTGTGTTCACTCAGATTCCCGGGAGTGCCAGGCCAGGCAGCGTGGGGGCCCAGCCTGCCAATTATGAGGCATGTCAGCGGGGAGGATAATCCGAAAACTATATGCAAATATCCTGCATCTGCCATGTGGGACGAATGGGGTGGGGTGGGGGCTCTGGTCCCTGCTCGGCTGCTGCCCCTCTGTCCCCACATGTGAGACGGGGTGAGGGAAGTCTCCCTCTCTCAGTGATGTGGAAAGTGATGAGATGAACTGCCGAGATGCCATACATTTTTAATTGGAATGCTGCTTTAGAAATATGAGGCATTGTGATTATTGCTATTCCTACTACATTAAATTCTTAACTACGTGTGTCACCTTTGGGGATTCTCCGAAGCTTCTTTTAAATCCTGAGATATAGGAGTGTCGATATGAAGGAAAGACACATCTTATCTTTTAAAAAATACCATATATTTCCTAGCTTGTCCTCTGAAGAGTCCAAGTAACAATGACCGAGCCGGCAGCAAAGAGAATTGCGCTTGCCTGGCTTGCGGCCTTGAAATATTATTTCTCATTAAAAGGAAGCAGGGCTCCTGAAGAAATGGCTGGAGCCAGAAGTGAACGAGATGAGGACAGGTCATTTTATCATACTAGATTGTAAGGAAGAAATAAAAATCTACTGGTGTCATATCCAAAGGATTTGGAAGTCAGTCTGAAAAGGATCCCATGGACAAATGATGGGGAAATCTGGTCATTGTAAAGAGAATAAATTCAACGGACTGAAATGTATCAGGTCCATTTCTATTTAATACCTATGTGTTTATAGTAGTATTTAATGTTTGCTACCTTTGGAAAATGTTAGAGAACCAACTCATATTGCAAAGGAGAATATACAAAGAATCCAAGATTTATCCTTTCTTTCTTATTTGAACTGTATCACAAATAACCAGGTGGTTAAGGAGAAAATACTGCTATATAAAAGTATTCTGGCTAATAAATGAACAAACAATGAGAGCATTAAAATATTATTTTGCAATCCCTGGTGAACTAATGGATCTAAGCACCGAGCATTTGTGGCAGCTGAAATCACTGAAAGACAACCTTTCTTACATTACACCGACATTCCATTTATTACTCCTAAATACGTGTGCATTTGTTATACCTATATTACATTAACTGCCTCCGGATGGAAGAAGGCACCACCTATCAAGCTGTCCTACTTAAAAAAAAATTCAAACCTGAGTCTGAGAAAGCCTCAAGATCTAATATTAGATTATAAGAGACGTGGGATGGAAGATGAACATGTTAAACAGCCACAGGTGTGCAGTCAGCAACTACACCAGACTAAGGGGAATTCTACTGGCAAACAGTTTCTTCAACAAATAAATCATAAAGGTTAAAATAAAAAAGAGACAGAGATGGAAGGGAAAAATCATGCCTGAGAATATTTAATGGAATCAACCAATTGCCAAAGGTGGATCAAATTTGGAGTCTGATTCTAACAAGTCATGTATTAATAATTTATGATGCTGAGACAACTGCAATCTTGAACAATGATAGGCTATATTTAATATTAAGAATTGATTGTTTTGTTGTGATCATATTGCATTTTTAAAGGGCTATAAAGATATATTCTACCAATATAACAGATGAAATAATGTGCTGTCTGGGACTTGTATGGGAGACAGGGAAGTGGATGAGGGTATGGAATAAAGAAGATTCACCAAAGTAGACAGGATGACATAATGCCCCCTTACACCCCCATTGTACTAGGGGTTATTGGTGCCTCATGCATACCTCCTAGACACACCCTCTCCCCACGCTTGTTGACAGCTGCCAATTGTGGGCACAGCCATCTCTACATGGGTGAGCTCAGCCAGGCGGAACAGGCAGGCTGGCGCTGTTGCAGGTCTCCATCTACATTATCTCATTTCATAAAAGGTTAGCTAGTTCAGTGATACCTGTACACAGGGGCCTCTTAACTGACTGCAGCTAAGAAAGGGGTAGCACAGATAGAGCGGATTATGGAAAATCTTGGTTTCATTTTGGATAATGAATGAATGAGGTAGTAAAAGCAGGCTGCAGTAGAAAATAGGATAGCCATAATCCAGCGATTCACACTTTTCTTATTTTGACAACCTTATCTAATGCTGTTTCTTAAAGAAATGATTGCTTTCATTTTTTTTTCTTTTGGGGGTGGTGGTGGTGGTGATTACTGTCTCAGTCCATTTGGGCTGCTATAACAAAATTCCATAAACTGGATGGCTTGTAAACAACAAAAATATATTTCTTTCATTTCTGGAGGCTGGAAGTCCAAGATCGATGTGCCAGTGGCAGTACCGTTTGATACTGGCTGTCATTTTGAGGTTGGCTAAAGCCTGATATATATTTTTTTATGAGCTAGAGTTTATATTAAATGCACTAGCTTCTTCAACAACTTATTGTTAAATTAGTAAGTTATAAGCACCCTTGCTGATGAAGCAGATTACTAGGGCCCTATTATGAGCACGTGCAACCTGCTGGATAAATGACTTTGGGCAACTTACCTGTTCCATCCCGTCCACCTGCACAGTGGGGACGAGGAGAGGACCTACTGGCTAGGGTTACTGGGAGATTACCCAAGACAGAGACTTAGCACCATGCTCTGCACAAAAGGAGTGTCTGATAAACACTGGTGGCCAACTGCAGTGAACATTTTTGAGTTTTGGTAAGTTATCACAGTTCTTGAAAATCACAAGCCCATCACCGATGAAAATACGGGATTCTGGGCTTTTAATTAATCCCAGACGGTGTTCAATAAGTCAGAAAGATACCGGGTAGGTTGCTATTCATCTGCAGCTCACAACTCTACAAAGACGTGGGACTGTGGGGCCCCTCTTCTGTGGTCTTTCCTAAGGCGGGGGGGTCAGGATTCGCTCAAAGGCAAAGCCCTGAAACAGCACGAGCTCGTCACCTCCCGCCCCCCCACCCCCAGAGCTCCATTTCCTGACTGTCTGGAATGTCCTGTGCATTTACAAGAGCTCCGTGTAGAACGTGGTCTAGCTCTTGTCCCCACCCTCCACCCACTTCATCTCAGACACTCTCCACATCCACGCTGGCCTTCGCTTTGTCCTGTTAACACACTTCATTCTTCTCAATTTCGCTGCTACGAAAAGGATGCTCTTTCCCTGATTTTCACACGGCTCCTCCCAGCCATTCAAGTCTCCGCTTCCATGTAACACACCGAGGAGTCCTGCCTGAACCCCAGACACTGCTGCCCCTCCTCTCCAGTGTACAAGTCTGATTTTAATTTTCAGATTGGTAACTGCTTGCTACTTCTGCTCTGCATGTCCATGGAACAAGATTCATGTCCCTCGTATTGACTGCCATGTCCCTGCCTACTAGAAATGATACTGGCACTTAAAAACTCAATAAATATCGGTTGGCTAGTGCACGACAGAATCTAAGCATCAGCAAGGGGCTGAGACGAAGACATACCGACAGCATCAGAGAGCCCGTATACCCTCTGTCCGTACGCATCTGTCTTGTCCCAGATGAAGGTGTAGGCCAGGTTGGGGGAGGCCTGAAATGACTTCTGGAAGAGGTGCCCCTCCACAGCCACCATCAGGTGAACCTTGATGAGGTTCAGGGGCACCGTCGACTGGGTCATGGTGATCTTCAGCAGCGACTTGTAGCCTGCGGTCCTGGAACTCAGGTAGCGCAGCTTCACGCTGGAACCTGGGAGCTCGATCTCCTCATGAAGAACCTGGAGAGGAGACATGAGGCAGACGCGCTGCATCAAATGTGGCCTGCCGGGAGCAGCTCATGAACGCCACGCTGCCCAGGGGCAACCTCCCTCGCCCAGCCCTCTCGCCCCGTGTGGGTCAAAGAGCCACTTCTCGCTGCTGAAGTAAAAAAAAACTAAAAAACTAAAACTTGATTCTACACCATGGAGTAAAGGGGCTGAGGTTATGATTTTTGGATTAATAATTATTCTTGGTCACTGTTGTGCTTCTTTTTAAAATCCACACTGTTGGCAAACGATGTAAATAAGAACAGCAGGCTTTATTGCTAGCTGCATGCAAGGAGGCCACGAGAGGCTGTAATTATATGAACCTGCAACTTCCACTGACAATTGGTGTAAAGCAACAGGGAGGCAATAATGTAATATGCCCTCTGTCGTCACACCGATGTAGATCATTAAAGCACCTCTTATCATGTATCTCTGTGACTAACAGGAATAAAAAGCAATTTGCAGGTGGGTTGCACATATGTATACTGTTTTTATTTTATTAAAAGCTCTGGTGACTGCCAAAGTCTTGAACAACTGTCTGGAAACATCTGGAAGGTTCAGGAAGGATTCAGTGTTTTGTCTCTAGTGGCTATAAATTGCATTGTGTTCCTACTTTTTGGTCCCTCCCCCTTTACAGATCTTTCTGTTCCTCCTTCCTCCCCTCCATGCCATCCTCCCTCCACCAGGGAGCAGATGTAGTAGGAGGAGAGCTTGTGGCATCTGCCATTCCTACCTGGGTCTCAGGCACAATGGGATTCTGCCCAGGAGCGGCGTTGAAGAAGGTGGACAGTGGGGAGGAGATGATGATTGGATCGGGCCGGACGAAGCCACTGAGGTCACAGCTGGGGATGGAGTTCTCTTCTGTCTTCATCACTAGGGTGTCCATGGCATAAAAGCTGTTCCATGGCAGCCAGACAGTGCGCTCCTGGCTCATGAATGGGGCTCGCTCAAAGTGCAGGGTCAAGGAGGCGCCTCCGTTGGCGATCAGGTCGAACCTGGAGAGGGGAAAGTGGGCTCACTGAATGCAGAATGCTCCCCTTCAGACAAGGCAGGGGGGTCCATGGAGGAGCAAAGCACGGGGGGAATGAGGTCTTTGGAGGCTGACCGCTGGGCTGGAAGCCAAACTCCACCGCTTACTAGCTATGTGACGACAAGGCAAGTTACGACTCTCTCTGAGCCCTGGTTTCTTTATCTATGGAACGGAATAATTATAGCAGCTTCCCCATGTAGCTAAGAGAATGAAATGGCATGATAAATGCAGAGCAGGGATCAGATAATTAAGACAATGAGTTAAATCCAGTCCACCGTCTGTTTTGGTAAAAAGATGTATTGGCAAACAGCCATGCCCATTCCTTTATGGATCCCCTCCAACTGTTTTTATGCTACCACAGCAGAGCTGAATAGTCACAACAGAAATCACATGGCCTGAAAAGCCTGAAATACTGACTGTCTGTTGTGCTGGCGTAAAGCACACGGCGTTTCCCTCAACAGAGGAGGTACAATGGGATGAAGTGAGGGCACAGGCAAAAGCCCGTGGAGGCTGCTCACCACCTGAGCGCTGTTTCTGATTTCTGTTTAGATTTATAGAACCTTATTTTTAAAAAATATATAACTGATATATAACATTACATGAGTTTCAAGTGTGTAGCTAGCAGAATGAGTGCCTGTCTGTATACACTGCTTAACCATCGCCATCCAAGTCCGGTTTATATCCATCACCATTTAGTTACGCTTGATTTTTTCTTATGCTGAGAACTTCGAACTCTTGGCAACTTTCAAATGCACCGCCCAGTATTAACGGACGTCATCATCTGCACGTTACACCCAGGGTCTATTTACTTTATGACTGGTAGTGTGGATCTATGGCTGTCCCTTCTCACACTTTGCCTGTTCCTGATATTTCTGACAGTTATCCTTTATCTGTATTCCTGTGGGTTCCTCAAAAATTGGATGGAGGTGTGTTCTGCGTACAGTAAAATAGAGGTAGTTTTTTCCCAGTTAACAGAAAAGAAGTTCCTCCATTTTAACCTCAACACCTCCACCAGGTTCTCAGTTTGAGGGCAGAGGTGCTGTTTCTCTTGCCCTGGTCCTCCCCAGTAGCTAACAGAGTTCCTGGGTCACAGTATAAATTCACATCAAATATACTGATCCCACTGGCTGTAAACAAATTTGGTGACACTTTGGTGTTTTCTAGTAGGCATGCAGTGAATGAACACAGGGCATGCGGATAACAGGTAAATATCAGAGCATGCACAGTGCAGGTGATTTATTACATTGCTTTGCTTATGGATTTATTTATTGGACATGCAAGCTTTGGGGGATAGTTCTGTAAAGGACACAGAGGAGAGTCAAAAGCTTTGAAGTGAAATTGTTCCTCACTGACAGGATAGAAGTGAACGTTTGTGGTACACACCACACAGCAGATTGGGGGATTCCTTGGAGCATTCCCAACCCCCTCCTGTGACTTCCAAGGCTTTGGAACCTGAACAAGCTGCAGAATCACCAATCCAGGAGGTTGGATGGGTGACCTGGGAAGTGGGTTTGGGGGCACAATTAGTCAGGAGAGGTGGGGCAGTATATGGGAGGGACAGACAGCAGGCCTCTTGTGTCATCCCGGGACCTTGCGGGACAGGAATACTGGCTTCTAAGAGTGAATAAGAACGAAAGGAGGTCTGCATAACACACAGTCACAAAGTCACAGTATGCTTTAAAATAATTGTG
Organism: Scalopus aquaticus; assembly: GCA_004024925.1. NCBI lineage: Eukaryota > Metazoa > Chordata > Mammalia > Eulipotyphla > Talpidae > Scalopus > Scalopus aquaticus. The sequence goes on along the minus strand of PVIJ01000033.1, from coordinate 402,742 downwards.
ATTTGGCTGCAGAAATGTATGAGCAAGATATCAGAAATGTACTGAATATGGGCATGCCCTGTTTTACTGCACTTTGCTTTATTGTACTTCCCAGATATTGCATTTTTACAAGACCCTTCATGAACAAAAAGATTATAACTCACTAAAGGCTCACATGATGGTTAGCCTCTTTTGGCAATAAAGTATTTTTCAATTAAGGTATCTACTTTTTAAAAAAGATATAATATTATTGCACACTTAATAAGTTACGGTGTGTTATAAATATAACTTTTATATGCATTGGGAAATAAAAACTTCATGTAACTTAACTTTATTGCAGTGGTCTGCAACCCAGCCTGCAATATTCTCCAGTGGTGTGGGATTTGATCTGGGTCACTAATGCTCATCTTTGGGTTGAGAGGCATGAGGGTTGGGCTACTGTGGGCTGGTAAATTTTGAAACTACCTACCAGGCCATTAGAAAATCCAGTAGGACATTAGAAAATCAGGCCAGACTCTTCACCAGAGAAAGTCAAGATCTAGAGTTCTAACCTACATGACAGTCACACAAAATAAATGGAATTGGTTGACGGCAATGGTCATCAACTTCATTTGGAATAGAATGCAAGTTAGCTGTTTTTCTTCAGCCCCAGGTGGGTGAGTGTCCCACCCCTCCCATAGATTTCTTATTTTTTCCTTTATACCTGGACTACAGGCCCAATGGATGGACAGCTGACAGAACTTTCATCTTGTTGGGGGCTCACGGGGGTGCGTTTACAATCAGAAGATAATAGGGCAAGGTTACTGCCTCCTCACAGCAAGGTGTCTGCTAAATGTCTTTAATTAGACATCTCTGATTACATCCCACCCCCTCAAAACAGGAGTGAAAACAGAACAACTCCTCAAGCCACAGATAAAAGCAGAAGGGGCTCACCACGGGACACTGTGTCATGTGGATTCCTGTCACCCTGCACTGCCTTTGATTGAAAATAGGAGTCACTTTCCAAGAGCTCCCTTCCAGTCTCCTTTTCTCACACCCCAACACACACACGCATGTGCGCGCGGCATTTACCTGACATGCCAAAGGGAGGATGGCAGCTGTCGGCAGCATTGGACAGGTTGACCTATCCATTAATTTTGTGTTTTGATACCACACCAAAAAATGAACCGTATCTCCAGGGGCAGGGAGAATCCTCCCATACTCCTGGCATGTGGAGATCCCCATCCACAAGGGGGAGCCACATGCTTCTAGACCCATAGCACCCCCAGTCCGCATAGGGACCAGCCCACTAAGCTACTTACGTGCCATCTTGGCGAGTGATGGTGTAGCCGTATTTTGGGTACTTGACAAAAGACACGTTCACACCAACCAGAGGAGTCCCATCTGTAGTTACTACTTGGCCCCGGATGAGAGAAACCAAGCTGAGAGAAAAAGAAACACAAGTCTCTGACATACCTCACACAGGAGAACAAGGAGCCCGGGGTGGGTAGGGGTTGGGGTGGGGCTGTCTCATCTCTTTTCCCCATGGCCACGGCTCTCCCTGCCCCCCTCTGACTCTTAAGGCAAGGAGAAGACCTGCGACATTAACTTGTGGTTTCCCACGATCAAGCCTCAGAGAGGTCTCAACACCTGCCTTTCCTGAGGAGCAGGCCTGGTGACTGCAGGGGTGCAATCCACAGGGAGTGTCTCTGCTCACTCAGCTGAGCAACGGAGTCCCCTGTGTACCCCGCTCCCACGTCTCCATTTCTGACATTGTTTGACTTTCGCTTGGCCTGTGCTTTAGGCTGTCCCTCATCACTCACGTCTGCGCTGGAGGCTGGCACAGAGAGCATTATACTCGGGTGAGAGCTTCCCCATCTGGCTACTCATTTCCTGGCTTTGGAGGAAGGCCATGTTATGCTTCCCATACAGTCTGGGATGTTGGAGGGGGTGCAAGGGAGCACGGGTTTGCGTGAGGCAGGGGCATATACATATGTTGTATTTTGCTGCCCTTTAAGAGCAAAATTTCTCAGTTCGTGACAGGCTGAAGAAAAGAGAATATTGAGAAACTTCTTTTTTTTTTCCTGGCAGAAATATCTTGGATTCTGGATTTTGTGTAACTGTATATTTCTCTTATATCCAATTCCTGTTATCTTGACAGGAGGGGAGGTAGCTGAAATCCCACTCAACTTTTTTTCCCCCAGTGTTTGAGAAACTCCCCTCTCTCCAGATCACAGGAACTAGAACTTTCTCAAGAATGCCAGTAGCCAACTTGTCCTTCTGGGAAATCCCATAAAGCAACAGAGATGCCCCAATAGTCTACTCAGAAGCCATGCATGTAGGGGAAGGCATACCTCTCCTCCCCTGAATTTCTTATCTTCACAGAGATGTGGGTGATTGAGAAGTTTCAGCTTTGTGCTGAGCCCCAGCCTCACAGACAGGTCTGCAGCTGTACTGTTGGCCTTCGGGCCACTGGACAATTTGGCGAAGGCTGAGAGGTTCTCAGGCTCCCAGGTTCCTGGATTCATTCCCAGTTTCTGGACTAGGTAATCAAGCTGACCATCCTTTGCCAGAAGCTTGTCAAAGTCTGCTCAATTTTTGGAATGCATGTACTTCTGCAATCCCGGGTGACCCCCAAACTAGAGGGATGCTTTCTCCAAACACCTCTCTTGTTATTAGCAATCCCCCTGACTCTTCACTCCAGCCCTTTGATGATCTCAAGAGGGTTCAGACTGTTCCACTGACAGCTCTAATTGCTACTGGCTGCTTAACGAATGAATCCCATTTTTAGCTGGTTCCAACCCCAATGCAAAGAGTCTTTGGAAAGTGAAAAACTAATTTATGAAAATAACTCTTTTGTTCAAAGCCATTTCCTTATCTTAGCTGAGACTAAGGTTTCTTTCAGACCTTCCCAGACACTATTTTAAAATCAACGGTATGTGGTGATGACCACAAGGTAGGAAGTGCTTGCAACAAGAGAACAAATTTGGGGACCCCTCCTTTTATTTTTATTTTTAATATACAACTGTTATTTCCTTGAAATCATTCCTGTAGCATGAAGAATGACTTTGCGTAGCGCCATAGGCATAAAAGTTGCTGCCTTGCCCACGATTTCTACCCCCTGTTTTTCTAATTCTTTGCTGTTGTTGGCTTCCTATCGTTTCTAGGCAGTCAATTTGTAGAAAAGACTCGGCTAAGACATGCTATCGGTTCATTTCTATTTATGATTATTGATGTGTAACAATTATCACATTATCTAGATAGTGAGATCTGCTCTAGAAATTATAGTGGTGGAGTCAAGGCATTTAGTTATTTTTGTATGCCATTATCTGGGGGAAACGCCTTCTTCAGAGTCTTGAATTAAGTTCTTTCTTACGTCTCGCTTTGTCCCTCATTATTTGTCAGATGATAATGCACTGAAATTCACATGCTTGGGGAACTTCAACCTATGCTTTGGAGTAAGGTTTTGTGCTTCTGAATTATGCCTCCATGCTGACGTGCTGGGGACGTGAGCTCGCTTAGGTGGGGCTGTTTACTGCTATACATGAAGCTTTCGAGAGGCCTTCTCTACTCAAAGTTTGTTTGGCCCAGGCTGCTGGGGCTGGTGGGGTCTACCATTTAGTCTGTGGCCCTGCCTGATTTCCTTTATTGTAGCTCTAGCTCAAGGCGCCTGTTAACAGTGGTAGCTGTTGGTGAGAAGGATAAGACTGAATGGTAAGGGACCGATGAAGAAAGAGTGGAGAATGGCCAGTATTAGAAATGACTGGACTTAGGGCAGAAATAATGAAATGTCAAGAGGAAGCTGTTTCACAGACACAGGCCTTCAAGAGAGGTACTTCCAGTGAGCCAGCTACACGCAAGTCGCACCACGGGGTTGGCGTGGACTGTGTGACTGCCGCTCACGAGTTGACAGCCATCGGGATTATGTTCATGTGAAGAGGAAAGAAACATACCGGCACAGTCCCCACTCCAGTACTCAGCTTCAACACGCAGAGGAAGTACTTTATTTTTGTCAGAGATTTGTGGTTTTTACTGAGGGGTTCTTGTGTTAAAATTTGAATATTGCTGTGTGTACTATTTCCTACCTATATTATCCTCATTTTATCAATCAAGAAAATGAAGTTTTTGAGGTTAAAGAACTTGCCTCATGTGACATTGCTAAGAGGTGTCAGAGCTGACAGTGAGGAGGGGCCTGATTATTTTTCTTTACTATTATCATTTACTACTATATTTTTAGTAAAACCGGAAAAGAGAGGTGGAAGTTACTGGCCCAAGGCGACCTTGCTAAGAACCCTCATTTTCAAAGAGCAGCCAGGCACTGGAACCATATGGGGTTCTAAGAGGCGGTGGAGCTGATTGGCTGTACCAGTCCCCACTCTCTGCCCACCCCACCCTCTCCATGTCCTCCCAGGGGGAGCAGAGTCTGAGCCTTGGATTGATGATGTCTCCCCCTCAAAGTCAAATGTGGGGGCGCTCACTTCTAAAGTCAGGGGCTCCTGTAGTCTGACACTCCAATCTTCACTGGTTGGAAGGCTGCTTATGCAGCACGCTTCCGAGTTATTTCTGGGCTCCCCAGAACTTACTGAGGATAAAAGGAACTCAGAGAAAGGGGGCAGGATGAAGGCTGTCAGGAGGGCAAGGGGGCCAGGCCAGCCTGCTCAAATCCCAGTTCCTAGAGGTTTCATGAAACAGAACCCAACCAGCAGTTCTTATTTCTCCATGAGAAGAGACCAGGAGATGAGGTGGGGAGCTTCCAAGAAGACCAGGCCTCCTACCACCAGCAGATGTCACTGACACCTGGACCCAGATTTACCAAGATGAGCTCCGTGCTAGGTAGACAGGACCTCTGAAGGCTGCCTGCCTCTCCTCTCCTTCCCCTCATCCTCTGTGCCAGGAATTGGGTCTAGAAGAGAGAAGGGAATGGGGTGGCAGGTATCTCCAGGCCAACCCTACCCCTTGTCTCTTCTCCAGGGTACAGTTCTAAATTGTGCTGGGGGGAAGGGAGTGGTCAAGTTGACTACAAAGTGAAAACCAGAATTTGACCTCAGAATTCACCTGCCTCAAATTAGCAACTGGGAGCAAAAGTCCACTCAAGAGAAACCTCTTCATTTGGGAACAGTGAGATGCTGGGCGCACAGCCTTGTGGGAACGGCAATTAGCAGGTATGATTGACAGGTCGCTGTGAGGATTAGAGATAATCTACCTAGAGTGTCTGGCTCACTCTGAGTGCTCTATAAATTCTAGTAACAGGCATCATCTTGACTCCAAGATGCTATGAATGATGTTATCAAGTTAATAATCACTTTCAAAAATACTCTATTGAATGAAATAGTTCAGCAATGAGACAAAAGCCACCATCAGTGACATTAGAAAGGGAGATCAAAAATAACAATAATGTCCTAAAACAGAAGAGGATAAAAATGATCTAAAATCTAGGGAATCAATGGGCATTTCCAGCAAGTGCTGTGTGGAAGGTCGTCACATCTGGCAGAGACCTGGACTCTGTTCCGGAGCTTGACCCCAAGAGAGGAGAGGGTGACAGGGAAGCAGTGTGGGGAGCTGCTCCACGAGGGTGTTTGCAGGCCCCATGGGCCCCCTGGAAAGTCAGAAGCATTTCCCCGGGGCCAGCAGGAAGTGAAGCAGCGCACACGGCAGCCTGCAGGGAGAGGAGGCTCCTACCTGCTGTTGAAGGGGTTCTCTCCAGGAATGATGTGGGTGCTGTCTTTGCCCGCCAGGAGCTTGATGCGGTCGTAGAAGGACTTGACTGCGGGTGAGTCTGTCTGGCCCTGCTGAATGATGTCCAGAGGGTCCCGGGACCCCCGGCAGAGCAGGCTGTTCTGACAGGCTGACTGCAGGCAGCAGTCGGGGTCCAGACAATCCACGAGGCCATCTGGAAGGGCAGAGGCAGAGCCGGGGTCAGCACATTTCAGGGCCCAGAGCTACCTGGAGGTGCTAACACCTTTGTCCTGAGCAGCATAGGCCCTTGCCAAGGGCCTGAGTTGGCAGGTTTCACACAGCAAGCCTAGGCAACTGCAGATACATGCGCAGAAGATAGAAGCAGAAAGGAAAACAGTGAAAATGTGGACAACTGGTTATCCCCGGGGAGGAGTGCCCTTCTCTTCACTGTCTTTGGTACACCTTTGGGAAGTTCTACTTTTTTTTTTCTTTTTTTGTGAGCAAGTGGATGGAGAAAGAAACACTTTGCTTTTAAACAACACAGCACAAAAAGATTACTAGTAGCTAGTTCTCAGAGGCTTGTGCTTAATGAGAGCACAAGTCATTAACATACACGGGATTCCTTAAATCTCCATTTAATGAAGAAGACGTTCATTCCATCCCCGCTCCTCTGTCGCAGGGAGGGGCCTTGGACCAACTGTGTCAACAGGCATGATGAATTTTACATTTTGCAGGAAAGGCTGAGAAATGGTTTTGATGTGACCACCCAGAAATTAAGCTATGACTTCACCTAACTGCTTCAGTTCTCCCTTCCCTTGCGCCTGTAGGGCTCCGAACATCCTAATTTATTTGCCGGGATTCTGAGCCCCCATGCCTTCCCTGGCCTGATTACTATTCAGCCCTGTACCATTTCACAGCTATGTGCCATCTATGTTCTGGAAAGAAAACAGTGACCAAAGGAAGAATGGCACTGTCTGTCCTTAGTCCTTATGGAGCTGGCAGTATGAGGGAAACAGATATGACACATCCTTCAAGACCCAGTCTAGGTGTGGCCACCTCCTCCAGGAAGCCCTCCTGAAGATGCCCTGTTCTGTGTGTTTCTAAGTAAGAGGTTCTCAGAGAATGATCTGCATTACAATTTTGTATGGAAGAATCAACAACCTACTCTAGGCCTCCCCAGGGAGAGCTTCTAGGGTAGGTCCTGGAATCTGCATTTTAAACAAGTCCCTCAGGGGATTGGCATGCATAATAGATTGCAGAAACAATTATTGTGAATGCCAACTTCCTCATACTGGAATTAATTATCTCTACAAGTTTGCCTCTCTCTCTGGAAAATGAACTCTTTGAAGAAAAGAACAGTAACTTCTTCATTTCTATAGTCATGTCTCGTTTAGTGCTAACATGGAATTGGGCACTCAGAAAATGTTTGCTGAATGAATGTAAAACCGCTTTCCCTTTCCTCACATGTCTGTTAGGGCATGTGAGGAATGTTCAGGGTAATGTTGGCTTTTTGGAATGGATTAGTTGGTCAACCCTTATTCACTCCACTGGGAATGGATGCAACACACGGTAGAGGAGCTTGGAGAATTACTTGCTCGTGCTTCCTGGATTTGAAAACAGGGCATTTTGGAATCATAATTAGCCTTATAAGAAACAAGCATTCAAATCTTTGGCTGGGACTTGACAAACACTTGTACCCAAATGCTAAATCAGAGACCTGGCTTTGTGCTTTAAATTTACCACAGTGTAATTTTTGGGCATTACCCTTTCGTTTGGTTCTGCTAATGAAATTGAAATATGTAATTTCACCAAAGTTCCACTGTAATTTAGCAATTAATGTACAATTATTTTAATGCATTACTTTCTTTTTAGCAAACAAACAAATTAGGAGGCTGCATGTTTTGCTTGGTTTTAAATCACTGAAACTAGCCTCTCATTTTCCACATGGGTGATGCTGCCCGAGGACCTCGTAACACATTCAGATTTGCAAAATTTCCCAGAAACACAGACACGTGAGGACGCGCAGGCATGACTACTTTAATTTAGAAACTTAGGAAGTCAAAGCTCTGAGCATTACAGCCTGACGCACCAGCTGAGTCTGGTACTCCCGGGAGCCTGGCAAACCCCAGTCCCTAGGAACAGAGCTGGGAATTGCAACTCAGCACCAGGATCATACCCGGATACTGTTTTGATGCACATTCAGTGGATTCCAGGACCTGTGGCAGAAAAAGAAAGGGCAGGTCTCCCTGGTGGCGCAACGGGTTAAGCACAGCACTATCAAACTATCTGCAGCCACCACAGCACGAGTTCGACCCGGCCTGGGAGCTTCCCACGTGGCGCAGCAGACCTCTCCTGCCTCACCCACTGTTCCCCTCAGCAGTGTACTTCAGTTGCTCGGCCTGTTCTGCTCCCCAGTTTCTATCTGGTGAATCCTCTCACCACCCCACACCTCTGGCCTACAACCCAGCTTGTATGCATAAATAAATAAATCAATCTTTAAAAAAGAAAAAGAAAGGGCATGGAAAAAAAGCAGCATATGCAGCCTTTACCATCAACTTCCATGAATCAGCTTTAGCAGGCAAAGGAATCCACCACCGAATACCTGTTTCTGATTTAAAACTAACCCACTGAGCTATGTTGACAGAGCTTCATTCAGCAATAGCAGGCACTTCTCAGGTGAGAAGAAATCCACTGTTATTAGCATGACAGATTTCTTTAGGGTTGCCAGCCTCTTCCCATTAGGAGTTCTATCCATGTCCTGTGGCCTTTCCCTCCAGAAACTGCAAATGTCCCTCACCTCCAACTCCATTTACCACCCACTCCAGATAAACAGCTTGAGGACCTCATCAGGCTCAAAAAACTTAAGACAGTTCTCCTGTGAAGGCCTGAACATTCCCCTCCCACAACTCCCGATGCGCCACACCTTATGGACTTGTGCCTGCTTCTAAAACGTGGACCTCACGTTTCTCCACTGTTTTCTTTGATTCTGGGCTTTTAATTCAAGGGCCTGTATGGCAGGTGATGTCCTATAAACACATCAGCAGTAGCAGATGGCAAATGCTAAAGAAGGGGGAAAAAAGGATATGAATTATTTTCTCCTACATATTTGCATGTACCTGCCCCGGCGACTGCGCATTTGGGGTTCCATCTGTTATTAAGTGTGAGTGTACGTTCTGCCAGTAATGACCTCATCATGTTGCGTGATTATGGGTTGGCTGCCAAACACTGTCAGACGACACTGTGAACTTTAAATTGGCACTCCAATCTCCCAGTGGCCTGTCAGTCACGAGAATCGCATCTTTATGCCAGCACGCCCGCGTATGGAGCCTGACACGGCAATCTTCAGTAAATTACCCTGTCACTGACAATCTTGCCGTTATCTCGCAAACAATCAAGCAGGCAATCAAACCGTTCTGAATTGCCAGTTCAGGACCCGAGAGGCTGCCGATGTCTCCATTCACCAGTGGCACAAAAACGGCACAGCCCTCCTGTGACATGGGACAATTTTTTCTTTCTTTATCTACTTACTGATTTGTCTGGTTGTCTTTTGCTGGCCAAGAGCAGTGGGTGGGAGAGGTCTGCAGAGGTTCTGGAACAGGGTCCCGTTCTGACTCGGTGGTTATGGGAAAGTGGCCCAGGACTATCCAAGTGGCCCACACAGGAGTCACCTGGCAGCCTACTCACTTCACTCTGGGAGAAGTGGCCCCAGAGAATAATCTAGGTGCTTTCTGTCTGATACATGTGAACTCACAGCTCTGGTGGTGTTCCACCTGCCTACACCTGCCACTGATTGTCCTGATTTCACAGAAATATGGCTGTGGAGAACCTTGGTAGGAACAATGTGTGAGGCATTCTTTTTTACTGCTTTTGATAAAGAACATCAGAGAGTACATTCTATCACAGTTCTGGCAATGAAGTAGAAATCAAGTTAGTGTTAAATGGGATCCTATGGATTAGAATTCCCAAGGTTAAAAGTTAAAAGGTCTACACAGCATCAGAGGTAAGAGCCTGGCCTGTGGACTCAGATAGATTTGGGTTTGAACCTTATCTCTGCTAGTCCCGGGCTGTCGGAGCTTAGAAAGATAATCACTCTTCCTGAACCTCAATTTCTTTGCCTTTAAAACCAAGTAGTAATAGTGCATATATTATCAGGTTGCGTGATGGGGAATAAGTGAATTGCAATATGAAATATCAGTCTGGTTTTTAGCAAATGTTCAGTGAACTTTATGCATTAGTATAACCAGGAACTCCCTGAAGTTTTCAACTTTTCAGTTTATAAAAACTGGACGTGAAAATTAATGAAATTACTATTCCCTTATTAGATTCGCTCACTGGTATGTGCTGTGGGTTGCCTGAGTCTTGGCCAGAATGCTGTTTGCAAAGAGTGATAAGTGAGTAATAACAGATGCTATGGACTGAGCAGGATTTACACATAACTTGGATTTAAATCCTCATAGCAACCCCACCAAGTAGAACAATGTCACCCTTAAGACTCTGGATAAGGGTGTCTGAGTTTGAATCTCATCTCAGCTACAACCTCGCTGCTGAGTTTTCAGCAGTGAACTGCTGTGCCTCAGTTTCCTGGATGCGCAAAATGAAGATGACAACAATGAAGATGCTGTGGGAGGATGAAAGCAGTTATTTCACATACAGTCCTTAGACAGAATCTGTACAGTGAGCACTCAGCAAAATGCAAACATTGCCATCTCCCCCTCCTATAGATTGGAAATGGAGGCTTTGAGAAGCTGAGTAAGTTATCCAAGTGCCTAAGAAGCAGCCACAGATGAAGAGAGGAAAGGCAGTCAATGGGATCACTCTTGGTCTTCTTCACTATGAGAAGGAAGAGATGCTTCCTTCCCAAAGGGAGTCTGAAGATAGGACAGTGTACAGTCCCCAACCGGGAAAGTCTGGTGGCTTGGAGATTTAATCACATCTGAAGGTCTGTCTACTCCTAGAGCTGGGATAGAATTTGGCTGTTTGAAATGAGCATCTGAAAAGGAGTCAACAGAAGAAACAAGACATCTGGGAATTGATCCCCAGCCACGTAGGCTGTGGAGGACACGCTATTTACCTGTGAGTATTAATCCCCCGTGCAGCTGTGTACCTTTGGCAGAAGGTGGCACTTAACTTCTGGACTGGCTACAGGTTTGTGTCAGCTGCTTCCAGCCCCTGCTGAATTTGCTCTGCTAGATTTTGGAAGGATCCCCTTAATAGTCTAGAGATTAAATCTCAAAGCTTTAGCTGAACACATATTAGAAAAGCTATACTAGGTGGGGAGAGGCCTTGGGTAGGTGGCTGTGGAAAGTCACGGAGACATGTGGGGATTTCAGAGTTGCTGAAACAGGCACGTCTCCTCTGCTTGGGGAAGGCTGGCTGAGTCCTGTGTCACTCCTGTAGGAATAGGAGAGCTCTTGGAATGAGGATGTTTATTTCATTTACTGTTCTCTCTGATCTTAGTAAACTGGTGAGCTTATGGAGAATCTAGAAGGAGACATTTTGTTCAATTTTGGGGGCTTTTTATTCCCTGTAGCTTGTTATGCAAGTGACTGCCTCTACAACCTGGGTGAACTCTCTAGCTTTCTCCGGTATTAAAGGCTTTGGAGAAACATCCAAATTTACTTGCTTCTGTTTCATTTTGAGGCAGGATGGCACAAATGAACTCCAGTGATTCCAGGTACCATGCAGAACTCTGCTGGGGTGTGCAGATTGGGAGCTGGTGAGCAGCTGAGATTTAAAAAATTAAAATTTTTTTAAACCAGATGATGGTTTGATGACAGGCACCACCAACCACCAAATCTATCCCTCCCCACCGCCCCCCACTGGAGATCTTAAAGCAGACCGAATAAATGTGGGCTGTGATAAGAACACGCTGATCCATTCATAAGATGGGTGTTCAAGATCAGGCAAAGCTAATCAATTAGGATAGAAAGTTAGACAAGCAATGGTCTCTCTGAAGAGGTACTAGCAGCAAAAGCGCACAGGGGACTTTCTGGGTGCTGGGAAGTTCTTGATCTTCACCTTCTTCATCTGTCTACACAGGTGAACATATACATAAATATTTGTCAAGGTGTCCATTTAAGGTTGTGCACGCTATGTACTTGGTAAAGCCTGACTTTTGTTAGGTTATCAACCTCTCTGTGCTTTATCTTCCTCTCCTGTATAGTGGGGATGACGTGACACCGATGCTGATGACACCTCACAGGAGTGCTGGGAGGACGAACTGAAGGTGCCAAGACAGTCTAGAGTACCTTGTCATCAGCTCTGTTCCTCTGAACAGTTTCCACTTCTTTCCTTCTTTCTGAGTCTTCTTGGCATCAGGTAGGTTTGTTTAGTATAAACAGGGAGGTACTTGCCAAGTTCTCATTTCCCCAAGAAAAATACATGGAATCCAGGTGTGAATCCAATCACTCCTAGGGCCATTTTATGAGATCAGTTAATGATAGGGAGGTGCAAAGTTAATGAAGCAGCAGAGAGAAGGGAGGGAGTAACAAGTTGGGGCAAGAAGGAAGAAACCTGGTGCTGTTTGCTCTTTGTGATGGAAATAAGGAGCTGGATGGGGGAGGGGAGCTGGAGGGCACTTTCTACTCTGTGGGCCCGCCACAGGCTCCTGAACTGTCATCAGAGACAAAAGTGGCTCTTGAGCAGAATGAAAGATGGCAACTATAGTGATTATTTTGCCTTGGGAGTTACTTTGTTTTGAAGTGGAGTCTTGTAGCACCATGTCTAAAGTGTGCCCGGGTCCCTGGAAAACATTTTTCTCTTGGGTCTCTGTCTACATAAACAATTTGAGTCAGCCCCAAGTCAGCATATCAACATCATTCTGGCAGTCTGATCTCACACAATCTTGCAAAAGAAAAACTCTTTCAGCCAGCAGAGAAATCTGCTTGCCAATCTGCCCTCTAGAATTGGGATGGGGCACTGGACTCTGAAATATCTCATAGACACAAAGCCTCAAATTCTTTTGGGCATCTGGTCAACCCTATATGCGTTGTGTTGGTGATGAGAGATGGCAGAGGGACTGAGAGCATTCTGCAGAAAAGAAATAGGGACCGGGGTTCATGTGGGTCTGTGTCTAGGTTGGGGTGCTCCATCCTCACAGCACTGCTGATTCTGGCCAGTCCCTGCCACTGCAGAAGCACTTAGGAAATTTCAAGAAAGGCATTCCAAAGTTTAGGCTCCTACTTGCCCAGGGTGGTACCGGGCTCTTGATCCAGTTACATGAATAGCAATATAATATGGGTTTTAGAGCTAGAATGATCTGGTTTTAATGCCTAGTCTATCATTCATATCAGTATAAACTTGGCAAGAGACTGAACCCTTGTGACTCAGTTTTTCGATCTATAGAATAGACTTCATTATACCTACTTTATCAGAGAGCACAGGGATGCTCTAAGATGGTGCATATCAAATGAGATGAACAAGGTATTGCATTTAACACAGAGGAAGGACTCAATAAATGGAGGCTATTCTTAATGATCTATCCAGCTCTCCACTAGGGAAGGGAACCGTTCCATTTGCATTTTACCCAATGCCTGCTGACAAGTTGGAAGTGAGGGATAATTGAAAGTATTCTGGCTTGATGTAACTAAGAAGTGAAAGGAACGAGCAAGGCTGACTTGATTTAACCTGGCAATATGAGATTAGTTCTTCATTGCCTCTGTAAGGTCTCCCGCATTGCCAACCTTTTAAAGAAATAGATTGGCTGACAGGGTGCTCATTTGGGAAGTTTCAGCTGCCATTAAAACCCAGGCTGCCTGATGGACCGTTGTTCTGTAGGCGTCCTCTCTTCCTGTCCTCCTCTCTGCCCCCACCCAGCAACCACTAAATATTACAAGAAATAAAACTGTATTTGTACTCTATCTGGAAGGTGGGTTGGAAGCTTTCCTCTTGCTTCCTGCCAACTCTTTTTGTCAGCCTCTGAGTTCCAAGGCCAGAGATCCTTGCCCCAAAGCACCTTCCGGCTTTTCTTAAGACTTAGCAATGGAAGATCAATCATGTCTGACCAGAGATCTGGCAGAGTGGAGACCCCACTGAGAGCTGCTTTGCTGGCTTTCCCACTCAGGTTGGATGTGGGAAAGAAAGCAAAGGCTGCTTGGGAAAGCCCAGGCATGGTTACTAAAGGCAGGGATATGATCCACCTAAGACATCACTGTAATATGACCAATTACCTTAAGCTACTGGGACAGCTGGTTGACCTCATATTGAGGGCATGGAGCATTTAAAAAATTTTATGACACCGAGCTTGTGTGTGTCCAGATATTTTGGAGATTGTTTCTTCATCAAAAAACTAACAAGTGGATAAAAACAAAACAAGCACCATCAATGAAAACCTTCTATAACACGCTCCTCAAACTCTCAACACTACCAGAATCACTGCAGACCTTGTTGATGTGCAGGTTCTAACTCTGCAGGTATATTCTAAATCTGTGGGGTGGCACTTGAGAGTTGGCGTTTCTAACAAGATCCAAGGAGAGGCCATTGCTGTTCTGAGCACCATACTTCCAAAAATGAGGAACTGAAATCAAGGTGTATTTTCTGATCGCCTGACCTGAAATCATCCCAGTGAAGTTGGTATGCTGATTCCTGCTCTCTGGGAGGAAACTGGGTATCTTTTTTGAAAGAAGACCCCCAGATGACTCTTACTCACTAAAGCTGAAGCCCTCCTCTTTGAATTATTGAGCATACCCTCCAATATCCAGAGCTGATTCTGATCCTGAGGGATGAAAGCAGCTTTTCCATACTCTATCTACTGACAGATGTTAATAGGGATACCTTGAGACACAGAAGTGGAGGTGGGAACAGGAGTATCTTTGATCAAGTTCAACTTGGAAGATGTTGGTTAAACAAAGTTTAAACTGGTTCCTTTACAGCAGGGACTCCCCAGGGCCTTTGCTATATGAATTGCCTTGTGAATTTCTAACATTACAATGGAGCATGCAGCCTTTTGTGGCCATGGCCCCTTCTTGGACCCCACCTCTCCACAATAGTATAGTGCAATGTAAGTTGGAGAGCACTTCACGAGAACCTACGGCTCTAAGTTTGGGGACTCTAAACTTAGATCAGCTAAACTTTCATCCACTCACTGGTCACAAGTTGCAGCCCAATGCTTGACTGACCTTATAAAATGCTTGCTTTTGGGTGGTCAGCTCTAACACAAACCACATCATTGCTACTAGCACTTTAGCTCAGAGCTCTTATCCTTGGTGGCCTAGACCCTCCCAGGCCAATGTATTTTGGCATAAGGACCTTGTGCTTAGATGATGGCATCTTGGGAGCAGCAATCTAATGAGAGCTAAAGGTTGGCACTTGAGAGAAGCTTACTAGGTCTCAGGCAAAACAGTGAGTACTTTTCATACCCCCTCCATTAAATCAACACCAGATTTAATGCTGTTTGCAGATGAGGAATTGGAGATTTAAAAAGAGAGCAAAGAAGTCACTAAGACCAGATGGGACTGGGTTTTGAACCCAGTCTGATCTGGCAGCCAAAGCCTACATGAAGTTGCCACGGAGGTCTGTTACCATGAAATACTCCGAGTGCCCAACACGTAGGGGCTGATTGTGCCTGCTACCATCACTAGCTTTGTACCAGTTCTTTATCTAAGGTAGGACTAAATCAAAGTGAGGAGGAACCATTTAAATAGATATTGGAGAGCAATTTTTTCTTTGGAAAACTGGGATACAGAATGATTTAGCCAGCTCTGTCTCAAATTAGTCCTAGTTTCACCCACCTTATGCTTCTGGCTGTGTGTCCCTCTGCCACCCTGGCTTTCCCGTGGGAGCCTTGAAACCTTACCCAGTCATCATCCAATAGTGCAAGAGTCATTTGAGTTGGGCTCTAAGATCTGTTTTGTAGATGAATGAGAGACTCAGAGAGGTTCAGAGACTTGCCCAAGGTCACACAGCTAGTAAATGATGGAGGCGTGAATTCCCCACAGCATGCCCACCTCCAAAGGTGGGCATTCTACTCTTGATTCTTCACGGGAGCCTGTGACTAATCTTAGGGTACCTATAAAAGTACCCTGTGAAAGCTGTAGGACTTGGGGAAGGAAAACTATTTTCATTTTCAAGCTGCTGCATTCTCTCTCTCTTGCCGCTCCTCAACCCAGACAGAGCCTCTGGGAATAATGATCTTACTTGATCACAACTCTCCTGCCCAGACGCTCCCTGACAGGCCTCTCTGGCAGCCTCTCCCTTGTTAGCTCAGGGCTAGCCTTCATCCTTTTTATACCTGGGGGATTTCTATCCTGCCTGCTGATGTCTCGCCCCTTTTCTGTTACAAAACCAACAGCTACCGAGAGCAGAGGCCTCCGACCTCAGCCGCTGATTTCCCGACATGCTCGCCCTCTGCCCGCTGTTTCTGGCCTTGCTTGGCTTGGCCTGCTCCCCCCCGCTCCCCTCATCAACCTCCGTTTCAAAGAGCCACTGACAGGTCAGACAGCAACGAGCTGTCGGCCAGTGGAGTCCAGGCCTGGCAGGGGGTGGTGGCCTGGTGGATGCCAGCCGGTGACCTGCTGGGCCCCTCAGAGAGAAAAGGGCTGTCACCACCGATACCACAGAGCGGCAGGCCGGAACTGTTCCTTTCTGCCTGAGGAGAGACCTGTCTCGAGGAGGGGAGGACTGACCCCAGAACTGGGAGAATTAGCAGGGCCATGACACCTGTCCTGCGGCTGCGTGAGGAAGTGCCCCCGGACTGCCGAAGGGAGCATGGACCAGATTCAGCCTCACACAGGCTTCCTGCTGGGTTAGGGACACCAGAAGCATTAATTCCTAAACATGGCCACAGCCCTGCTCCTAGCGCTTCCTGGAGATTTTTCTCATTGATTCTTCATAGTCCCTTGATGGTGGAGGTACAAGGAGCCAGCACGGTACTGCCAGTGTGGATCCCCGGATCTGGAGGTCTGTGAGCTATTGGCTGTGTGGCCTCGGGCTAGTTTCTTTACCTCTCTGCGCCTCAGTTTCCTCATCCATAAAATGGAAATAATAATGATACCAACTTCCTAGGGCAGTTGTGAAAAGATCGAGTAAGCCTTCTCCACATGCCTGTAGCAGAGAGTTAACTGTTTATCCCCACCCTGCAGGTGGAGAAGCTAGGCCCAGAGAGCTTGGGAGTGGGATTTGATGGATGTCAGACACAGCTAGTTAGTAAGTGGGGGAGCTGGGATTCACACACAATTGGGCCCAGCCCGGGACCTGCTGATCTTCCCCTCTACTCCATACCTAACGGGACAAGCTATAGTTTGGGATTTGGGGCTCTTTCCAGGTGCTCCTCAGCAATCTCTGCCTTTCCCCTGGTGTCAGGGGTTAGGGAGCTTGTGTACCCACTGCCACAAGCCTGCAGGAAGTCACACGGCGAACGAACAAAGACAACAACAGAGATCCAGAGAGCACAGCCACTGCTCACGGCTTACTGAAAAGATGTATCTTATATTTGGGTCTCCTTTCCATTAATAAAATGCTCTCAAAGGTATATAGTGACTTGAGTGTCATGGTCTATATCAGTGTTTTTTAATCTTAAAACGAAATTTATGTAACCTAAAGTAATCCACTGGATGAAAGACAACTGCTTTCTAACCTGGACACTTCTCCTTAAAGCTCATTCATTCAATTAACTGAATAATGAGTTCACCAAGACAGCTCAGGCCCTGTGGTGGCGGACCTAGATTCCAGAGGGGGCAACAACAGTGGACGAATAACCCTAGTATAGACATTGAGGGAGTAATGGCGTGTTGGAGCAAAGCAGAAGCAGGGCAAAGCCTGGGGGGAGAGAGAGGGGGAGGATCTGCTGCTTCAGATGGGGTGCCAGGAAGGGCTTCTCCACAGAAATGATGTCTGGGCAGAAAGTAAATGAAGTGAGAAAACAGGTCATGGAAACATCTGGAGGAAGAGTTCTGGGCAGAGGATCTGAACGGCAGGTACGAATACCCCAGTGGGAATGTATCTTGCAATTTGTAGGAACAACAAGATGGTGAAGGTGGGGCTGAGAGAGGGAAGGAAGGGGACCAGGGAGGAAGCGGGACCCAAGTATGCAGAGCAACGGAAGGCGCTCGATAGGAGATGAGGACCCCTGGGGAAGTGTCAGCAGGGGGCTGCCTTTTATTTATTTAATGTTAATTATCTTTACTGCTTAAAGGTCATCAATTTTTTCCTCAAAACAGGATTATGTTACGTTACCATTCAGTGTAAAATTCCTATTCACATATGTTACAAGATAGATTATGAAATCCTTCCAAACACACAATATGATATCAAGATGGATCTGACTTTTATCCAAAGGATCCTTCTGATTGTTCTGTGTGGAACAGACTGGAAGCTGAAGGACAAATAGTCCAGCCTAGCAATGTTGGCGGCAGATGTGGGTGTAGGAGAAAAGACTGAAGAAACCTGGCCTAGTGATCAGGAATAGAGAGCGGCGGAGCCAGGCAGGGCAGAGTCCTCGCACTGGAGCCTCCCAGCAGCCCCTGCTGCAGTCAGGAGGAGACGGCAATGGCGTCATACATCAGGGCACTGAGACCTGGGTCGTGGACCTAAGTCTGCTTCCCTGAGGCATGTGCTTAACAAGAGGTGGGCAGCATGGGGCAGAGCAGAGAAGCAGGGTCCCCCTCTGCATCTCCTCTCCATGCACTCCTCTCCTCCCTCCTGACCCCAGACCTCAGCAGATTTGTACTCCCTGGTGAACCTGATACACAACTGTTTTCAGAAGGAAGGGCGTGGGGGAAGGTGTGCAAGACATTCAGTGGGTTCCTATGCGCTGGCTACTGGCTGGCCTCTCACGGGCAACTGGGACCTACTTGCTGTCTGCAAATCACAGCAGAGCAACCCTTGACGACCTACGGAGTGTAGCCCGTATCACGAGGCAGGCCTGGAGCGCATAGGCCGCCACTGACCTGATTACATGACTGTCTCCCTGGTAGTCTCAGATAACTCTGCCTGTGATAACATCATACTTTGCTGATGCAAATGTCGCTTGATATGTGGTCACAATGTCCCCTTCCCTGTCCCTTGTAAAACTGTCCCCCATTCCTATCCCACCCTCCAGACCTTATTCCTCATACCATTGTCACATGATCAGCTTTTACTAGCCTGTGGGCTTTCAAAAAATGGCACAAGAACTTCTGCTCAAGCAGCAGAGTCTTGCCTTGCAAACCTGCTCACCAACTGCTATGCAAAGCTCCTGTCACAAGAATTCAGCATTAGGACAAATGAACATCAACCCCAGCTCTCCACTGCTTGCCTTTGGACAAGCTACTCTCTAGCATCTCAGTTTCCTTGTTGGTGACATGAAATCCTGTACTGCCCACTTGCACTGAATTAAAAGATCTCTGCAGCCCTATGCAGGCCAGACTGCACATGTGAGCCAGCCACCCAGTTTAGGGGCCACAGGTTTGGAATTTCTGAAAGAAAATATCACTCATTCCAGAGAGAGTGGGTGTAGGATGGGTGGGAGGGGTTATAATATAACAAGGGCCAAGAGGTGGATTTCTGATTTTGAAATGTTTTACATTATTTGATAAGACCGGGGGACATGTGTGCTCTGATGTCCCATTGCACAGGGAAACCTAATGCTTAAAGCTGTCATCTAGCTAGCTCATGTGAACATTCTCGCCAGTCCTCACAGCCCGCCAGTAAGGTTGGTGTTGCTGTCCCCAGTCTACAGGGGAGGGGACAGAGGCTTGGCCAGGTTCTCTGCTTCAGGAAGCACAGCCAGTAAGAACTGGAGCCAGATTCACACACGTCTCCTGACCTCCAGCCTGGGCAGAGGGCACAGCATCTGCTGCTGCCGAGCCAAGACCGTCCTGAGGGTCAACAGGAGGAGCAGCCAGTGTCACGGGGGTGACCTGCCACCCACTCTCTCTACACGAGCTTCCACATCCACCCTTCAGGCCAAGGCTCTTGAGAGAGGAGGAGAGAACGTGGAAGTTGGCACCCCGAGACCCCTCCATGGCCACGTTGCTGTGAGAGGACCTCAGCCAGCCCAGTGAGGTCCCCCAGGTACATTTGCCAATGAAGTCACCCCAGCCTGGGACACGGAGCTTCTGGGTCTGACTCTCCCCATGAGGTGGCCTGGGGCTGTCCTGTTTGGAGGGGTTTCATGTCCACTTCCCCCCACCTGACTGTGTATTCCACGCGGGCGGTCTGGGGTGCTTGCTCATGTGCCCAGGGAACAGGGCAGAGGCTCAGGATATATTTGTGGAAGGAAGCAATGGTTTTGTGGGTGCTGTTCTGTCCAGGGTCTTGGCTGGTTTGGGGGGAGGGCTGGCTGTCATCTCTCAGCTCTATTCACGAAGAGCTGCCTGAGTGGGCTGGGAGGGGGTGAGTGGAGGGAGGCCCCCCCAGGATGCAAACTGAAAGAAAGTGCTCACTCTCAGGCACCTGGGTCCCACCGCTCCCCCTTGTCCAGCTGCTGGGTCTGAGACAGAGCATGGTTGGGATGAGTAATGCCATTACTCTGGAGGGTAACTGGGTCACTTTAGAGGGAGCATGAGGTGGAAAAAACAGTGTTGGAGTTAGAGCTAGAAAACTGGGCTCCAGGCCCAGATCAGCACTGCCCTGTTGCTGCTCTCGAAGAAGTTTCCTTCCCTCTCTAGCTTTGGAGGCTGTGGAGCACTCTATTTTAGCTGTGGAGCACAGCTGACATTCCTGGACCCCAGGATTCCCATCTACGAAAGAGGTAGTGTCCCTCAGAGCAAGGACATCGCCTCTGAACTGTGCTGGTAGCACTGGCTGGGCAGCTCCATGATGACCTTGAGGATGGAAAAAGGGAGGGGATTCTCCAGGGTGAGGAGGAAAGAGGCAAGCACTGGGCACAGGGCTTTGGGGCACACCTTGCAGTTTTCTTTGGACTCGCATTTGGCCACAGAGTTCTGGCCCCTGTCCAATCCCGCAGAGCTCTTGGCTGAGAAGATAGAGTCAAAGACAAGTGCACAGGCCTTGGGCAGCTGCTCTCGCTGAACTGCGCGGTGGAGAAGGCCTGGCTATTTAAAGTGCAACTGCTCCACTTTCCCCTTCTCGCCCCCGGCATTCCGTCGCGTAAGCACTTTGTGGAAAAATGCATTCCCAATCCAAAACTGGGGGGGGGGGGGGAAGCTAACGCCAAAGCAATTTTCCAGGAAGTAGCAGAATTCATCTTTCTGGGGGAAGGAGGGTGTCAGACACTCGAAGTATGCCTCACTCTGACACACACGTGACACTCACGGGCCACAAGGAGCCACAGGAGGGCTCCTGACTTGGGCTTAAATCCTGGGGGACTGCACTGCTGATGTGGAACCTGGGAAAGCCTGCACCTCTCTGGCCTCAGCTTCTGTGCCTGCATACAGGCTCTCAGGGCTCTTGCAGCTACTGTTACGATTCATTTGGGCAAGTGGGCTAAGCCTTGGCAGTGACCTGGCTCCTGGCAAATGCTCAACGCATCAAGCCATCGACATCAATCCAAAGAACACGCCCCATCCCTTGGCTGTTCGGACCCCTGAGATATGCTCCCAGGGTTACCGTAACACGTTTCCCAACACCGGCGTGACCAACATTTGGGGTGGGGTCATCCTTGCTGTGGCAGCTCTCTTGTATCTGAAGGAGATTCAACAGCATGCAGACCCTCTCCCCACTAGGTGCCAAGACTGCCATCTCCCCTCCTCCATGCCATGACTCAGAAAATGTCCTCAGACTTTGTCAAGTGGCCCCAGGAGAGCAAAGCTGCCCTTGGTCGAGAAGCACAGGTCTGGGCTGAGGGGAGGATTATGGAAACGACAGGGCCTGACCTGGCACTAGGCCCTCTGACCCCGATTCAAACATGGGGCACAGAAACCGAGGGGGCTTGCTGCTGCCAAGGACAGCCTCTGGTCAAGGTGAACAGGGGATCAGCCTCATAACATAAGTGACACTTCTCTGCCACCAGCCAAATCTGTGTTTTGATCCTTCAATTCCCTAATAACTCTGTAGCGACTTAAATTATTAACTTTTTTTGCAGAATATGCACTTTAATCACAATTTTCTAATGAATGTTTGATTTGTCATCTAATCAGGGAAAAAATATAATCCCTAAAGAGATACTTAATAACCATTTAAAGTACTAAAGACTTGATTAGAAAAGACTGAAGGTGCTATGTTAGGTAAACTCATGAACTTTAAACACTTTTTCATTTTCCCCAACACATTCCACAGCCAAATAAATTTTGGGGAAAGGCTTTCACTGGGAAAGCTTTATCTTTGAGGTGATTTTTCCTGAGGCCTCTGTGCAACTGCACAGATTCCCAACCTATTGGAGCCCCTTGAGAAACTTCCAAGGTTGGTTTGTGTTTGGGAGAAAGACACTGGCCACAGCATAGAAGAGCGGCGTGCACCGTGTCTAGCTGGGGGCCTGTGCTGAAGCTCACGTTCTTGAGCCTCCATATCCTTCTCTGTGATACGGAAAACCTCTGCTGAGAGCCGCTCGGCATTCACGCTGCCGGTATGAGAAACAGACAGCAGACAAGGAAGATATAGATGGGTCAATTTAGGAACGTGACATTTGCTGTGAAGGCAACATCAGCGTGTGATGAGAGGTAGGCAGTCGTGGAGCTCTGGGGTCACAATGGGCCTCTCTAGAGAGGGAGCATCTGGAGCTGAGGGCCGAGAAGGACTGCAAGGAGCCAGCCAAGCAGAACACCCAGATCAGCATTTCTGACCCTGGGCCAGCAAGAGTCCTGAGGTGGTTCTAAACTTAGCGTGTGCGTGTGCGCCCAGGCGTGCGTACGTGCGTGTGTGTTTAGGTGCCGGCTGGAGTAGAAGCAGAGCGGCTGCAGGCGTGGTGCGGTATGGGAGTGAGAGAGGCAGGCGACATGTTGTCACTGCAGGTTCTCTAGGCCAAGGTGAAACATTTGATTTTTATTTCAACTGTGCGAGAAGCCCTTTGAAGGCACGGCATGAGGATTTACCATTTAAAACTCTCTTCCTAGCTGCTGTGTGGAGGAACAGAGGGCCCGAGCCGGACCAAAAAGACACCCACTGGTGGCTTATACCCATTACAGGTTTCCCCGGATATCTGAAAGTAAACTACTTCCATTTTGGCATTAGTTGATAGGTTATTTTCTGGGTGTGGAAACTCTCAATTTTTTTTTTTCCGTACAAATTAATGTAATAGACTTTCCAGACCCCCCAAATAGCCGACCAAATCATTCCAGATAGGAACGTTCCACTTTCGGAGAACAGGGGAAACCAGTATCCCAGTGAGTACAAAGCTTGGCACAGTTCTCGGTGCACACAAGCTCTTGAAAGTCTTACTGGTTATGGTTTTTATAGGTAATGGAGAATGGATTTTATCTTTTTTTAGAAACTTCAATAGAATAAAAGAAAGCCAAGCTTTAATGTTCTAAACAGACGATTCTCCAGTCAAACATGCCCAGGAAGTCAAAGCTCCTATTTTATCTAGAAGATCCATACTAATTTTAGCCCACTGCTGCCGTGTGCTCCCCCAGGATTTCAGTTCAGGTTACTTCTGGTTCCCTCCCAAAGAAGAAAGACCCAGTGCCTGGCCAGCTGGCACTAATCTCAAGGCCATGTTCTCTTCCTCAGAATTTGATATATTGCTTTCCTCTCTGGTAGCTAAGCAGGGATTCTTGTTTATGGCTCCAGCTACATTTGCCACAAGGTCTTTGGACTGCAAGGGGAATCCTCATCCAACCCAATTAATAGAGCTGTGTTGCACTCTTAAGCTGTCCCCCACCCAACCAATCCATCAACATGATTTGCACACATTAATCAAGGCATTTACAATGGGTTCACCAACTTTATCTCTCACTGGATGAAGAGACTGGACTATCTGGACTTGAGAACTATAACTCTTCCAGAGTCCCTGAAGTCCAGAGCTTGGCTCTACTGAATGCGCAGACAAGGTGAGTTATCAATTAACAATTGAGATAAATGCCGGAACAGCATCCCTGAATCATGTCAAACCAATTTGGATGGTTATGGGATAGGGAGGGGGCAGGGAGGAGGCAGTGGGCAAGGGGTGGATTTTGCCTGTTCCAAGTGCTTTGGACAGACTCCAGTGTTATTTCTCTTCATTTAGACCTGGCTGGAGTGTCTGGAGTTCAAGCCAGCTTCCACATCTCTTAACCCAAGGCAACCCTCCTTTGGAGCAAAACGAGGACTTGAGCCTTGCAGACGAAGGTGGGCTGGGAAGTACTATTCTGAAGAGCAGCCTGAATGAGCCCTTAATTTAGGGAAGGGATATAGAAGCTATTGGGGAACACAGGAACTCTTATCAGAGATCACTGAGCACATAAGTGTGGCTCTGGGGGCTCTCCAGGAAGACAGGCTGAAGACTTTGAGCTTAATACTGTGATGGGCTTCTTCTCATATCTTATGGCTGGCATCCATTTCCATAGTGGCTGTTTCTCTGTGCTCCTAATAAACTAAATTATTCCACCTCGTCGTGATCAGAGACCAGACTGTGACAGCCACAGCAACCACACTGTATTGGTACACCTTATCCTGTCAGATGGATATGAGCTCTTTGCTGAAATGGGTCATATATGTCTTAACATTTCCAAAGGCCTCTTTCCAATGTCTCACATTCAGCAAACCCTGCTCAACCGTGTCTGTTAAACCATGAATGGATGGATGGATGAATGGATGGACAGATTCACATCCTTATAAGAGAGTTAAAGGCTTCTAAAATTTTAAAACACAAATGTGGGCAAGGTTGCAGTAAAAAGGGAACTCTCACTCACTGTGGGTAGAAATGCAAGTTGGTGTGTAGCCCCTGTGGAAAATGGTATACATTTCTCAAGAAAATAAAAATGTAAATTCCATATGATCTGGCAATACCTATTAGGTATTTATTCAAATAATACAAAAACTCTAATACAAAAAGATTTATCTATGCCTATGCTCATAGCAGCACTGTTTTGCAATTGCCAAGTCATGGAATCAACCTAAGTGCCCTTAGGCAGAGGAAAGAATAAAGAAACTGTGGAATATATACTCAATGGAATACTACACAGCCTTGAAAAGAGATTGAATTGGGACAAAATGGCGTTTGGGACAAAATGGACAGGTATCAAGGTGATTATGTTAAATGAAATAAGCCAAAAAGTGAAAGACAGATATTGATTGGCTTCATTCATTGTGGACTATAAATGACCAAAAAACATACACAGGCAAAATATAATAGGAATAAATCTTGAACTCAGAGAAAGAAGATAATGGTTACCAGAGGGAACAGAGGGCAAGGAAGGTAGATGGGGTATTGGCACCGGTGGTTTGGTGGAGGGTGAGTGGAACATGTGCATATATCGAAAAACAAAATGTAACACCAAAAATTAAAAAAAAAAGTTTGGAACAAACATCAGTTACCATTCCAACTAGGAATAGAAAATACTTCTAAACTATATGAAAGTTTTTTATTCAGAAACTAAACATGAACCTGTGTTCATGTTTTTTTCAACTGCTGCTTTTTGAGATAAAAGCCCCTCTCCTCAATTTCCTTCCTTATATTCTGGAAGGTCCCTGGGTCAGCATTTGGGGCCTAGGCATTATGACCTTGGGTTGGCTCAGTCACACTCCAGAGAAACCACTTATTTAAACAAGTTTTAAATGGTCTGTAACCACTTGCATCAGAATCCTCTGGGGTGCTTGCTGAAAAAGCAGATTCTTGGATACCATAACTGACTTCAGAAATCAGAAACTCAAAAGTGGGGGCGTAGAAATCTGATTATTGAACAAGTTCTGCAGTGTGGCTATGCAACTTGTTTGGTAAGCACTAGTGAGAACCTCAGTGATTCTGTGGAAAAATGAGCAGTGGGCTCCATCTCTGTGGATTCTGGAATATAACATTAACACTCATAATGTGAGGGCACCTATGAGCCAGGTGCCTTGTAAAGCGTATTTTATCCATTTCATCACTGAAACTTTGCCCTGGCTAAGGCAGGGTAGTAACCTGCCTTTTATACAGATAAGAAAACAGAGACTTAAGGAGCAATGTGACTTGTAGAAGTGGGGGTGCAAAGACTATGTCCTGAGCCCAGGCTCTTAACCATAACGAGGCAACAGTGTCAGCCACTCGGAAGCCCAGGAAGTGACAGGAGAGGAGCAAGCATGTGACATTCAGAGCTGTGCACAAGCAGACGCAGAGGGGACAAGGCTCACTCAACAAGCTTACAGTGAGGCTGTGCAACTCCCAGTGGGGATTTGGGGATCAGGTCCCGAAGGAAGGATCTTCTCCTCCCCCTCTACCCACTGGCCTTGGCCCAGAGACTGGCGAGGGTGTCAGATAGGATGTTGAGGGCTCTCCCGACAAGACTCCCACACTGGCTAGAAAGATGGGAGCTGGGCTTTCTACAGACAGAGGGCAGGGCTCCAGACTGAGTTCTGGGGGATTAAGGGGCACAGGAAAGCAGCCAGAACTGTCTTTCCAGGCCAGACGGTTTAACAACGCCTTCCCACCTCGAGCTTCCCGCTTTTAGAGGAAATCTGCACCCTTTCTCTTACCCCTGGCTGTGATGAACTAAATCTCACACCTCTGTCTTGGTGGTGATAATTAAATATTATCCGCCTGTCACTTGACGCACATGTTGTGTGTATTCTCAGACTTTAATGAGCTGGTATTTGTCTACTGTAAGCAAAAATATTTCTTTGAGTCTCTTCTCTTTCAAATTGGGGTGAGCAGTTCAAGTGAAGATCTCTCACTATTAAAAAGGCAGTCGGCTTGCTGGCACGACAGCGGGCACCATTTCCACTTCTTTTTGGGGGACCACAGCAGGAAAAGTTTGCCCCTTGAGAAACAGCCATTGCTTCCTGAAGCTATGTGAGTGGCTACGTGAGTGGCCACATGCTGGGGTTTGAGGAGATTTTGAAAATGATGGAATGAGAAGGCAGCGCTAGTGGCCATAAAGTGATTTTGAGGGACAGTCTAAGCTCTTTCCAAGAGGGTTTCTCACAAGCAACACAGAATACAAGAAATATTTGGGTGAAATTATTCTCCATTCTTCGAAGGAAGGCACTTAGTTACTATCATGCTATCATGCTAGAGGCAAAGGAGATAAGTCAATTCATCCATATAATTCAAAGATTCTCAAAGAGAACCTACATCAGCATCACCTGGAAATGTACTAGCCATTCAAACGCTGGCAGCCGACCCCAGACCTATGGAATCAGAAACCCTGGGTAGATCCAGTTTTGCTGGGAGTAAAGGTTTCAGAATGAATAGTGTCTGCAGAGCACCGGGGCTTGGTTCTCACATCTAGAAACCTAGTTTGAAGAGACTGTGGAGGGCTTCAAACATCTAAATCCATGTTTGCATCTATATGGATCTCAGTTTAAAATCAAAACTACACATGCCTTTAAAATGAGATTATTTGTTAAGAAAGGAAGAGCATTCCTACATGGAGAGGATCTGCCTCTTCCATCCCACTTTTGAGGAGCGCTCCATTTATTCCCCCATTCATGAGGTTTATTACAAATGGGTTCACCGCAGCTGCTGCCCGGGCCTGCATTCATGTTCCGCCTCAGTGCTTCCTCTGAACCCCCGCGGGTTTAGAGGCTCTCAGTGCCCACCTCCCTGAGAACTCCCAAAGCAAAAGAGAGCCTGGGGAGGACGCCCCCCCACCCCAAACACACAAGGAAGTGATATAATTAGTGTGCTGCAGAATTGGATCTGGAGTTGATGAGAAGCCACTTTAATATTTATCAATAAACAGCAAAGTGCTTAGCACACCTCCTAGGGAAGTAATTAACCATAAAAAGGATACTCTGTGCTGAGGAATCTCCTCCAAAAAAAGAACTCAGTTAATTGTGAATTGCTTACGCCAGGTGAGAGAGAGTCGTTGTCTACCTCTCTCACCTGACATAAGCAACTCTGAATTAACTGGGAGTTTCTTTTTATAAACACTGTGCAGGGGCTTTTTTGTTGGTGGTTAATTACTTCCTTGGGAGGTACGCTTTAATAGTTCCCATAACAAGGCCATTATTGTCTTTAGCATAATCACTGCCTCATTTGCTTTTGTGTCCTGCCTCCTGAAGCTTTGCCTCTGCCTGCCAGGAGGGCCCCCGAGAGAGTGTTGCTGGGCAGTGCTCAGGTCTTGGGACCAGCAGTGGCAACTGCCTTGTGGTCAGTTTCTCCATCTCAGGAATTTCCTTTTTACTGGCAGAACCCAGGATCAGCAGTTGAGACCTGGGGGGCACAGGGGACAGTACCCCAAAGCTGAAATCCATCCTGACATCAGTCCTGAAATGTCTACCTGTGGCTTAGCTGCTAACCAAGTTTATTTTCCAACATGCCAGCTTAAATCAAGTAACGTGTGACACCTTTGCGACAATGCCAAGAGCAACCTCCTCTTCTTTGCTAGCAATTCTGCTTCTCTACATTAAAAAAGACCAGAAATCCAGGTCAAATCCTCGTCTATAAGGTGTCCATACACCAGAAGGGTGTGACTACCAGCCCATATGTGGACAAGAGCCCCCACTACCAATGGCCTTCAGCCATCCCTATATGTTCATATGCCCCTGACTACTACACCAGTGATCTCTTGTCAGACTTCAATTCCAGCACCCCTAGCTACATTGCCCAGCCAGAAGAATTCAACTTTTTTTGTTCTCTCAGTTCCACTTCCCAAACATAAACCCACTCCCCAGCTTTAAGGAGTGGGAGCTCTGAGTCTTGGGGTCCTACCTCTAGTCAACAGTAGATCTGGGTCTGCATTAAAGTCCTTTCTTTTCCCAAACCCCAAGTGGCTTATCTTTGGTATGTATGCAGGGTAGATTTCTCATTAACACCTTTGGGAGATGGGATCCCCCACCTCTCAACTCATGCAGCATTCTGCTTTTAGCTGCTGACGCAGCCTGCCCTCCCTACGTACCCCCTCCCCCGCCCCTTCAGGGAAGAGAGTCAGGACAGCATCTCCTTCCTCTTTCTGGAAGTGGAAGAAACTGATCTATAAGCAACTGCCTTGCTCGGTGAAGTAACCAGGGACCAGAAGCCAAAACAGTGAATCTTACCAGGAAAAGGAGTGCGATTTTGACTTTCTCTTGGAAAACAAGATGTATTGTATAGTTAGGCCTCACTTTGTTCAGAAATAAATTAAAGTGGCTTTGATTTTGGCTGTTTCCAGAATGTAAATGAATGAATGGGAGTTCTAGAAATTACATCAGGTCTTTAAATTTTTTTTGATAGTATATGCCTATCGGTGTATGTACATCTGTTTATTTACAAAGTATATACATATACAACTGCAATAAGATCATGGCAATTGCAAACGTCTATTAAGTGGATGGAAAATAAAAAACAGACTCTACTACTTTCATTCATCACCCTGACAGATAGCACTTCAGTATGGACACCATGGAAACTGACCCCACAGGGCCCTAAGGCCAGGGACTAACAGTGACCTGCACATGGCAGTAACATAAATACAGTTTCTTTTTTTACATTGACTAATTTGTTAATCAAATAATCTATTCCAAGAAATTCTGAACAGTTAGTAATTTTGGTAGAGGTGGAGCTCACACCGGTTCTAACATTTGGGGAGCATTACTTGTTATTCTTAAGAAGTCAGGCATTTGTTGTTGCCTGAGAAAAATACCGAATGGTTTCACTTATAACAGGAATATGGGGGAACCAAACAAGAGAGAGACACTTAGCGAGGGAGGGGGAGGATAAGGGCTCAAAATGGGGTAGAAAAGAGCACAAGGGACTATGGTGATGGGTCATGGGTGAATGGGGGGTGGGTTACCCAAGGGGAATACACAATGTAATACCACCATACCGTCTAGTCTAAGAATTTCAGTACCCTATCAGGTAATGCAGGACAAGGTTTAAAGTGGGGAGACGAACTTTCCCTGGAAAGGGTCGGAGATTAGATTTTTAAACACTGTCGGTTCCCTGGTCTCTGTCCGGCTACCCAAATGGATCTTGAAGCGAAAGCAACCTCGGACAAGACACAGATAGGCTGTGGCTACATTCTGTTAACACTTTATGCTTGGAAACTGACATTTGAATTCCATGTAGCATGAAATAGTATTCATCTTCAGATATTTACCCCCCAAATCATTAAAAACGTAACACCCACTTTTAGTTCACAAGGTTGCAGTTAGAGCAGACTTTCAGTCAGAGCTGATTTGAGGCCTGATTTTACCACTGGTGGTTGAGTTATCTTTTGAAAAGTTACTTAACTGCTCTCCAGCACTTGGTTTCCTCATCTGTCAATAACATCTCCAAGGGTGAAGGGATGTATCCCCATAATGTTTCAGCACAGTGGGAAGCACACACTGTCACCATCACCCTGGATTTTTTTTTGTAATTTCCAGTTCCGAAAGGTTTGGCAGAATCAGTCACCCCCAGGCAGAGTTGGGGGTGCCCAGCTGCCTTTTTGTGGCATTGTGTACTCGAGAATCGGAAGCCAGCATCAAACCTCAGGGCCTCCAGCCCAGGCTCCCGGAGCCCCCATTGGCCCGCGGACACCCATCCTCTGCTGCACTGGCTGCAAAGGAAATGTTGCAACATTTGGCAATAATATAGGCAGATCTTTCAGGAAAAACGACTCATGACAAAAGTATATACCGCGCTCTGCTCTTGAGGGGCTGGGAATTAGAAGATGCTTGCTCACCTCCCTCATTATCCTTGTTATCAGCACAGGAGGTTTCCATGGCAACGTTGCATCCGGGCCCTCTCCAGCCGGTCTGGCAGACACACTGCCAGCTGTTCTGACCCAGTGTGCATCTCCCGTTGCCGTTGCACAAATCAGGGCAGCCATCTGGTTGGAGAAATGGAGAGGATGAGAAGGAGGGACGTGAGGCCGCGCTGGGGTCGCAGGGCAGCCATGCAGAGGGGGGCAAGGTTGCAGGGCAGCCTCTGGGCCGGCCTTAGAGTGGGGCCCGGGCCTGCCTCCAGAGAGTTGGGGAAGCAGGCGACACATGCAGGTGCAAGACAAAGTGGGGGTCCCAGATGCAGGGGATCCCCAATGACACTGACCTGTATGAAGGGGTCTGAGGCAACCAAAGTGGGGAATATTCCAGAAAACTAACCCATTTCTGAGATTACAATGAGACTAACTAGGCTGTTATTTCCAGCCAGTGACTCAGGATTCATGCTACCTCAAAAAACAAAAACAAAAAAAAAAAACACAAATCTTTTCTTTTAGAAGTGCCTTCTATAGAAGACAGAAAATCCCCTATCAAGCCAGAATGGAGGCAAAGGGCCCTACAGCTTTCAGAATTTTAAAGATATAGTTCAGTAAGATTAGCATGGAATTCTTAAGACCAAGAACTGTAAGGTTCTGCCTGGGCTTTTTTCATACTTTTGTAATCCGATAGTCCCTTCTTATCCGTGGGCTCAGTCACCTGTGGTCAACTATGTTTCAAAGATAGGTAGAGTGAGCTATTCTGAGAGGGAGCCCACATTCATGT
Organism: Scalopus aquaticus; assembly: GCA_004024925.1. Classification (NCBI taxonomy): domain Eukaryota; kingdom Metazoa; phylum Chordata; class Mammalia; order Eulipotyphla; family Talpidae; genus Scalopus; species Scalopus aquaticus. Next base: position 371,734 of record PVIJ01000033.1, on the reverse strand, counting down.
AACTTTTTTTTTAACAGTACATTATTATAACTGTTTAATTGTATTATTGGCTAGTGTCAATCTCTTTTTGCCTAATTCATATGTTAAACCTGCCCTTAGCTGTGCATGAACAGGAGCAAACAGTATATATGGGGCTGGGCACTGTCTATGGTTGCATGGGGGGCTTGGAATGTGTCCCCCACAGACCAGGGTGGCCTGCTGTGTTGAAGGGGCGCTTTAGACCCTGGCTGCTCACCGCTCACCTTATTTAAGGCACGATTCAAGAATGCTGTAGGATGACTGCTGTGGAAGAGGCGGCGCTGAGGGCACCGTGAACTGGGGCGCGATAGAGGCATGTATAAGTATGCCAGTAAAGGGAGTGGCATTTCATTCATTCATATTTTGTGGGTTTCTTTTTTTTATTTTTTATTTTGGGGGAGTGTGAGATCAGTCGCCTACCTACTTCCCTATTTGCTCCTGCATCCAAAACAATTGCAGCTACCACTGATGCTTGAACAAAGGGGACTTGTAAAAGGGTTAGGGGGCACCCAAGAAAGATGGGCAAGGCCTCCTAGCAGGCCCTTCACCTTTGCAAGGTGTGGGGAGCAGCACAGAACCTGCAGCGTGTGGCCACACTCACAGAACCCACTTGCTGGCAAGAATTCCTAGATACACTTTCTTTTTCCTTTCTTTCAGCAGCTTTCTTGAGGTCTAATTTACATACCAGAAAATTCACCTCTTTGAAGAGTACAGCACAATGACTTTCTCGCAAATTTAAGAGTGGTGCAGCCTCAGTCTGTGTTCTTGCTTCATTCAAACATACCTCCCAAAAGACCATTCATTTAATTGTCCCCAGAAAGTAACTTTCCTGTGTCTCTCCCTCTGCTGCTCCCTCTATCACTGTCTCTTTCCTTATCTACTTTTTAAGGCACAGAGCAGACTGGGCCATGGCAGAGGGGCGAAGAGCTGCATGATGATGGAGCTAATTGATTTGAAACCTTTCTAGCCCACATCTTCTGAATCTCCCTGCACTGCCCTCTCCTGCGTTCCAGGGGTCTGCATGGGCATCTTCCTTTCTTCTCTCCAGTACCCCTGTGAGAACGCCAACAAATCTAATTTGCTCATGTGGCAGTGGTGGGAATTTAAGGAATTCCTTCTAAGAAGAAAGGTCTTGGCCAGGGGCGGGGGGGGGGGGGGGGGGAAGGAGGTATGAAATTTAGTTGAAATTTATTTCATTAAGGAGCTTTACTCCTTAATGCTTCTTTCCTCCCATCTTTTAACAGCACAAAGTCTGGATGAGGACAGGGAGAACAGGGTGAGCACAGAGGGACTTCTAGCACGGAGATGTCCCTGGAAGGAGGCTGAGAGGGGGAACAAGGAGAAGACGGGCAGCAGGGAATCTGCTTTCTCTTGTTGTGCATCTTGGCATTAAATCTGGGATGCAAATAATGCATCAGTGTTCGCAAATCCAAGAAAAACTTGTTGGTCTCCATGCCTTCCTGCACACGCCCAGCTTTCCCACTTCCATTCCTTTTCGAAGTAAGGTAGTGACTGAGGCTGGGAGAGCCTGAGACACCCCGAGCTCCCACTTAGGCTTACAGAGTTCTGGGGGGCAACCATCCTCAGTCTCAGGGGATGCCACAAACTTTTCTGTGGGAGCAAAATGGAACTTGGGAGAAGCCCAAGGGACATGTCACAGGAAAAGTGTCTCCAACCTCCAGCCACCGTCAGCTTTACAATTTCTCCCCGTAGAGTTATAGAGTGTGGATCAGAGGCTGCACTGAACGGCAGGCCTCCTGCATTGGCTCGGTATGGCATCTATTATATGCGCTTTGTTATTAGCTACTTTGAGGTCTCGTGTTTGACTAAAACCAGGTCCAAAGACTCCACAGAAGCCTCATTGTGTAGGAAACCCACGTCCACTACACAAAATTTAAATTTGCAAAGAACACTAGCATGTCAGTCAGAGATAGGCACTCAAAATATGTGTACTGCTAGATTGAATAAGGCTTTTTTTCCCTTTCTCTTTCTTTTTGGGTTCCCCTCACCCCCACTGGACCAATTGAAGTGAGATAAACAGACCACAGTAGCAGGTTTTCTCTACATCATATGAGGAAGATGAAAACACGAACAGTAGGAAGCTGGCAAATCTCTGAGAAGTTTCGGGGCAGCTGGGAATTAATGGACAGGACTTTGCTTTTAGCTTGAAGAGGAAGAAAGCTGCCTTGGTAGATGCGTGGCGTTGCTAGGCAACCACAAGCTACCCCCCAGCACAAGTTCATTCTGCTGGTGGCCTTCTGAGGAGGTGATTCGTTTTGTTTGTAAAGTGCAAAGCCAGTTTCTGCTTAAGGAAAAACAAAACGTAGGAAGTAATTAGTCTGGAGGGCAAATGGGTATCAGGTGGCGGCTTTGGCTTTTCTCTGGAGAGGATCCTATAACTGGAGTCGGATCGGGTTTATGGGCTCATCCTTGGGGATCTAAGAGGTCTCCTGTATGGAGACCTATTTCGGAAAGACTTCCTGGAGTGCCTATCTCTAAGAACATCTATACAGAAAACTAGTGTGTATGTTTGGTTCTTTGTGCAGCTGGAGGTAGACAGAGATAGCTGCGTGGAGACCTCAGGCCCAGCCAGGACCCTAAACCAGTGAGTCTCAAGCAAGGCAGATTTTTGTCCCTTTCTTCTCTCCCTCTGGGACATCTTGCAAAGTCTGGATGATCAAAACTTGGGGAGGATGCTACTGACCTCTAGTGGGTAGAGATACGGGGTGCTGCTCTGCATCCTACAATGACACCACCCCAAATGCCAACAGTGCTGAACCTGAGAAACCCCAGGTGCCTTGGCAGGTGCGTGGCGTTGCTAGGCAACCGCAAGCTACCCCCCCCCCCCAGCACAAGTTCGTTCTGCTGGTGGCCTTCTGAGGAGGTGATTCGTTGTGTTTGTAAAGTGCTATAGCTTCATGGGAACTGAGACATGGGCCACTGCAGCTTGGGCCAGTGTCAGAAACAGAGTGGATGTTAGGATTTATGGGGACAAGTCAGGAGTTGCTAGATTATTACAGCCTGACCCTGATCTATAGTCTCACAAAAGCCATGAGCAGAGGCGCCTCCTTCTCAAAAATCCAAAGCCCTCTTTCCAGGGAGAAATTTTCAAGGCATCAGTGGGACCCTGGGTTGGTTCTAACAGATTTCCAGCCTCTAGAGAGCTGAGGCTGAAATTTGGTATTAAAAACGAGTAACCCTCAAACCCACCCTTCTATGCGCAACCTCTGAATCTTCATCTCCAGTCCTCTGAACTCTTGCTGTGGGCTCCAACTTTCATCTCAACATTACTATCCCCCAAGGCACAAGCATCTCAGACTCAACAGAATTCAGCCTCTTTATCTTCCTTCCCTCCGAACTCGGATCCCGTGACTGATAGTGGCACTGCCAAGTAGCCCACCGTATCAGAATGAAACCTCAGAGTCTCCCTTAACTACCTTCCGTGCTCACTGCCTCTCTCAGCTCTTGTAGCTAATCAATAACCAAAACTTTCTGAATTTTCTTTTCAAATGTGATAAGCCCCATCTGTCCTGTCCTCTAAAAAATGACCCTTCTCAACCTAACCCCTCCCCTCCCCACCCCCCACCCCCCTGCCCACTGCCACTACCTTAACCCAACCCACCCTCATCTTTGGTCTGGACTCTGTCTCCTAACGGTCTCCCTGCCTCCAGTCTTATACCATTACCAATTCCTCTCTGTTCTGGGCACTTTCACAGCTTTTTATTCACCCCAAGATAAAGCCTGAAGTCCTTAACCTGATTCTCACCACATCAACCTATCTCAGTGTCAAGGTAGGTTTGGATCAGATGGACATCATTCAGACTTACCTTTTCTCTTTCCTCATCTGCCTAACTTCAACCCAGCCTTCAGATCTTCACTCAGATATCACCTCCAGGAAGTGTTTTCCAAACGCCAAAATCTAGGCTAGCTGCACCTGTCATGGCCTATTTCACCTACCCTATCCTACACTGACCTATGCGATCCTACCCGATCCAATCCTAGCCTACCCTACTCTATCTCACCCTACCCAAGTTCATGCTTTTGTATCCTACCAAAATCTACCCTACCCAATCCTACATTACCCTACCCAACCTTTCCCTGCCCTGTTCTTCTCTATCTTACACCACCTTTCTATCCTATGCAGTACCACCCTACTTTACCCTACGCTGTCCTATCCTACCCTACCCTGCCCAACTCAACCCTCCCCATCCCCCCATGGTATACCATCCTAATCTACCCAAGCCTACTTTGCCTTTTTCTCCATCACATCTTATCACAACTGTCTGCCACTTCCTTGATGCTTGGCTCACCCATATATATAGTAGCCTTCCCTAAAGACATTTTACTTTTACTTGCTGGAACACTGTTGTCACAAAGGTACTCATTGTCATTAACTACAGTTTGAATGGTGCCCCCAGAATTGTGCAGTGTACAACTGAACAGCTGCCCCAGGCACTCCTGTTATGAAGTAAACCTGTCAAGGAAGGGACCATATCTATCTTGTTTGCTCCTGGACTGTGAGTACTCCACAGATAGTGCAATGGATGAAAGAACGACTTATGACTGAAATCGGCATCTCCAATGCCTCTGGCAGAGTGGAAATGGAATCATTTCCAAGACTTTTCTACACATAGGATTCCAACCACACACACAGACGCACACAAAATCTGTCAACAGTTACCAGGTAGGCAGGCTTTCTGCCTTAACAAAAATTAGGCACGAGCAAAATAACGTCTACAGCACAGTAAAAAGGGAGCATAAATGCACTTGAAGAAAGCTATAATTACCATAAAAGGCTTTTCTAAAAGAACATCAAGAAATGTTCTGCCATGTGCAGCAATTTAGAGGTAGAAATAAGTGGCTAATATTGTATATGGGGCATAGGAAGAGAAATAGGATTTTAACACACAACGTCAAAACCACCTTAGAAAAGCAGAGAGGGCACCGCCCTACCCCCATGGAAAAGCAAGTGAAAACACAAAACGGGCTGCATGTAAATGCAGACAGCTGATAAGGGAAGCTACAGAAGACACATCCCGCCTGGCTCAAGAGATCACATGGAGAGCCACTGCAGCAGACACTCATGTTTTAATTTCTGAATTAAAACAAAAACTGGAACCTGGTTTGGAGTCAGAGAGTCCTGAGATTCAAACCTCACTGTCTCTTGCTTGTCTTTATGACCCTGAGTAGGGCGATTCAGCTCTCACCCCTGTTTGAATGACTATATATCTTAGTTATTAATCTCATTTATAGACCTTCCCAACAGAATGCAACCTACACAGAGGCTGGGATTTTTATTTATTTTTTGTTCCTTGAGATATCCTCAGTGTCTAGAATAATGGCTGGCACATAACAGACTAGTTTGCTGAGTGAATAACTGAACAAGGATCATGATAATACTTCAAAGAGATGCCAGTGGGTTAAAAAAACCATAGAAGCAAACGTTTTGGCATATAGCTTGGCACAAGGTAACTGTTCAATATACAGCACTTGCTGGTAGTACTGATATATTGGATAGTTGTTGCTACTGGAAATATTGTAATTAGTAGCCGGCTTTTTCTTTGGGGCATAGTTTGAAGTGCAGGCTGTTTCTCTTTGCCTCATCTCCAGGTCAGGAAAGAAGAGAGCTATTTCAGATTACCCAATTTCAAATTAAAAATTGGCATCTTCTTGGGGGTCCTCAGTGTGTGACTGCATTACATCTAGGAAATCCTCACTCCTGCTAAGTACGCCACCCACAGAACACCATGTTGGTCTGGCTGAGTGAAGAGAAAAACCACGGAAACTAAGGTCATTCTGACGGACAGGAGAGTTGAAGAGGGAATAGTGGTGGCTTTTTCTCTTAGGCAGAATTGTACTCCTGGATGTTAATTAGGGAGCCCCCCTCTCCCCAGCTGTTTGAAATACCCTGTTTTCTGAGAGCAGTGCATTGTTGGCATTAAGGAGGCGACACACACCAGGAAATATGCAATGAAGTTGGCCACTGCATCCCATAGCTCTTTAGAGTTGAAACACTGAGGAGGTGGGGACCTGGGAGCACCAGGGGTTCAGCGGCCATTTATACTAAACAGCAGTAGCAAATGCTCTGAAAATCAATCTGGCGCTTTGAGACACTCTAGGGAAAACCTCCAACTAATTTTAGAAGACTGGTTGCCAGAGAAGCATTCTGGTCCCGGGAAAACAGCAGGGTTGTCCCTCTGGCTCACCTGCGGGAGCGGGAGAGGGCGGTGCGGGGACTGTTTCCAGGCACAAACTGGTACAGACGCTTAGCCGTGAGCCTGCGCAGCAACGGCAGCCCGGCTTTGTTAGGGAAGACATGGGAAAGACATGGGGAAGACATGGGAAATCCAGATGTTTCTCTCTGTTTCAACAGCGTTCGTATGTCTGCAAGGGTTTGTGTAGGAGTGAATGTGGGGCCCCTGGGGTGGGGAGCGCTGGGGAGGCCAGTGAGCCTCTCCATGGTCTACTGCTCATCTTCTGCTCATAAGGCAGAAATCACATCCCCCACCCTGGCAGCCACAGAAGCAGCAGAGCTTCCATGAGGTGATATAAATTTGGATGCAGCTGTCTCGGCTGTGCGCTTCCAGGACGCACCTGGATTCTCACACGTCAGCATCGTTTCTGTCTGCCTGGGAAAAGGCAAGCAGCAGGCTTGGGCTTGGCCTCGGAAAAAATGGTTAACTTAAGAGAAATCCTTCCACATTTGAGAAAAAGGGGAAAGGAGGACATCTTCCTTTTTCTGTTTCTATGCCCCAAGCTCTTCTAAATACATCCTTAAAGGAGAAGATCATGGGGCGGGGCAGAGTTTGGGCAGCAGGAACTGGCAATAGCTCCTCTTGGGAGGGAAATCACATCAGTTTCCGAGTGAATCCAGAGGAGTCATCATCACTCCGCAGCGCTGTGTGCTTCCCTGGGGTGGGAGGGTCCTGCTTTCTCACCAATGGGAAATGTGGCCGGTGAGTGACAGCAGATATTGCCATGTCCCAGAGCACCGCACCGGACAGCACACCCTGCTGCAGAGGCACCGGGCTTTCCTGCGTGGCCTGAGATCAGGGGAGTGTCGCCTCACGGGGCAGCTGTGTTGGGATCGGCACAGGATGGAGGAAAAACAACCTGAAGTCCAAGGAGAGGGAGGGAAGGAGAGAGACTTTGAGGGGTTCACACCTAAGGTAGTGTAGCGCCTATCTCCTGGGCCATCTCACGTTCACTGGGGATCAGGTTTAGGGAAGGGGGGCAAGTACTTGGAGGAATGTGCAGGGATAAAGGTGCTTGGATAAAGGGCTGGCACAAGCTAGGGGGGCGTGAATAGAGGCTATTGCCTGGTGGGCTCCATTGTTTCTGCTGATCAAAACATCCTCTCTCCAGCTCTTGTTTACACCTAACTTCCTGTCGAGGTGGTCTAGCTGGTTATGCTCATCTGGCCATAGTGTCTGCCTGCTGTCTCAGCAGATAGTCTCACACCAAGACTTTTGTCCTGGTGAGAGGACCCCGCCTGACTCTACATTTTAGCTTGGCCAGTTGGAAGTCTGGGTGCCAAGACAATATCCTGAGAACAAGGGGGGCTGGGGAATCCACAGCATAGAACTTCTCAAAGTGTGCTTCTGGGCACTCAGCATCACTGGGAACTTTTAAGAAATGCATATTCTTGGGCTCTATCACAGACCCGCTAAATCAGAGCCTCTGGAAGTGGGGCCTGGTACTCTGCATTTTAACAAGCCCTGCAAGGGAGGGCAGTTTGATATCTATTTTAAGATCCCAAGCCCCTCAAAAGCACCCTAAAGTCTCTGCATTATCTAGTCCTGTCATCTCTCCTTTCTCATCTCAGGTCGATTCAGGCTATTCTCTGTGCTTTAGTCACAAGGTCCTGCTTTGTTCTAGAATGTCCTGGACCCTCCCAGAGGGCTTGCGCAGCCCTTTGCCTAATGTAGGTACTCTGCACTCACTCTAGCTCTCCTTTACTTGAATCCACAACACCGCTTGCTCCTCCTTCCACAGCATTCACTGCAATTCTACCCAACCCTGCATTTAAAGCGATGGGTCTCAACTTGGTTGCACATCAGAATCACCCAAAAGCCTTGAAAAATCCTCAGATGAAGCTGCATCCCAATTAAACCAGGATCTCTGAGGATGAGACCTGGGCATCAGCATTTTTGTTTTTGTATCCTGAGTCCCCAGTGGAGTCCTCTGTGTTACTGGGGTTGAGAACCACTGCTCTGATGCCTACCTCCTGGGGCCCTCTAGGCCTGGTTCAGGTGCATAGGGCAATTTGCCCAGCAACTGCCCCAGTGCAGAGCATTAAAGATGTCTTTTGAATGAATGTATAAATAAACCTTGTGGTATCTCTGCTGCATCACTGGGCCCTGGATTCAGCAGCCAGATAAAAGGACAAGATCCCTGCAGGTCGCACCCCAAGTCCCTGGATGGAGAAGCAGCAGGTAGCAGCACGGGGTCTAAGACCACACCAGCGACAGTGGCTGTGGGGAGACTGGAGTAGGACTGTGTCTTTCAACCTGTAAGAAGCTGACACCTTCTGACTGAGAGAGACACAGACAGGGACAGTAGATGGGGTGGGGGAGGGACATGTCGGTAGATTAAGAGGGTGACAAGAGTTATACAAAGGCAGAGATGACAACAAGAAAGCCCAATGGTTTAATTTGGTTCTTGGAGGATAATCAAGTTGTTGTACCTTGTGTTGCTTATTCCCACAGCTGTCCAGCAAATAATGAATGTGGTGCCTAGCCAGTATGGAAATAGGGACAAAGGCGCGACTTTGATTTCTTATTTGTTATTTTTAACCATCCAATTTCTACACCCACTGAGCATCCTTGGAACCACAGGAGGGTCATAAAAATACAAATAACACCTAGGCGGCCTGTGGGCATGCACTTGTTACTTACTGCAGGGCTGATGGCTTTCTTTTAACTAGCATAAAATCAGGCCAACGATAAATTGTCATTTTTGTTGTTGCTTTGGCAGCACGAATTTTAGGAATTGTAAGGGAATCACTAAATGTTTGTTTGCTTGGGATGTTAACAGGACTAGTGCGGTAAAGAATCTGCTCCAGCACTGTCATATTGGATTTGAGGAGGCTTTTAATATAACAGAAACAGTAAGAGCCAAACCTCGTGTGGATACTGTGGTGGGCCTGGCATTCTTTGATGTGCCTTGTCTACATCCATCCATTTAATCATCACAACAGCCCTCTGGTATAGGCACTGCTCTTATCCCCACACTACAGGCGAGGAAACAGAAGCACAGAGAGGTTAAGTAACCTGGTCAACCTGGTCAGCATTGCAGAGTTGATTAGCAGTGGAGCCAGGAATTGATAGCAGGTAGATGGTTCCAGAGTCTGCTCTCAATTAGGGTGGCTAACTGTCCCTGTGGGACTCTCTACATTTTAGTAGTGAAAGACCCGAGTCCCAGGAAACACTTCAGCCCTAGGCAGCCTGGGGTCAGAGGGCTTCACCTAGGACAGGGAATGAGGCTGGGGTTCTTCATTCACCACCATGGAGGCAAAAGGCGGGGATAGAGGCAAACACCTGAGTCAAGGCAGCGGGCATGACCTCTTCTACTGACTCACTGGGTTGAGCATGTTGGACCCTCGAACATGTCCCATTTCCTTTTGGGGCCAGACTGCCAGGTCAGCTTTGTAACCACCTGGCAGTACGTAAAGTGTCTGGCCACTGGCTCTGACTCCAGGCTGAGGGGTGTGCCCAGTAGTTGCATGGTCCTGGGCAAAAATCTCTTTTAGTTTTTCCACATGTAAAGCCTGGGCAACAACAGTGCCTAGATCTCAGAGGGTGGTTGAGGTTTAAAGGAGAGAACACACGTCCCATGCTTAGCGTGAGTGTAAACCCGTGTAAATGCACTCAAGCCACATGGCGTGCAAATGGTGCGTCCAGGCACACTGCAAGGATTCCAGAACTGACAGCTAATGGGAACAAGGGCATTGTTTATAGGAGCTGCAGATGGTAGCAGAAAGGCCTTGGTGGCTTAGGGAGCCTTTGATTTGTGCTTGAGCTGGTGACGAGGAGGGACTAACTCAGTTATTTCAGATGGGATCAGCACAGCCAGCCTGGCACAGACCTTAGAAGGGTGCTCTCCAAAGACTGGCATGGAAATGAGGAGGAGGGAATTTCCTGAGGGTTATCTGAGTAAGATGGGCACCTAATGCACGTGACATCTTATCTACACCCTGTAACATCCAGGAGGAGTGTGAGATGAAATTGTAAAGGAGCCCAGGGTTTAGACAGCTCAACCTGCTCAGACAAGTACATTCGCAGAGGTAGATGGGGAAGGGACATATGGAGCAAGAGAGTCAGAAGTGTGTCCTGGCCCAAGGAGTGGGGTAACGAACCACCACCTGTCATTGCTGAGTTAGTACTAAGGGCTTAGCACCTCAAACCCTTATCATCACATTGAGCCTTTTCAACGACAATGTGAAGTACATATTGTAATCACTTGTGGTTGAAAATCCTGAGGCTCCAAAGGGTTAATTAACTTAGTCACTGAAAGTGGTAGCCCACTGGGGTTCAAAACTTGGGTTTTGAACAAGGTGGGTCCATCTCTGAGCTCACACACTTTGTTCCCCTCAGCCAGAAGGATTCCATAGGGACAGGGGGCCTGGGAATTTCAGACTCCTTATTTGGGTGCCTTCTCCCCAGGTACTCTCTGACCTTAACTTCATCTCCACGTAGATTTCACTGCAGGGAGAGAATACAGCATGCCAGAAGTGTGGAGCTTTTTCCCCTGTGGATGACTGAACGGCCACTTCAGGTTTTTATGTGAATTTGGGTAGAGGGAGGGAATCAGCCTAGGGCTGGACTGACTCCATTAACATGACGAAGATGGAGTTTCTGAAGCTGAGAAGCAGAGAGCGTGCTGTGACATCTTGCCAGGGGAAGCCACCTTGTGCTGTCCTGCCGCAGTGTTTGGTGGTCTCCAGGCAAGAGTGTGGCCCTTGCTCTCCCATCCCACCCCTCAGCCTTGAAGAGTCTAGTATGTGGGAGTCAGGGGTGAGAAGACCTTGAAGGGAGATCACCAACCCTTTATCAGACACTTACTGGGTGATTACAGCACATCAACATGGGGGTCGACCCACGAGATTCCTTCATTCATTCAGTAAACACCCGGCACCCCAAACGCCAGGCACTCCCTAGTCCTGGGAACACAGTGGGAAACAAGAGGGACAAAGTCTTGCATGTTCAATGAACAAATAAGAAAAGAACAGAGCGCGTCAGCTGGCGGTAACTGCTAAGAGGAAAACTAAATGAGGAGGGGTGTGGTGTAGCGTGGGGGCTGACAGGTAAGGGGTAGACAGGGAAGGCCTCACTGACTCTAGAGTGACAAACCTACAGGGGAGGCAGCCAGTCCTGGGGGCCAGCAGCACAGCAAAGAGGAGCTGTAGAGACATGTGGGGTACGGGAGGGAAACCAAGGCAGCTGTGTGGCTGGAGCAGAAGGGGGGTAACGGGGGCTCAGGGCAAACGGGGAGGGCCAGATGGCATCAGGCATCACTGCCCCCTCTCAGGATGTGGGCTTCATTCCGATGAAAAGAAGCCCTTGGGGGTTTGAGCAATGGAGAGGTCTGACAGGATTTGCGTTTTTAAAGGGCCCCGTGGCGTTGGGAGAGAAGGCTGCGGACGGAACAGGGTGGAATCCGGGAGGCTGGCGGGGAGGAGGCCACGCAGGTAATCTTGGTGACCATGGTGGTGGCTTGGGCAGGACACAGGGTCACCAGCTACCGTGACTCCGTGTGGCAGAGCTAGTTCTATGTGTGCTTAGGGTGCCCTACACATCCGTCCCAAAGAAAAGGCTGTAGGGATACAAGAGCAGAGAATAAAATAAAAATACAGTATTCCAGCTGACACAAATACTAAACCACTCACTGGGAATAGGAGAACAAATGAGGTGGAAGAGGCTGCCTTTGCAAAGATTCTGCCTTCCTCTCCAAGTTGCTGTCCATGTTACAAATGACATATGGAGGTGACAGGAAAGGGGGCAATGGATAGAGGAGAGATTAGAGAACCACAGGGTTGGCCAGCACTGGCCCCAGGTTCAGAGCTGACAATCTAACACAGAAGAGCTCCAGCAAATGAACTCTCTGGCTTTCCTAACGTCATGACTTCAGACCACAAGACCACATTTATCTGCCAGCTTCATCGAGTCCTTCCTGGCAACAGGGTTTTCTTGCAGCACCCCCAAACACCTCACAGGTTTTTACTCCTGAACTTTCAATCCATTTATATTCTGTTTATCCCTACAGGTCAGCTCAATTACTCTGAATTGTGGCACTCAAGTACACTAAGTCTGTCTATTTTATTTATTCATCTGTCCATCTCTCCTTCCCTCCCTCCCTTTATCCATTCATCCATTCATCCATCACCCATCTATTTACATATTTATATACACACATTTATATTGATCAGTCCGTCAAGCCTTACCAATCAGTCCCTCCAAATCCTCTGAAGACTTGTTCTAAAGATACTGAGTATCAAATGACCCCATACAATTGCAGTATTTTATCTTGTTTTATGTTACTTTCTGCCTTGGAGAGAAACAATAAAAACATTTCAATCTCTCCTCTGCTTCTTCACCCTTTTCTTTCCTCTGGCTGGCACACTGCCTCCCACCCCAGCCCTTACTCGTGAACCCAGAGCCTGCTCTCATTCAGCCCTTCCCATCGCGGTGACCCAGGTAACCCTGAGTCATCATGAATATATTCTGTTTTGTACATTAGTGGTCTAGTCCCTTTCTTAACACAGTTTTCAAGTGATCCGGGATTTGTGGGAGGTTATTAGAGGTTCTTTATCTATAAATTTTGCAATCCTCTCTATTAGGAGGCACATTTATGTATGGCAGGCCATGAAGAATAAGGAGACATTTTCTGAAAGAGTAAAGAATGGGAGTCAGGATTACAGCAATCTGGCCTATGATATTGTTAGGTGTTATTCTTCAGTTTTGCATAATGAGTGTGCCCTCAGGAAGGCAAGAGCTCCCTTTTTGAAATCCTCTCATTTACAGAGAAACAAAAATCCCTCCTTTCAGATACATTTAAACATGCAAAACAGCAGTATGTTTCTGCTAAGTCACATTTTAGCTAAATGGATAATTGAATGGTGAATGGGAACTGTTACTCAGCTGCTAACCTGCAGAGCTTTCACACATACACACTCCCAAATTGCAGCAGAGCAAGCCCCAGGAGGCAGAAAGCATGACTGATTTTTCCAATAAAGCTACAAAAATCGATAATCCTTGCAGATGGAATGTTCGCATCTCTAACCATCTCCGAGTCTCATCTCCCTCTGCTATTCCTCCCAAACAAGCCTCTTGTCTTTACCTTGGCACATGTTACTGATTCTCTACCACCAGGATTTAGCCTGAGTTCTATTCCAGTTCTGCTGAATGGACCTTTTAGAGAGGCCCTGCAATGCGTCTTGATTTAGAGATGCTTGGGTTTTATGTGGCTCTGGGAAATACTGCTTAGCTTTTTCCGGAGCTCCAATAAGTTCTGATGTATGGCTGAGCATGCCTGCATGATTAATGGCACGTGCAAGGACTTGGAGCTTTCAGAGGTCACCCCGTGTGGACTGAATAATACAGCGCCCATCCAAAAAATTCCCTTGGATGAGCCTTGTGGCTCCCCACAAATGCAATGGCAGTGCCTGCTTTGGAAGACACCGCCTGAGACTTGGCGCTTGTCACTGTGTTTGTAAGGAAAGTCACTCTACAGGCATTTTCAGGATAAAATGGGAATCATTTTGCTTTCTTGGCTATTTCTCTGTAAAGTGTCATGGGTGCGAGGATAAGTAAGGAGGCTGGGAGGACGAGAAGGCTGCTATGCTCGTGTCTGACAGGACGTCCAAGTTCAGGGCAGCCTGGCCGTGGTGTGAAGTGCATTCAGCGCCCATGCAAAAATATGCTGCCGTGTGCACTGCCGTGGCTGAGAATTTAAATGCACCAAAGTCAAGAGATTCGAAATGATGGTTCCCACAGCAACTATAACTCAGTTCTCTGGTGAATATAAAATTAACTTTATTGCAAAACATGCTGTTCAATTTACGCCTTAATATAGTCATGGCAGAGTTACAGTTGCTGTGAGAACGCTAACTCTGAATTGTTTTGAATAATTAATTTAATGAAAAGTTGGTGGAAATGTGAACTCTGATAGAAAGTCAACTTAAATTTAGGGAAGCTGGCCAATTATGCCTATGCCAGGGTGCAAAGAGTCACTTTCGGAAGCTGAGATGACTTGGTGCTCTGTTTGGCCCCTGGGGATGCTGGAAAAGCTGGGAACCCTACTGCGTTCCAAGTGGGAACTTCTCTACCACTGAAAGAATCTGTGGGGGCGGAGAGGTGGGGAATTTACCAATCGGTGAGGGTGGTTCCCCAGTACCCAATACTCACTGGCCTCTATAATAACCCTCTCGCTGCAACGACCTGGGCTTAGTGTAGGAGATCAAAGTAGGTCATAGTTACACCTGGTCTCTGTCAGGGAAACCTGGGTTTAGGGCTCACCTCCCCTGACGCTGATGGTCAAGATGCACTGACTCCTTCAGCTCTCGGAGCCAGTGTCCTCACCTGCACACCCGTGAAGACATATTGGCCTCCCAACATTGATGGGGGGAGGAGAAAAGGCAGGTTAAGAATGAAGCACTGGGGGGGCCTCCCTGGTGGCGCATCGGGTTAAGCACAGCGCTGTGGAGCTGTCAGCGGCTGCAGCGCGAGTTCTGTGCCCACCTCTCCTGCCTCGCCCACTGCTCCCCTCAACTGTGTGTTTCGGTCCATCTGCCTGTTCTGCTCCCCACTCCGTCTCTGGTGAACCCTCTCATTGCCCCACACCTTTGGTCTACACCCCAGCATGTATGCAAAAATAAATAAATCCTTAAAAATAAAATTAAATTAAAAAAAAAAGAATGAAGCGCTGGGCTTGGCAAGTTTCATGGTGGGTACTCAATAAACGTTAGCTGCTATTATCTGGAAAGGGAACTCAATCAATCCGTAAGTTCAAAACATATACAAAATCAATTACCTGGCCTGTCTGGCTATTTCAGTTCAAAGTGATTTGAGATAAGCCTGAGCCAGCAGGTAGGTGATAAAGACAGGGAAACAGGGTGGCAGGGAGTTTCCTAAGCAACAGAGCATCTTCAGTGAAGACCAAGGAAGCTACTTCCATTGAAGTTCTAGAAACAAATCAATCTATAATCTGTTCTGTCTGGTCACCATTGCTGAACTTTTTTTTTTTTTTTGTGGCCATTGTCTCCTCCTGCCAATTCCTCTCTCCATCATGAAATCTTAATACCACAGAGCTACCCCATAATTATTGCCTATATAGCTGTGCTTTCCACATAAAAACAGTAAGATTTTTTGGTACTCCCTCCCCAAAGGACTATTTTTCAGTCATTTTGACGGGGGTGTTAATACTGGCCCCATTCAGAATGCACACCCTAGATCATGGCCAACCCAGTTCAACCCAGTTCAAACCTCCTGCCACCACACTCAAGAGGAAGCCTTTATGCACTTGGGGATTTCCTCTGCTATTTGTCTTGGAATCTAGTTCTTGATTGCTAACAAATGGGCTATTTGGGTAACTGAGAAATAACATTTCTGATGCTAACTCAGGGTGGCTTCTACTTTTTCCCCAGCTCTTCTTGTGCATGGTGTGGGTCCATTTTTCTCCCTTGAATAAATTGAGAGGGCATGCCCAGGGCATTGCAAATTAGCCAGTTTCCAGAACACCTGGAGGCCATATAGGGTGTCATTTAGGTTCTTTCAGAGGAGTGCCAGGTTTGGCTGAACCAAAGGAATGGGCCCTGCAGTGCCCCCTTCCTTGGGAGGCACTGTCAGGGTTTGACCGGAAAGGGGGAAAACCATAGCCTAGGAGGAAGAACAAATGAAAAGGAAGCACCTCAGCAGCTTGCATTTCTGGCTTTGGGCGTTATTCCCTGCTCGTCTCCAACGATTTTCTTTTAGTATCAGCCTCATAACTTTTTCAGGGCATCTGCCCCCCTCCCCTCCAAGTATTGGCTTGCCATGGCTTTTTATCTCACTGCCATCAGTATCAGTAACATTTTAATGTCTCCTACCAGACATGGTTTGATAATACTGCCACCATTTACTTTTAGTACTCAGAAAGTGTTTTCAAGTTACATTGCTAACCGCAACCCAACTCATGGGGGACAGAAGCGGACATTTCAGTGTCCAGGTAAAGTCATCCCAGGACACTGACATCAGTCAGACACAATTTTCCAGTGACCTGCAGATCCAGCCAAGTACTTAACTCATCCTGGAGCTTCGCTGGCTCATGGAACTTGAGCAGGGCAGAAAGTGGCCCACCTCCCTGCTGAGCCACTTGAGTGGCCCTCAGGTGCAGTTTGGTTTTAGAGCTAAGACTTACGAAAGCGGGGTGCAGGCGGGCTCAAACATTCGGGAGACCCACCCCGAGAGGGTCACCTGTGCTGCCATCCACGTAGCAAACACCAGGACACTTCCGGCACCCTGACTACGCTTCCCTGACTCTTGAATTTTTAGATAGTCACCCTCAGGCTAAGATGACAGAAATGTCCCCCAAAATGGTGCCTTTTGAGTTGCCAAGGATGTGTGCTTGTTATATGTGTGTGAAAAAGACCAACTGTGATTTGTCTGTATGGTACTTTGAGAGGCATGATGAATGAAGATAAAGTGACGCTTCGGCTGACCTTTGCAAGCCTCCATTCAGAATGGCTGAGTGGAAAGAGTAAGTCGATTTCTCCCAAGGCAGCAAAAAAGTCATTTCTTTATCTACTCAGGTATGCATTTCTCTATATAGTTGAGGATATAAAGAAATTACTTTTTAAATTTACAAACATTCAGTATTGATTTTTCTCTACTGAGAGGAGCAAAAGCCTCATGGCAGATTCTGGATGCTCAATGCATTGTAGTTCTGACTAGATCAAGGAGGGACTTCCAGTGTGTTCTGTGGGGTCTGTAAGTTTTCCTCCCTGGGAAAGGCAGTTTCCTCTGACCCTAAGGGAAGTTTCTTAATTTGTGGGCTCAGGTGGGAAGTTGGAGCGCATGACAACCCTTGTGGTTCCCGAGTCAATAAGTCTACTTGTCTCCCCAACACATGCACTTAAAATGGCCAGGTGTTTCTCTGGTTTTGCATCTTCTTCCAAGGGATGTTTATGGCATGCTCACATGCAGAGAATGTGAAAGATTATAGTGGAGTATCATGCTGGGAACTGTTCCCAGGAATCAGTAGCCTGATCTGAGACAATTTGGAAGGAAGAGCAAGACAATTTAGAAAATACAGGATACTTGTACTCTGCTGTCCTGGGAAAAAGATCAACAGGTTTACATTGCTGTATTGGAGTCTTCTCTCTTGGTCATGCCTGAAAAGCCCAAGGAATTCCCCTGAGTAGAGCAGGACAGAGAGCACATATGCCCATGAAGCAGAGGAGAAGGGACAGGGCAGGGAGATGGTGCAGCCAAGCCCTCAAACCCAGCCATAGGGGGAAATGATGACCTTGGCAAAGTTCCAGCCCCTGTGGGTCCCGGGGATACTCTTGGGTGTTCTATCCAACACTCCTCAGAGAAGACCTTTGTTCCAGGCCCTTCACTGCACTGCTTCAGCCCTCACCCTGATGTAAGAGGCCAGTCCTGTTTACCCCTTGTGGTCAAGGAGAGGGCAGGCATGCCAGCTCTGTAAGGGAAAGACTTCTCCTTCACAGGTGGAATCCTATCAGTCTAGAGAAGAGAAGGGGAAGAAGGGACCCTAAGCAGCAGAAATTATTGGGCACTGTTAGAAAAATGCATGTATCCAGAGTCTATGTTTCTAGATTAAGAACATTTGCAAAAGTAGCATTTCAGAACATGACATGAGACCGATGACCAAGGTGGAGACATATGATGATGAGTGCGGATGTACCGTGCTGGATCTGCCGAGAAGTCAGATGGGCTCACACACATGCATGCACACACAGACGTGTACACACTCACACGCACAACAGGGATTAGCTCCTGGCTCGGTTCGCTTATATTTATTGTTGAGATCTGGGGCTTAGCTGTCAAATGGAGCAGATGGATGGAAGATAAGCCAAAAAGGGCAGCAGAGGAGGCAGTCATAGGAAACCCTACCCATGCTCCTTGAATCCATGCTTGCCAATTGTGTAGACCATGGATTGGAACCCACCAGTCAACTTAGCTGCCTTGTATAAAACACTTTCTTTTGCTGCTTATTGTGTGCTTGGGAGCAACAGCTACCTGCCTGCCTCCCAGGCTTGTGGTGAGGTTGACTGAGGCAACACAAAGACTTTTGAGCTCCTTGGAGAAAATTCACCATGCAAGTGCAAAGTATCACCATCGTACCATGGAAATGAGACTCCCACCAGCATAAACCAGTCACCAGGAGAGTTGGGATGTCAAAGAAAGAAGCCAAAGCGACCCCAGTCTCATCCAGGCAAATGATGTTCCCTAGTTCATCACTACTCTTGTACTGGAAGTGTCAGTGGACACAGATGGGAGATCCGTTGTGTTCCTGGTCTTGTCTGAATGGTTTACGTCGCCATTTAACAGATTTTGCATTGTTTGCCAATATTTGAAAAACTGGAAAGCACTAGAACAATCCCAATACCTGGCATTATTTGAAAAATGGGAAAATTTGGTAGAACTGGCTCCTAAGTGAACATGGCAATGCACAGCAAGAGGCCGGTCATGCTTGTCCTCCACAGAAAAGGGTATTCGCCTTCCAGTCTAATGCCACTCTCGACTGTCCCCTGCTCGAGGCATTCACATTTCCTCACTTCATTTGCTTGGGTACCTGAGTTTACAACTCTTTCTATACACCCTGCCCCCCCTTCCCATGGTCAACAAAGACATGGAATTCATAGTGCCCTCATTATCCAAATCTAGGACACCTCCCCTAACAGAGGAAAGGCCTGCCCAACCACCTCTTCCCAGAGGGAAAGGAGAAGGGAACTTGATTTCTTTTACTTCCCCAGACTCCTTCCCAGTAATTCCACCTTAAAACCTCTTGGTTTTCTTACTTAGCGCTGTCCAAGCAATAATCCAACTAAATTAGATTATAAGCATCTGAGGTTTTCATAATAAATAAAAATATAGAGATAGCTAAGAGAAGATGAGACTTAATTAATGAGTGTTATTTAACAGAACAAGTTGTGCCATATAGAGAGGATTAAAAGATAAAAAAGGATAGGAGGGAAAATCAAATTTTAATGAGTTACCATCTTCACTTGATTTAACTAAATTTCTTCCCTTGTTGGAAATATTAGCACTTATGAGGGAGTCATTTGTGTGTATCCTCGCAGTTTGATGCCACGACTGCTTTCTTTTATGTAATTACATTGTGTTACAAATGAATCGAAACTACCATTTCAAGTCGAAGGCTTCCATCCTTACTTTGATCTCCTTGGGAAACTGTGAGTAAAGGAGAATGCTGTAAAAATAAACCAAAAATTAATGGCAGAAATGCCAGGATGGGTGCCTTGAGTTAGAAAACAGCAATTTCACGTGGGCAGGAAAAACAGTAACCTGCCCCGGGGCAAAAAGTCCACTCGGGGACTCACAGAGGAAGCACCTGCCGCCCGCCCTCCCCATCGCCACGGTAGGTGCTCAGAAAGAGCTACAGGGGTGACAGAATGGACGGATACATGGGTCTAGTTGTGACTGCTCAGCTGGAGTCAGACAGGACAGGTGTGGACCCAGGCCTCGGCTGGGATGGTCCGCAGGTGGCCTTACTAATGTTTATACACCTGTGGGCCAGCAAATGGCAGCGCCATCCCCAAAGGGCTGTTTCTCTCTCTCTCCCTGCCTCACCCTCTCTGCCTGAATTGTCCCTTCTTAATGAAATGGAATTCAGGGGGGACCAACGATCTGTTCCTGAATGAGTCAAACAGAAGGATGGGCCTGGACAACTAGGTTAATTCAGCCTTTCTGGGCACCCTTTACTCTGCTCTCTTAACTCCTCATCCCCAAAGAACCATTTGGGAAATGACAATCAGGGCAGGAAGCTATGGCATTAAGGGCTTTAAAGCTATCATCAATGGATTGTCAAGCATAGTGTCAAGTGCTTTACCTGTAGGTGAAGTCCTCCTAACAATAGGATGTAGGTATTACTCATCCCAGTTTACAGATGGGAAAAATGGAGATACTGAACTTAAGTAACTTGCCAGAGGTCACTCAAGGAGCAACTGATGGAGGCTGGATCTGAAGCCAGGCCTGTTCGCTTCCAGAGCTCATGCACTCCACACCTCTGCTACCTGGTTCCCCACACAGCCCCACCCTGTGAATGTGCAATAGTTAAAATAGTCAGGTGCTGATAACTGCCAACAAGTGGTTAACAGTTAGCAAAGAGGGAAGACAGTACATTCTACAAACATCTATTGAGATTCTGGAGTGGGTGTTGTGTGTTTTCTGCCCTGTGATCTAACATTTCCTGGATCGGACCCCAGAGAGCAGATCTGTAAATGAATGGATACAGATCTTCCTTGGCCCCATTAAATGGAAACAAAAAGTTAAATCAGTTCATATTCAAAGTATGGTGAGACTTTGATAGCAACCTGCGCAAGGGACCCAACCTGACTTGCCTGCATTCCCCAGATTTACAGGAAAACGCAGGTTTCTCACAGCTCCTCTAATATCCTCAGTCTCACTTCCTGTTCGCGGGAATTGCTATCATCAGCGACACAGGCATCTTGGGCACTCATACACTCAATATGGAGAACAATCCCCCTGTCCAGGACGCTCTCTGCCAAGCAGAAGCTACCGGTTTGCAGAGTCTGGCATCATTAGCAGGAGTGTGTTTCAGACGCAAATGCAGGAGCGGGCTGATGAGGATAGGCTGACTTGTTGGATTGAAATCAGGTACAGACGCTTCCTCTGTGCTGGTGAGGTAGTTATTCTGTAATCTTTGGGGGCCTCCATCTCCTGGCCTTGCTTTTAGACAACTAGACAGGGCTGTCCGGCAATCCCTCTTGAAGTTAAATCATAATTTAAAAAATAAAGAAATGCAATTCACACTTATCAGAGCCCATCACTCTGCTGACAGCTTTAGACAGATGACCCTTCAGGGCCAAGTTCCTAACCAATTTCATCGCTAATTCAACCAGGGTGACTGAGGATGAACTTGGAACTCGTGACCTGGAATTCTTGGTGATTTTTAATCATCCTGAACAGCAATTACGTGGGACTACCTGTCTCTACAACCTGGGTTAACCCTGCCTTTTGCTGGGGTCTGGTTGGGTGTCCTTTGTGAGATGTATATTTTGGGTTGCCCACAATGGGTGTCACACATGCTTGGAACCAGCAACCCCAGCAGGTCATGATAGAAAGGGCTGGAAACCTACAGCCCAGGGGATGTGGGATCAGTTCCCTCTTCTCCTCCTGGGACACAATCATGAGGGTGGGAGGTGAGTGGGGATCTTTGCATTTGAGCTGCTGATAATGGAAGCGACCTGAACCTAAAAGAAGAGGAAGGGGATTTTCTGAAAGAGCTGGCTGTGGAGACACAGGGATCTTAACTGAGTCCACGTTGGGATTCAGAACTGGCTGTGTTTGAAAAACTTGTGAGGCTCCCTACCCCCCATGGGTCTAGGAAGGGTGCTTGAGGCTGAGGAAACAGGAAGGACCACGTGGTGTCTGTCCGACATTCCAGCCCTGGGACAAAGCCTTGATATTTAAGAGACACCAAGGGAAGGACTTTTTGCAGAGGAAAATGAAAGCAACTGAGAAGGTCCCCAGGGTGGGGAGAGCAGCACCTTCTCCCTCACTGCGAAGATGCAGCAGGATGTCAGTGGAGTGGGCGCCGAGGGTGCTGGCTGTTACTGGAGACCATACATCTGGTTTGTACCCAGCAGCTGGGGAAGAGCAGGGATCCCCTTCAGTGAAATTTGTAGGCAGCAGGCTTCAATGAGGGGGCCAGACTTGAAGTGTCTGAATGGGCTAAACATGAATGGGAGACTTGTTTCTCTTGGAAACGTCTAGGAATGTTTAGGGTGAGCGTGGGCAGCAAAACACCGTGGCCAGATGAGCCATGACACTAGAGGGGAGATGTGGAGGATCCCTCCTGTGGGAGACAGGCTTGGGAGGCTCCGGGCACTGTGACTTCCCAGTCTTGGCACAGAGCTGGAAGGACTAACCTCTGTCTCTGTTCTAGTTTAGGAACTCCCGCCAGCTCCCAGCCCCCTTATCCCAGCCCCCTGGCCAAAGTATCTAACCTCGGCTGAATTCATCTGATTGCTTGACACTTGTTGACTGAGAGAAGCTACCCCATGCTCAGCCATGTGGGATCAGACAGAGTAACAGCCCACAGATCACAGACCACGGCAATGGCTGAGAATCCACAGTGGAGCTATGGGAAAAGGCTCCATTAAGATCTTAAAAGTCGAAACGACCACTGACTGGTAGCTTTCAATTACCTTGCTGTGTCCTACCACGGTGGAACAGACAGGTTTCCTTCCCCCTTATTGATTACAGTGAAAATATGTTTTTAAAAACCAACACTTTACTTAAAACTAGGGATATTTTTTTAATTAGAGGAAAGATTAACTAAACACATTTTCTCTTGTAATTTAATCCATTCTAATTATCCCGAGAATGTTTATGCTGAAATACTTAAATTTCTCCTAGCTGCCATTCTGTGTACTTTTCCTTTTTATTACTCATGAAGGGAAAAAGCTCAGCGCTGGTCAAGGGTAGGGTGGCCCTTTGCGCGCTAATTATAATGATGCATAGAAGAGGCATGAAAAGGCTGAGGGGGGGGGGGCTCTGATTTGGGTGGGCCGGATTTGCAACTGATGGATGGTACCCTGTTTTCCAAAGGAAAGAAAGGCATACCTCTAAAAAGACCTTGTGATACAGATTGCGATGAACGAAAGTGGGTTTGTCTAAGATTGAACCCCATTAGCAGGCAGCTTGGGAGGAAATTCATGGGCATCTGGGCCACCTGTGTGGTTCCCAGGAGATGAGTCGAGGTATGGCCACAAGTCCCCAGATGTCACTTGTGGGTCACGCTCCAAGGAGTGAAGTCTCTGCGAGGCCTGAGGGTGATCCTGCAGTTGACCAGACTAGCAGGTCTGAGTCTCCTAAAGACACATGTGCCACTCAGCCTGGTTAACGGTGAACGTCCCGGCTCATTCCTGGGTGCAGAGAGCAAGTTCAAACGTAAACCTGAACTTCAGAGTCACGAGGGAGGAGGAGTAAGAAAACAAGAGACCAGAACAAGGCATTCTAAGAGCCACTGACCACACAGCGCCCACGACTGTGACAAATGCCACTTCTCCCATTAGGGGAGCGCAGTGGCCGTCTGAACTCCCCAAGAATAAGGCTGTGGCCATGCATCTGAGAAACACTGCCTGAGAGTGACAGAAAGTTGATTCTGTTCAGTGAGAATCCCAATCTAATACTTCAAAGGAATGATTGTTTCCTTAAAGACGAAACCCTGAATTAAAACCAAATTCTCACAGGTCTTGTCACTCTCCCAGAACATGTCTGAGGGCTAAGTTTGAGAACCCTTGGGTCAAAGCAGCAAAGTCCAATTTTACAATAAGCCTCAATTAACATGAGGATCCTTGGGTATTTGATTCCATGTACAATTGGGTTCTTTGGTAAAATAAGCAGGCATGGGTCCAGAGAGGAAGTTTACGTTTCTCGGGAAGCTCCAGGTGCCAGCATCTTACAGAATCAACCTTTGTTCAGGGCTGGGTAGTGAGTGGGTGTATTTTTGACATGCTACTAACTGCTTGATGGATTGGAGACAGATGTGTGAAAGGGAAGTGGAAGGTAGAGAAATGTCTTAATGAGACGTTTATTTTGATAGCCCTCCCTCGCCCTTTAATTGATTTTATACTAGCAACAGAGAATGCTGGTGGAGGGGGGGGGGGAAGATGGTGATGAGGGCATTAGCTCACATTTATTTGGCTCTGATTTTAAGGCAGGCTCTGTGTCAAGTACCTTCTTTATATACACACAACCCACGGAGGTCGGTAGTATTTAGTATTCCCATTTTACAGACAGAGAAATAGAAGCACGTAGAGGTGAGAAAATCTGCTAGAATTTGATCTCAGGTAGACTGACATAAAAGTCTGTGACTTAAGCATGTCACTGTCATGCCTGCATTGCCCTGAATTCAAGTTAAATGAAGACAGACAGATGAACCTAATTTAATGCCATCTCTTAATGAACACACATAGTAGAAAAGACTAAAGTGGAATCTGATTATTCAGACCATGTAAAGAACTTTTTCGACTCGCAAAAAGATTCCCTATGTAAACCAGTTATAAGGTGGAGTTGAGATAAGCAGAGAAACTAACAATAAAAAAAAGCATCATTCCACACTGCAGTACCAGCAGGGCCAACACTTGGTGTGTCGATCCCTTGGATGTAGGTGCAGAGGCCACAGCCTGCCTGGAGAGCTGCCTGCCCCCGGCGGGAGGGGGAGAGGCTCCACGCCACAGGAGCCCATTCCTGTGACTGCATGAAAAGTCATAAAATTCGGTACATGGACAGGTCCTTAGAGAGCATCTCATCCAAGTGTGTTCTAAATTCAATCATATATTGCATTCATGGTATTTGCAATATCTGCAGTTATTTACTTAATATTTTTCTTTAAATTTACTCAGGCCTAACATTGCTACCCACTGGCACCACATCCCTAAGCAGTAATACCATTATCATCATAAGTTTGATGAGCTAGTTATGGTCTGTGCTCATACTTATATTTAAAAGCACTACATAACTATTCATTCTCTCTCTCTCTCTTGCTGTACACATTTGTATGCCCCCCCCTAAAAAAAAAGCATCTCATGTTTGTGGACTACACTCTGGAAAGTGATTACATGGTCCAATCCCCTCACATGCCACAAGAAGACACAGAGGCCAGGAATGCTGGTGACTTTTCCAAGGGCACACCCAGAATGTCTGCATCAGAATGGAGCCCAGAACGAAGTACTATCTGCCCCCACATTGGTCTATTACTTCAGGACACCACGATGTATCGGAGAGAAAATGCCCATCACAAATATCAAGGCAGCTCAGATTCTAGAGTCCTCTGTCTCTAATGTAGAGTCTAGTGCCAACGGCGGGATCTGGAATGCAAGACTTGGAGGGGACACTGATTCCTTGTGACTGCTGAAGGGACAGGGCACTCACTCCGTACTACATACACACATGCACAGCTTTATATATACATACACGTATGCACACACACATGCATGCACATGCATGTACACGAGATGCTAGGGGCATGCACCCCAGCTTTTCAATAGCTTTTACTCTTACATGCTTTTCTTGCTTTTGAGTCTGGTTTCTCCCTCATGCTAATTCTCGCCCATGTGTTTCTGTTCCAAGAGTTCAAACTGATTTTAGTTCTTCGATCTTGTTAGTAGCAATACCTTACATCAAGCTATTTACTTGTTCACCCTCCCTACGGGTCACAAGCTAGCACATCAGTGGTGCCTCTGAAACACCAGGAAAACACCAAGGCACTGCCCCTTCCCTTCAGCATTTTGCAAGGGCACAAATTACAAACTCATACAGGAAACAATACAGAAAATAGTTCTGTTTACACTAAAGAATGTTTGAACCATAAAGTTATCAAGTCTACCTTCCCACTGATGCTTCAAGATCCAGACCAAGAATGGAAACGCATGCAGTGAGGAGAACCCTACTACATGTTGGTCCTTATTCTGGGTTTGGGTAGAAACCCCAGACAGCCTGTCTGACCCAGGCTCAAAGGGAATTTCGGGCATGTGGTGATTCTTTATTATCAATGAGAAGGTTCACATTTGGGGGCAAGTTGTAGGGAAATGAATCAGCTGTGCAACATCTTTTGCGCTCAGTCTAAAGTCTGTCCATAATTTTAAAGACTGAAAGACCCCTGCTTCAGGTCTCCACCCTCCAGAAGACGGAGTACCTGGAATAGGTTGCTATAAGAGTGCTCAGAGGAATAGATCAATTAGCCAATCAGAGAACTAGCCGCATCCACAGACCTGGCAGAAGGCAGGCTCCAGGGTGGCTAATTGCCTCTCAGCTAGATCTCAAGGCAGAGTGCAGTTCCCATAACTGAGAAAGGAAACTGGAACCAGATGCAGAAGCAGCCACGCCCAGTCAAGGTTGGTTCATTCTGCTGCTAGTTTCTTCCTAAGCTTTCCCTGTAGTTCTGAAGCTCTCTCCCTCTTGGACTGTGACCCTGTCTACATCTGATGACAATCACTTAATCAGCACATCAGACTGTCACATGGCTAGTTTTACCTTGGGTAAAGAATCATTTTCCTTATTAATGTCGCCAGGCCCTATTTCTTTCCCCAACCAATTAAAGAGGAAAAATAGAAGGGCCCCCATGAGAGAGAGTGAAAAGAAAAAGGTCCTGACTTGTGGCACATGGGCAGGCCACTCAGGCCCCCTCCAGTCCTGGGAATCAAGGCCTTGCTCTGTAATGCAACTGGAGGGCAGGACCACATGGTCAAAATAAGAGATTCGGATTACCCATCACAGACACTGCTCACTACCCAGACATCAAAGCGCTCACCTACGATCAACACCTGGCTTTGGTGTATTTATTCTGTGGGTGTGTTGGTTTGTATTGTTCAGAACAGATGTCTAGATAGCCCTTTAGGAGACAATAGCAACAATTCTCAATTCGTATTTAGCTTCCTTCCTTGCGTTCTATGACGACACATGTGTCAGTGTCTTGTCGTAATTTGTCCAGTTGTTTTGCTAGCAACACATGCTACCATCCACTCTATTTCTTTATAATGTAAGGGCTGCTTATCTGAGTTTACTAGCGTTCATGGCTATTTTTGACCTCTTCTAGGGGCTATGTGTGCCCTGGTGTATAGCCTCTGGATGGCCTTTTGAAGGTAACTAGGGCTGGTGGTGATGTTGGCGAGTGAAAGGAACAACAACCCATTTTAGGACTGTGTTTAAAGAATAAAAAACTATTTTTATAGTGCCTTCTGATTTATTCATAAGCATAAACTGCAGCCTATCCAAATAATACTAATATATTCCAAAGATATATATGAATTGTCATCGACTTGGATTCAAAGTATATGTCTCCTCTGTGCAATTCTATAGCTGTTAGCCACACTTTGTATTTAACTTCCTACAAAGAGAATCACTTCCTATAAATAAGATCACTTCTTGGTAAGATCTGTCTACTGATAAATTAGCTATAAGCAGTTAGTATCGAGATGCTGCAAATTATATTTAAATCTTTAGCAAAAATAGGTACATTTTCAAATATTAAAAAAAAGTTTGAAAAATTCCAGAAGTACATTTGATCAAACATAGAAAGAGCTTGGTGAGTCTCCTTAATTGAGTTTATCCTCAGCCCTTTCTCCCCCACCAGTCTCCTTGCCCCTCTTCAGCAAGACCAATGAGATGCACAAGTGCAGACGCAAAATGTTCAGCTGATTCTGCAATCCCCTAAGAAAACCACCTCACTATGAACTTTAGAAAATAGGCCACTCACAACCCAAGGCCCCCAACCCTAACCACTCTGTCTTACCCCAAATCTCCCAGCGCATTGTCTGTTAGACTGGTGCCATTTCATTCTTATTTGTTATCTACTTTCAAAATAGAACATTTGAGGCTCTGCTTGGGAAGGACCAAAGAGTCTCTTTTCTTTCTGCCAGTGTCCCTGAGGAGAAGGACCGGCTCTGGACTTGTAAATTGTGGCATTTACTTAAAATGAATTGACAGGAGTGTCTGCTCAAAATAAAAGACTAAAACTCCACAAAACAGCTCTGGGGCCAGAGATTGAAAAGCAAAAGAAGCAATTATGTGCATACGAACGCCTCTAGATTTTGAATAGCAAATCTCACCAGCTAAGGTATGCTTACGTTTTTTGGAGAAAACCCAGTCGACATAACTGTGAGGAGATAGCATCAACGCCACTAACAGGACCACAGTGCCCTAATGTCTCACAAGATAAGACTTTGGTGAAGAAAGATCTTTACGATTTACAGAGCGAAAACTCTTAAAAGTCACGAGAGATCACAGTTCTGAAACAGAGACTTTCTGGCTACATCACTCTTCATTTGGGGAGCTGTACTTGGCATATAAATTTGTACTTTCTCTATGTCTCTCAAGAACGCTCTTGGTGAAACTTGAACCAGACATTTCAAGTAGCAGAAACACCTATTTCCAATTCATCTCACCCAAAGCGTTCGCTGGATCGAAACACCTCCTCTGTTCTCCTGCTGGGCACATCCTCTCTATTTTCTACTGAGACTAAAGTTGCCATTTTCCCATCTCATTTTCAAAGGCTCGAGAGACACTTCACTGCAGCCAGTGTCTTCAATCCATCCACTTCTGGAATGGAATCTCCATGTCTTAACCATCTCTCCCTCTCTCTTGGCTCCTGATATGCTATGCTCCAATGCAGAACTGGGGTCTTTTTTTGTGATAAGAATGTGGACCTGACTCTCTTTTCTCCTCTCTCTCCATCAAAACTTGTACAATCCTCTAATTTGGATGCCAGCCCATTTCTTTCTGTAAAGGGCCAGTTAACCACTGTCTTTGTGAGCCTCAAGTCTCTGTCCAGTCACTCAAAGGCCAGAGGCGGTGGGGAAGCAGCCAATCCCCCACTCATGGGTGTGGCATTCCCCTCCTCACACTTTGTTTCCTGGACACTGACATTTGAATTTCATATCATTGCCATGTGGCAGGAGATCTATTTCTTTTGATCATTTCCATCCTTAAGCAATGCAACAACTATCCTTAGCATCCAAGCCACAGAAAAGCAGGCAGCAGGCCACAGTTATCCAACCCTCTGCTCCAGTCCATCTGGGTTGCCTTCCTGTGAGCTAGTTCCAGAGTAAAGATGGGCTGGAGGTAGGAGAGGGCAAGGCGGCATCAGTGTGGGGCACTAAACCCTTGGTAGATGTGGGAAGGGAAGCACACAAGGAAGGAGTGGCTAGGTTGGATGACGGCAGAGAATGCAGGTTTTCTACCTAAAGGTGGCAGGTTGGCAAAACCCTCTTATGTGGGGGGCAGTAATAGACTGAAAGCAAGATATGGGGTAGGGGGATGTCTATATGTAAATCACATCGGGCATGCAAAAGTCTACCAAAAGGAGCACCCCTGAAGATTGTAAACTATTGGGAAGCATTTTAAACTGTCCTGGTCATGGACTCATCCCTCCCTCGAGTCTTCTGAATTATCCCCCAGACTCTGCAGGGAAATGAAAATGAAAGCGGCTGCAGGGGGAGCAGGATCTGGAGCATCATTGAGAGATTGCAAAAACAGTTCACTGCCAACAGACTGTCCCGGCAGGGTCCCAGTGCTACGTCATAGCCTGCATTGGCGTGCTGCCCCTCGGGTGCCCAATTCATGAAAGTGGGGGAATCTAATGCAGAGTCTGCTTTATCGCTGAACACCCAAATGAACAGCATGGGAAACTGAGTCTGCTCTCAGGAGTCAGTCCTGGATTAGCTCCTGACCCCTTCTCTCTCTGGGTGGCCTATCTGCACCTAGGCTTTTGGGTGGGGATAAAGGGGAGAGCCCCCAACTTGATGGTTAGAGTCACAGGTAACTTTGCGGGGACAAGTCAGCAAGTTCTCTGGAAACTTCTTTAAGAGTTTCCTTGCAAGCAAGTGGATTAGCCAGTCTGGCATGAAATCAATCCCAGAGTGGACTTAATTAAACAACAAGAGCAAAAACAGGGTAAAATGATGCTCAAGTTGACAACTTGATAATCCCAGCTGTCTGAGATGTGGAAAACCATCTCCTCAATTAAAGGGATAACTGGAAGCATTCGATCCAGTACTGCCCAACCCCAAACCATAATAATGACAAAAAGCAAACAAAAACAAACCTGAAGGGACTTGAGAACTATTACTTCTCAATAAAGAGCATGACCTTTTAAAAAAGGTCCTTGGGTAAGAAGCTGATAGAGAGGGGTGGTCGAGTGACAAGGGAATGGGACCAGAGGAGGAGACCTTTACTGGCGGTGGAGGAGACGGGAAGGTCAGGCACCCAGGGACCAAGCCTTGTCTTGGGAGAGCAAGCGGCTGCTCGAGCCCGCTGTGGGCCACACCTCACTATGCAGGTGCCTCAGGAGTCCTGCCTGCATCTACCTGGTCTAAGGTAAGTGAGCCCAGCAAGGAGGAATCCAGTGATCCAGCCAGCCAGAAGAGGACTCAAATAGGGGAGACCATACACCTTTTGGGGTGCTTGAGAGCTCCAGGCTCTGACAATTTCCCATGCGCGTGCATTTCTCCTCACCCAAGCCAGTGATTTGGATGGATTTTCTTATCCCGTCTGGTCCCTTTTCCCCAATCTGGAACCCTGGCAAAAAGGGAATGCTTTTTCCAATCAGGGACCTTGCTTTTCCCTCCCCTACCCCCGGGAGATTTGGAGAGGCAGCAGGGATGTTGGAGAGCACTCGTGTCCCTGAAGGAACAGCCGGTTGCAATGCACGACCATCACTATAGATCTACGATTTATGAAAATAAAGCAATATGTGCCTGTTTCGGTGCCTGCCGTTTGCCTACCAATGGTGCAGTGTTCACCATTCCAGCCCTCTCGGCATTCACATTTGCCATCTTTACAGGTCCCGTGCTCAATGCAGCGGGGGTGGCACACGCGCTGGTCACAAGCGGCGCCTGTCCAGCCCTCTTCACAGCGGCAGGCTCCCCCGATGCAGACGCCATGAGTGCCACAGTCTACTGAGCACACTTCTGGAAGAAAAACAATGATTACAGCTCAACAGCATAGCCGGCGAAACACTCCACTGGAGGCCGGACCTCACACGTGGCCAGGGTGCCTGGACCGGGCCCCACGGCCCCGCAGCTATGTCATTTGGGGATTCACTCGTTGCTATGCATTTTGTAGAACAGGGGTCCTCAAAGTGTGTCCTCAAAATGGGACGGCAGCCTCATTGGCACCCAGGAACTTGTTAGAAAGACAAATTCTCGGGACTCAGTTGGACCTCCTGTAGTAGAAACTCCAGGGGTGGAGCTCAGAAACTTGCTCGAACAAGTCCTCCGGGGGGTGGCCTGCTCACCGGGGTATGAGAACAGCCGGTCTTGAGCTTGCGACCGGCCCAATGGGAGGTGAGACAGTGGCCCTCCTGTCCGGCTTTTTCCAGTGCCTACCTGAAAAGATCTGTGGATCCTGACTCCCTCGACAGCTGGAATCGTCCCCTCCACTTTGCTACACTGCACAGACCAAAGGTCAGTGGGGTCTGAGCAGCTTTGGCCCCTTGATGACCACAGACACCCCATCATCCAGATCAGCCCCTTGGTGGCTGGCGATGACTGCTGTAATCCCGCTGCATTTACACAGCCTCTTTCTCAAAGGAGCTCAAAGTCTTTTGTGGTTAGGAGGAGACAGACAGACAGATAAACACTCTCTGGCGTTCAGACCTCTCACCCGAGGACAAGCACGTGCAGGACATTCATCCTTACTACAGACTACAAAGGGTGGCGCGGCTCGTCACGCCAGGGGGTCAGTGACGCCAAGTCACACGGCATGTGGGTGGCACAGTTGGGCCTGGGATCTCGACCCCTTCCCCACCATCCTTCCCCACTCAAGCCTGGCCTGAGTGCCACAGTCATTGGCACCAGAATTAGTCACCAGCATTAGAACTGAAGCCAGAGTCGAGTGGGCTGAGAAGACATCCCAAAATAGCCCATTTTAACTGACTCTTCTTTTTTTTTTTTCCTCTTTGGAATGAAATATTCATTCCTTCTCCATTGTAGGCAAAGCTTCACATCTATTCCCTTCCTGATTGCCATGGCAATCTGACAGCTGTCTCACTACCCAGAGGAAGGGGGCGGAATGATGATCGCGTGCTTGGATAGGCACTTGTCAGTGTGAACGGAACCATTTTCGGGAAGGTTGGGACCGGCTTGAACTGTTGAACTGTTCCATTTTAAGGTCACTCAGGAGGTAAGACACATACTCTTAATTTTAGGAAAATAAAGTGTACAGCGCAACTTCATTATTCTCCTGTCACTGGAGGATTGCAGAGCTTTATAACATGTTCACAGAGTACCCCCAGGGAGCCTCTTTTCTGTTTTATAGGACGTTCCATTCAGTTTGTCTGGGACTGAATTGTTCTGTTTTGTTTTCTGGTACCTTTAGGGAGTGTACATAAGAAAACCTATAATGCAAATGGAAGCATCCCTTCCGGGCCCCTCATCCATTTGCAGTGATGGAACCAACGAGGCACAAGAACCTACGTGGGGTTTTGTTTGTTTGTTTCTCGAGATCACAGGCTTCACCACTGAGAAGAGAGTCAGAAAGGCGCAACGCAACTGACCCAGCCGAGTGTGAAAGTAGATTCTCATCGTTTGTCCGATAGGAGGAACACAGGGTACGAGGGTCAGGGAAATCGGGGAGAAAACCTCCTGGCTTACCCACGGAGCAGTCAGGGCCCATCCAGTTGGGATCGCAGCTGCAGAGGCCCGTGTCAGGAAGGTAAGTGCCATGCCCGCTGCACTGGTCTGGGCACTGGACCCTGGCCAGCTCACAGTTCAGACCGCCCCAGCCAGGGCTGCAAAGGCATTCTCCGTTGACACAGACCCCATGGCTGGAGCAGGTCGGATCCAAGCAATCAACTGAAAAAAGCAAAGAGGAAGCAAGTCAATTCCCCATGGAGGACTGGACCATGAGACACCAGTCGCCAACTCCTACCCACAAGCAAGCACGTGGGGCATTTCGCTAGCATTTATCTGGTCCCTGGAGGAACACCATCCGGAGACTTTTTCTTGGACAAAACATCCAATTTCAAACTTGAAGAGACTGTAAGAGGAAAGAGGGGTCACCTCTCAAGCAGAATTTGGAGGAAAAAGATATACAGGTGTGTGAATCTTGTACTTAGAAACATTAGTAACTGAACCACTCTGGAGCCTTTGAATACTGGTGGTGGCTCTACATGTGTTGCCAAATCCAATTATCCCTCTTGATTGGAGAGAAAAGTAGGGAGGTTCACTCTAACTTCACTAATACTTGACATCAGAAGGTAATAAAAGATTAAAAAGAAAACCAATGAAACTCATAAATGAGTCACTTTCCTAATTAAGTTTCACTTAGGCTGAGTCTAAAATTAGTTTTCATTCTCTCAGCACACATCTATTGAAGGAGTTCATAAATGTGCAGGAGAGAACAGAGTTGCATGTGGAAATGATCCACAGGGGCTAACCTTCCTATGCTCGGCCGGAAGGGTGAGTCTCTGGCCATGGTGTTGGCCTTCTCCTAGATGCTCAGTTGGATGAGCTAATGGGCACATTCCAGTTGTTCTTGCCACTTTCACGGTCTGTTTGGCCTCCTTAATTATCAGAGTAGGTATACATCTAGTAGGTAACTTGATGATTATTACTCTGGAATGAGCTCAAAATGAGGAGTAAGTTGCAAAGACCAGTTCTTGAGGACAGGACTTTTTGTTTGTTAATGTTCAAACTGTTAATGAAATAAACCGTATTCCAAAGTAGTCACACCATTTTATATTCCCACCTGCAAGGAGGGAGGGTTCAAATTCCATATATCCTGACAGGGCTTCTCACTGCCTGCCTTTTTAATGATAGCCATTTTAGTGGGTGGGAAATGGCAGGTCACTGTGGTTAGAATTTCAATTTCCAATAGAGCATCGTTGTATGTATTTATTAGTCGTTGATATGTGTTCTTTGCTGAAACATCTATTCAAATCTTTTTGCCAAAATCATAACTGGGTTGTATGAGTACAGAACTTCTTGCATGAGAATGTGACCCCAAACTTAAACATGTATCCAGCCTAAGAGTTTGCTGAATAGTGCATTTTTTTAGGAAGGCTGGATTCCTTAGGTATTCCTAGGCACGATGCACTGGTACTTGGAGGAGCACGCTGCTCACTGTGGGATTTGCATGGTGACAAGTGATTTTGCAGAGGGCTCAAATGTGGCTTTGTGGATCAGAGAAATAGGGAAGTGTCATCACCTTACTTGATTAAGACATACAGTTCCCTCATTTTAACAGCTTGGAAATCAGTCTTGCTGGCCTAGGGGAGAAAGAAAACACTTGCTTCTGCCAGCATCTGGGGGCACAACCAGCTTGAGGTCACTCAGTTTTCTTGAGATTTTCTAGGCTTCACCAAGAGCCATTCAATTCCTTTCGTGTATCCATCTTGAGCTTCAAATTCTCAGAGAAGGTTTGATTTCTCTCTCCCCAATGTCACGATGGAAACATGTAGAAGTTTTGGCCTCTAAATAGTTCATCACAGCAGTTAAGTAGTAAGCTCTTGGGAGTCCCAGTTTCTGTAGTACAGTATATTTTTATTCTTTCTTTTGGTAATACAAAATAATGGTGTGTTCTAAAATTGGTGACACATTGGCTCCTAATAGGCATTATCTAGATTATTCACGCCATAGACATCTGTCATTCATGGGGATATCGGGCTGGAGGAATTTAGGTTTATTGGAAATCACAATATTCCATAAGCTTTCCAAAGAGAATCCTCTCATGAGACAAGGATAAGAATTTTCAAGGTAAAGAGCTATTTCTTGGGATTCTACTTGGATTCTCTCAGGAAGATATTATTTATAGAAGTAAGTTCAAAACTATTTGAGCTATGGGGACACACGCTGCCATAGATCTTTTCTTATAAATCAGAAAGGTGACTTATCGGAGTTTGTTACTAGTTGGAAATGTTTATGATGATGCCACGTGTTTTGGTTATGATTACTGTTGAGTTCATTGTCTTGGGACTATAATTCCTGTTGATAAACCCCTTCTGCTATTTTCAAACTTGCTCCATTCAAGATGGCAGAGCACATCTGGATGGAAATGAACTAAAAGGTTGAAATACACAGATAGCATTTATGAAGAGGGTGTGTGATGCCTCTGGTGTTTCTTGCCTAGCACAGTTAAGGGAATACAGTGGGTGTTCCATGCATAGTCGCTGCAAGAATGAATGACAGTCTTTGCTATAAGCGTTTGTCATTAATGAGACAAATTTCTAGTGGAAGGACTGACAAGAAAAAGAAATGGTGCTTACAACTTCTTGCTTTTGGGAAGAATGTTGTGTGATACGGGATCTGCAAAATGTGAACTAATTCATTCAGAAGCAATCTTGCCCACGTTCTTCTAATAAAAGAAAATCCCGAAGTTCTAGTTTTTTATTCTGTCCCCATTTCTAGTATAGCCAAATCAAGATATACACAAATATATCTCATGTGCCATGTGCCTCAAAAATGACTCTTCATCTATAATTAGCCATTTAAAGTGGTTGGTGAGGTGCCAATAGCTAGGAGCTTTCAAAAAATTAAAAAACGATATAATCTTTTTCATAAATGGATAAAATAAAAATGTGCCCAAAAAACCCCAGGAAAATGGCATTCTTCTTCTAGATAAATTAGCTTTCTCTTTTCTACCTGAATTATAGTATGAAGGAAGGAGGAAAATCCACTGAGATTTATTAGTCCAGCAATGGAATGTCATCAAAAGAACCATTTATTTGAATCTAGAAATATGAGGTGAGCCTTTCTCTGGTCAGTGATACCAGTAAATACTCCTTTGTGCTACATAATTACTGCAGCTGATGGGCTAACAAACTTCAGACTTGAAGAGAAACAGCTTCCCTGAATTTTAAATTTGGTTCCAATTTCATGATGGTCTTGGGGCCACATCCTTAGAGTTTTTAGCAAAGAGGAGGGACTATGGCATTTTGTAAAGATTTATAAATAGAAACTGTGTTATATTTAAAAGAGGGACAGTGGCCTTTACGAGCCAACTACCATGTGCCTTACCCCACCAGCCTCCTGGTAGCTGAGATCATTAGAGCTCATTTAGTCTTGGGCCCTCTGTAGGTTTGACAAAAACGGGTTGTGAATGCAATTTCTATCCCTAAGGATAAAAAAGGAGGTCAAGGAGTTTCACAAACAATATGTACTATAAACCCCTGAAGAACCATGAATTACATTTATGAAGTTAAATGTCATTGAAAAATGACTCAACCATGAAACTGACATGAAAACATGGCTGACTTAAACTAATATGTCAATTCCTCTCTCATCGCCTTCCCACTCCCCAGACCTCATTGAATGAAACCGCACGAATACGTTCTTTCATTTTCTTGTGCAGATGTGTTAATAGCATAACAATGTTTATGCAGCAAAAACGGAAGATGGCAACTATTGATTTCGTTGCCATGGCCATTTCAGGTAAATTGTTTGAATGTTATGACTATGATGAATATCAGAAATAAAAAAGCTAAATGGAAGAAAAAGTGCTGACCCGGACTTTCTGATTCCATTTCCTATTTTGAAAACAGCATATGAATCACCTTGGTTCATTCTTTTCGGTTAGCAGAAATCAATAGAGGAGATTTCATGCTTTCTTAATGAACCACGTGTCTTCTGAGTTTTGTGGGATGGCTAATTCATTCTGAACATGTAAATAAGACTGATTGGAAAAGTAAGAAAGTTAAGGAATCATTTGAAAATCCCCTCTAGTAGATGGGTGCAGTTTCTACTGGAAGAAATTCCAATATGGTGATGTCCTACCAAATGATGTATGCAAAAGGTCACCCCAACCTTTCTTGTCATCAGATTGGCCTCTCCCATGTTTGCAGTCAATGCAGCTTTTCTCCTGCAGTCCATTTATCTTTAAGAGCTCTAACCTTTCAAGCAGGGTTATTAAATCAGTCCTTCCTCCGTCCAAACTCCCAACTTGGTTTTATGTTGTAGACAGAGGGAGGCTACCTTTTATAATAGAGGGAAAAACAGAGAGAGAGTTGAATAAGTGAAGATCTGGGGGTCAGACTTCTGGGACTCATTAGGGGCATCACCTCTGATGCACTGGACCGTCTTAGAAGAATGGCGTCATGGAAGTTGACTCTTTGTAGCCCCAGTTCTAAAACTATGCACCTGTGCTACTTCTAAGGAGGAACCACGTGCATGTTACTCTGTGGTGAGGGCTGTCATGAGCCATGTGTTAGCAGGACAGGAGAACAGAGGCCCATGGATCTGAGAACCTCACAGCACCGAAGTTCCCTCCTTAGCAGCTTGGCAGTGGGGCTAGAACATGGGTGCACAGCACCCAATAGCATCTTTCCTAGAGGGCCACCCCAAGTGGTCAGCTCAAGCTGTCTCACATGGGCTGGGCCTCACTTTTCCCTTGGTCTGTTGGGCAAGTTGATGCTTCTCTCTTTGCCAGAAAACAGATGTTTGAGTTGCATGGGGACACTTCCCTGGGACAGGACTCAGAGGGAAGGACTCATCTCCAAGGGATGACCACGCCCATTCAAAGACTTGGGGGGGGGCAGGGGGTGAGAGGAATATAGAGAAGCGACATATTCTGGAAAGGCAAATACAGGAGGTGGGGCAGGCTGACCCAGATTGGCTGAGTTCCCGTGCTTCACATGGCCTAACAACTGGTACCAGACAACACTTCCGAAAGCACTAACTAGACTAACCAGGACTAGTTAGAGTGGTCTGACACCCACCAGGAGGTGCGCTTTCGGTGTGTGCCTGTACTCCCTCACCCATGGCCCCCTCCTGGTCACCACACCTGCTTTCCAATTACGTCTCGTCAGACTGGATTCAGTTTATGCCTTCCCTTTACTTGTGTAAGAAGTTTCTTCGCCTCATGTGTGCCAGAGCACACTGGCCTGGGCTCATAAAATTCCACCCCTGCTGCGTATCTACTCTGCTCCAATACTGTGTGATCTCAG
Source organism: Scalopus aquaticus (assembly GCA_004024925.1). NCBI lineage: Eukaryota > Metazoa > Chordata > Mammalia > Eulipotyphla > Talpidae > Scalopus > Scalopus aquaticus. The sequence goes on along the minus strand of PVIJ01000033.1, from coordinate 334,069 downwards.
GTGACCGGGAGAACTTGCCCTACACGGTGTCTTTCAATGGCACGGTACCCAGGTACCTACAGCCTTTCAAGCCTGACTGCTTTCTGTTGATATTAATTTTTGTTGAAATATGAACATAGACATACATGAATCTTTAATTACCAGGAACAGCAAAAACAAAACACAACAAGAAAACAAAAAACAAAACAGCTTTGGTGAAGACAGAAGGATTAACGATCTTGTTTTTTGTTTGTTTGTTTGTTTGCTTTTATAAAATAGCTTAGTAATCCCCAATACAGAGGACTTTAAATAAAGCCAAAGGAGAGAGGAAAGAAGATGGGGAAGTAGAAGGAAAAAAAGGGGGCAAAAAGGCCAGGGTAGGGTGGAACAGAAGCAAAGGGAAGGAAGTATTCAATAAAAGGCAGGGAGCATGCAAATCAAAGAGAAAAACAAAGGAAAAGAGAAAAAGAATTTCGTAAAGAAGGGTAAAACAAAATCTCCCTCACAGAGTCAACCCATCAGCCTTCTGTGTTTGGCAATGTCAAAAGTCCACCCAAGCTAAGGGGTTTGAAGTCATCTGGGCAAAATGTTAAAGTTCCCTTTGCAAAAATGCGGAGCTGGTGTGGAGGAGGCTGGACTGAGCCTATTTGGAAAGATCTGGGCCTGTCAGTGCTTCCCTCCTCCAGCACTGCCCAGGCGCCGGCAGCACTCACCTTCCTCGCAGTGCTCGCCTTTGTAGCCAGCAGAGCAGACACAGTTCCCGTCGATGCAGGAGCCATGGCCCCCGCAGGCAGGATCGATGCACTGGCTCATGGGCACGTCGCACTCTGCACCCTTCCAGCCGCTGTAGCACTGGCATGTCCCCTTAGAGTACTGTCCATTCCCGCTGCACAGGACAGGGCAGGCGGCTGCAAAAACCAGACACAGAGCACCAGGTCACAGGGGCCAGCACCTGGGGGAGGCAGAGCCTGCCTGTGCTGTGGCTGCAGTGGGGGACTTAGGCCACGGAGGTGTAGGGCCACCTTCAAGTCAACAACGAGTCCCTCCATGACCACAGAGACAGGGCTACTAATAAAAGCAGCTTCCGCCAATCCCAGGCTTATTATGTGCTGGGCACGGCATAGAAGCCTTTATGTGCAATTTATTATTGAATCATCATACTCACGCTCTAAGGTGGAGACCAGCATTGTGGTGCCCACTTCACATAGGGGGTTCAGAGGGGCCAAGTTGCAGGGGTAGGAATCCCAAAACTCACAGCGTGAGGGGCACTGGAGACCGGGTTGGCCTGGCATTCTACACTGTGCCCTTACTTGTTATATGACCCATGTGGGAATGTTGGTGTTGGGGATCAGAACCCATTCTGTTGGTTATTTTCTCCTCTAGTTAGTCAGCCTCTAATCCCTAAGTTTGTTTCTTAAAAAAGGAAGGGGAATGGGCTACAGTGGAGACCCTTAATCTCTGCATGTCTCTGTTTCCTTCTCCAGACCATGAAGAAATCATTATGCCTACTTCAAAGGGTAACATGCACAAGAAAACATAAAGATTAAACACGCCTGGCTTTCCAAATACGAAATCACAGAAAGGGGCAGGGCAGGCCGAAAATCTGAAATCTCAAGCAGTTCACCCAAAAGCTGGGGCCCTCTTACATCCGTTCGGAAGAAGGCTGGAGATCAGGGGGTGGCTGCTCTGAGCTCATCCACTGTCTCTCCCAGTGTGACCTCCACTGGGCCAACTCCCCTGCTGGTGGTCATCGAGGATGGGAATTAGTAGCTTTGGGCTTATCATTTCAAAATCAATTTGTTAGGAGCTGAGTTTCCAACCTGGCTTCTCATTTGGACCTGAAAGAGGCCACGGCTCCCTGTAGGCTACAGAACTGGCGTTCAGAGACCCCCAGAAATGCCCTGCAGAGATGTTTCAGCGACTCCTGCTTGGTCTGTAACTTAGGAGGTATGTGTGTGCTCACCCAAGTGACTCATACGTGATGACACACTTCAGGGCATCACTGCCTAGTCGAGGGCCCCCCCTGCCTCACCAACCCCGTCCTGGTGTTATGTTTCTGTTTAGCTCTTACAGTAACTAACTTTCTTTCCCTGAGTGTCTAAGTTTTCAAAGAGTAAACTCCTCCAAGACTTTGCTGATTTCCTTTCAGCTCTGCGTTCATGCATGACAGCTTAGGTAAATAATTCTCCTAGAGATATTTAGGAATCTCCAAGTGGCAGAGATAGGGGCAAGTAGTATATTGGCATTTGTGAAAGATACGGAAAGAACAGTTTCTGGATGAGCCCTCCTTTGTGTACAGAATGTCTTTTTCTGGGTAAGTGAATGTTTTATCTTAATTGGAAACTAACCTGAAACAAACACATCTCAACAGCTGACATATTTTTTTTGGGGGGGGAATTTCCCCCCAACATGCTTGTAATAGGGTAGATGTGAAAATTATTGGGGTCACAATTCCCAGTGGAATTGTTATCCTTACGAAGAAGAATGAGTTCAAAAGTGAAATCATCAAAGCTGATGAAGCAGACTGAATTTACATGAACTCTTTCTAATGTAGGGAGCCTGCTTTCGATATCCCGGTGACTTAAGGAGAGAGATCTGTACAGAGTGGCTACCCATGCCGATCGTGTAAGAAAGGGTAGAAGAAAGAGCTTTGAACTCAGTGTGCCCGAGATTTACCTTAGGGACTGTGCAATATGAACTAGCAGGAGAAAAAAGTATGGGCTTTCTCAAAGCTTTGAGAGGGCTTTGAAGACTTTGAAGTCAATTTGTTTCATGTCAGTTCCTCATGAAACTTATGCTAAGCTCTAGGTTAGGGATGGCAGATGTGTGCACATGAACTACTATCCTCCCTTCTTGCCTCCCTGTAGATATCATCAATCAACCAATCATGACCTCTTGTCCCCCTGAGCCTAGATGGAACCTCAAAACCTTTCACCAGTGCCCAGGCTAAGACTTGCCAGCACACAGAATTGGCAGGTAAGAGAAAATCCAATTGCCATTTCTGATCTAAGTGACATTAAAGATGATTCCTGATGGGAAGACTAGAGTCAACACCATTTCTTATCCCACTCCCACCCTCACACACTGAAATAGGAGACAGTGAGATGTGTGGCTACACATATGCAGCGTGGTGCCTATCCAAAGGCTGTTTCTGATCTGAGGGTTATGTGTTGGACAAGCTGTCTTGAATGGCAGGAAAGTTACATCACCAGCACTGGTGTCGAGTGTACTTGCCTTCCTCTCCAAAGATACAAGAAGGTAGGAAAGATGGGGAAGCAAAGGAAAATAAGAGGAATAATTATTGTCTAACAAGTGTTGAGGAAAATGTGGAGATGGGACACATTGTTGATGGAACTGTAAACTGGTGCAGCCAAGATGGAAAGTGGTATGGGAATCTCTCAAAAAAGTTAAAAATAGAAATATCATATGATCCAGTTACCCTACCCTCTCGGTGTTCACCCAAAAAATACAACACTAATTTGAAGAGATGAGTACTCTCATGTTTACAGCAGCACATTTACAACAGGCAAGAACTGGAAACAATAGAAGTGTTAAGAGAAGATGTGGTCTATTCACAATGGAATACTATTCAGCTATAAAAAGGATGAAATCCTGCCATTTGCAGGATGGACCTAGAAGGAACTATACTTTGCAAAAGGCAGAGAAAGATAATCACAGTATGATTTTACTCATATAAGGTACATGGAGAAAAATCAAACAGTGAATCAAATAAAACAAAAACTTTTGGATTAAAAGACCAATTAGTGGTTACCACATGGGAAGGTGGGTGTGTAAATTCAGAAAAAGAGGACAATCGTTTGAAGAAGGATAGAACTGGACTTTTAACAGAGACCTATGTAGCATATACACGTTGATTCCCAACGATACACACCTGAAACTTCTATACTGTTATAATGCAAATTTACTTCGATAATGGAAATACTACCTTGTTAATTGATAAACAACCGTTACAAGTATTTTCTTTATTTATATTGAAACTGTTTCTCTTCTGCATAAACTTCATGTGATAGTTTAAAAAAAAGGATTGCAAAGAAGAATGGATTTTATTTAAAACCAGGTACCAGAGAAATCAATTTTCAAATGTGACCTACTTAAACTACTCAGGGAAAAAATAGTCAGGTCAGAAAGTTCTCCACAAAATAAATGTAGTTTTCCTTCAATATGCTCACCAGGAATGTGGTAAAAACCGGAAATCACTGTAATGTTCTCTGGAAAGCAGGGTACTCAAGGGTCTTGGATGATGCCAGATAAAAATAAACAAAGGCAGGGTTAAGAGAAGTACTAGACAAATGTTCCTGCCACCAGGATGAAGGGTGTAAACGCCAGAGGAGCCCCCTCTGCATGGTGAGCACCTTCTTGGGGTAACTGATTCATTCTCAGACAGGCCTCAACTCAGATCAACATAGCGTGTAGGGCTCCCCGGAATCTCATCTGAGAGGTTGGATGGGAAGTGAGGGGCTCCTGTATTAATAATCCTACTTATATATTTTTTGCCATCATTAAATCTATGGAGGTTTTTAAAAAATGGCTATAGGACTATCAGCTCTCACTACTATGCCCAGAAGTGGCCTGAGTAGCTGTGGAAAGAAAGAGGACTTTGGTGTCAGAAATACCAGAGTTTAAAGTCCAGCTATCAGATTTGAGGTAGAATACTGTATTTCTCTGAGACCCAGTTTCCTCCTCCCCAAATTTTCGCTTACGATTGACAGGTACATATGACAGGTGATAATGTGTGCTAATGGTGCAAGGGACCAGTGGATACTTGGTTTGCAACTAATGAACATGCCCCGGTGAAATTCCAAACTAAAGCTCAGTGACTTCATGGGTTAACAAAATAAAAAATTGGGCCTTCCTGATTGCACAACGGGTTAAGTCGCAGCACTATGAAGCTATCCAGAGCCACTGCAGGACAAGTTCAATACCTGGCCAGGGAGCTCCCCACATGGCACAGCAGGCCTCTCTTGTCTCACCCACTGCTCCCCTCAGCAGTGTATTTCAGTAGATCTGCCTGTCCTGCTCTCCACTCTGTCTCTGGTGAATCCTCTCACCTCACCCCCCACACTTACCGCCTATACCCCCAGCTTGTATGCATAAATAAATAAATCTTTAAAAATATGATAAAAAATTGCAGCAGGTTTCAAATGCACATGCACCACCAGCAGCACTACCACCAGAAAACTACCAAGTGATAAAAATTGAGAAAGCTCATCTTTTCTTTCCCCCAGTCTTCTCTGGTTGTGGGTGGGAGGTGGCTCTGGATAATGCCTGATTATGTGCGGAGTGTTTTATGTCCCTGTCTCTCTCTCTGTTCTGAAAGCTTACAGAGCAAAACATTGTGCATTCAAGCTTCTATTTAAAATTAATTAAAATGTTTGTACAAAGTGACTACTCCTGTTTTACTAAATCTAGTAAATGGAAGCTTTAAGAGTCATGCAGAAGAAAAATAAATTACCGCCACCACTAACCAACTGACAAGTTAACAGGCTGATGACAAAAAAATGACACAATTTAGATTCACCTAAATGGTATAAAGCTCTTTTTAATGATCAAGCTGGAGCTTTTTTCCTTTCTTTTCCAAAGTTCTCTGTAAGGGAGGAGATGGATTATCAGTGTTATTTACTCTGCAGGAAGTAACAGGACAAACCACCGTGTCTACTGTTTTAAGTAAAACAAATCCCTTCTCCTTAGAGCCTGTAGTAGAGACTACCTGTAGAAAAGGTAAAGATGGTTGAAGAGGCTCAGTCATACAGGCGGGGGGTGAGAGGGGAGGAAGGGAGGAATACCTTGACTCTCCCGAAGCAATTGAGTTTGTACTATTTGGGTCCCATAGGTAAAGCAAATGTCAGTGTCCTCGAATCCCAAACTGGTGTCCTATTGTCTTTCTAGATCATAAACTTCGCTTGATCCTGAGCAAAATGGCATCTGCAAAGGAAGATTTGTCTTTTTGCTAGGTCCCTGCAATTAGAAACCCATTTGGTAGACAATTGGTTGACCTTTACTCCAGACTGCAGTGCGAAATAAAATGTATAGAGATTAAAGATATAAACAGAAAAAAAATCATTAGAAAAATTTTGTAGATGAATTTTGTATACTGAAGACACATTCCAGAAACCAAGAAGGAAAAGTAGACTTGACTGAATAAACTTTAAATTTCCATATGACATAGAATGCCCTAAAAAAATTTGAGGGATAGGAAACACTGGGAAGAAATATTTTTAACATATTTCATAGAATAAAGTTTGATATCTGAAATATGCAAAGAGCTCTTACAAATCAACAAAAAGATTAAAAATTTCAAATGAATGAAATCTTGGACAAGGGGCATAAACTGCCAGTAAAAGTATGAAAAGACACTGATCTTAATTTGCAATTAAGTAAGTGTAGATAGAAATCATGAGAAATAATCCTTGGCTTAGCAGATGGGGGGGGGGAAAAGAATACAAGACTCCAGTGTTTCACTGGCCAAAGAGAAATGGCTCTGTCACATAGTAGGTGGGGCAGAATTCCTAATTAGCTTTTAGGGGGATCTCCTGTCAATATCTGGGTAGATTCAAGGCTGACTGTGCACAAAGGAGAAGCCCGTGGACCTCGGCCACTTGGTCTTCCCTCCTTATTTAATGAGCATAAAGGGCCATTTGTGTAGGATGAGTTGGGAAGTTGAAAAGTAAAACTAAGAAGCAATTCCAAAAGTACAAATGCAGAGATCACCAGCCATTCTGCTCACGATGGTCACCTCTGACTCCAACAGCCCCCCACCTTCCTATCTAGAACACTCAGACACTCTAGTTGGTCTCAATGGAGGGGTAAGGTCCAGTAGGACCCCATGAAGAGAGGAAGGCAAAGGACACCGCTGACAGACAGGGGCAAAGTCTCTGGCTCAGCGGGCCAAAGTTCAGGTGTGCTGGCTTCCTCATTCCCATTCTGTCAAACGGCACATTAATAAGCAAGAAAGTGATTCAGGGAAGAATTTCCAGAAGGACAAAAAACTCATCAGGTGTGTCAGATCTCTGACATTCAGGAGCCATGTGGGGAAAGAAGCACACGCTGACTTAAGCACGAAAGTATGGATGCTTTAATTAATCCGGGGTGAATTTAATTGCTTTAGTTAAGTGGAAACCGGGTTAAAAATGATGCAGAGCATGCTGGGGTGTGTTAAAAACATGACATATGAGTTGGATGAATCGATAAATTAAAAGTGCACAGATGTTTTAATTAAACCCAGGGAAGTTAACGAAGATCACAAGAGACTTTTAAGCCTATGATTAATTCAATTCATTTAAAATACCTGTAGAGATATGGGGATGCCTCCATTTTGAGTTATAAAAAGTTCTCAATCGATAAGTGCTTAAGCTGTTCTTAAAAAATGTCTAAGTTGGGTTTCGTTGTTTTTTTTTGTTTTTTTTTTTTGGGGGTGCTGTTGAGCAGCATTCATCACATAATGAATATTTAAGTTCTTCAGGGCCCCCAGCAAGCGGAGATTCTGCAACTCAAGTCCAGACTGAAGCAGCTTTTGCTGCTTCTTGCTACTTGAGCATGGAGAGATGCAGCAGCGTTTACAAATTATCTGTGTCTGGTTATGCACAAGCATGGAAGCTTCTTGAAGACATGGAGGGTCTGTTGATTCACAGCTGTAATCCCAGCAGGTAGGAAAGCGCCAGGCATGACTCAGGCTCATGAGTCAGAATTTCCCTCTCTTTTCACCATCAGTGCAACTACGGACTCTTTGGCCTTGGTTGCTTGATCTTTCCATTGCACAAGAACTCCAGAGTGTCTGCCCCACTGTGTTTTTGGAGATAATGGGCACACGGTGACAAGTCTATAGATAAGGTTTTGCTATCGTTATTTTCCTTAAGAGAAGACAGTTCCAAACTGTCACAGTATAGAGCCATATGTAGTATCCCATCAGAGTAAAACAGCCTCTTTCTTCACATCACTCATCCCAGCGGGCCTCCTCTCTGAAGACTGGCTAACTCTGACTTCACTCATATATGGCACATCCAGAAAACAAACAGATGAACTAAAAAAAGAAACCTTTGGGCTTGAAGACCAATTAGTGGTTACCAGAAGGGAAGGGGGGCAGGGAGAGAAGATAAATTGGGACCAAGGGATGATGGTACGGTGAAGCACAGATGTGGACTTTTAGCAGTGAACTTAATGTAGCACGGACATGTGTGATTCTTAGCAGTGAACACCAGAAACTATAATGCAGTATCACTCAATTAAAAAGAAAAGACTGGCATCCTTCCCCATGTAAGGGTGCTTCTAAGCCCGCAGACCTCCCCCAGCTCAGGCACTCTGCTTTCTGACACTGCCCTGCAGTTTATCGAGCAAATTAAAATTTGGGCAAAAACCACTTTTAGTCTCCAAGGCAAGTTCACTTGGGGGAGGGACCAAAGATTTAAGCCCTGAGAGGTGATTTCTGTTTGCTGGTGCAACAAGCACTGGAACAAAGTGAGCAGACCTGTTTGGAGGCTGGGAGGGCCTGGTCCTCGGGAGGCCTGTGCGTGAAGTGTACCCAACTTCCACACCCTGCAGGCAGCCTCTCCCCTGCCTGCCGCTGGCTGGGGTGGGGTGGAGAGCGTGACAGTGTTGCTGCTCCTGCACCGCGCTCTCCTTGGGCAGTCTTAGCAGAGCTCAAGGGCGCTGTTCTCTAGACTTAGACTTGATTTGGCCCAAGAGTCCACCAGGGGTCCCTTCAGAATGCAGATTCTGATTCAGGAGTTCTGGTGTGTGGCTTGAGGGTTTGGACTTTTCAGGCTCATGCTAGCAGCTCCGCCCCACAGAGGGAACCAGAAACCCGGAGGGAGGGGGAGCCCCAACTGGTCATTCTCATGGGTCTGGAGCTAAGGACACACCTGGGCAAGCGGCTTCATGACCCTGAGCCTCGGTCTCCTGAGCTGTGATGTGGGGACAAGGGTGCACATTGTGAAGATGAAATTAGATCATTCCTAAAAAAACGGGTGCACATTTTCAATACGTGGCAGCGATTCTCATACTTGTTTTTTGATTGAAGGAATGTTCATAGGTAACATGATGTAAGTTTCGGGGGGATGGCCTTGCACATCATCACAGACTATAGGATGTTCACTGCCCAAAGTCCAGTTTCCATCTTCTCCACACAACTTGCCTCTCTGACCTGCTTCACCCCTTTTCTTTTTCCTTCCCTCTGGCCTCTGCCAATTTGTCTTACAGTCTGAGAGTTTGCTCTTACACTGTTTGAATAGTACCTTTGCCAAGTGTGGTTGTGCAGCCACCCCTTTCCACAGCAATGCCAAGTGTACCCAGTTCACACCTCTGGTCTCAGGCCCTTGCTGCCGAGAATCCTGCTTGTCTTCTCAGGGCAGAGGTGGAGGGAGGTGAGGCGGGACTCAGCAGTCTGTCTATGGGCTGTGGGAGGTTCCTGCAGGCAGCAGCCTCAGCCCCTGGAACTTGGGCATTAATCGCAGGGAACATAAGGTGGCAGAGGGAGCCAAGTGTGAAGGATGACTAAGGTGCATCCACAGCTGTTCAGGAAGGACAGGTGACCCCCAAGTGTCCGTTCACTGAAGGGAGAATTCAGACGTGAAGGGGGAAAGTGGCACCTTCGCCCAGGAAGCTCTGAGTGTGGGGTTTGCGGGTGGGAGGGAGGGCCCCTCCACCATTAGGGAGGGGTTAGAGGGGCCTGTCATTCCTCTCGTGAGAAAACTTCAACTGAGGGGGTGCAGCTAACTTCTGGGAGGTAAAGTGACTAGGCAGAGCCAGCCTGGAGGGTTCCACAGTCCGTCTGTCTGTGGGGCCAGGAGAGGGATCTCAGCCCTTATCCAGGGGTGCTCTCTGAAAAGCCCCTGTTCTGTGGGGCCCGAGGGCGACAAGCTCCAGAAATCTGGCCCTGCCATGTGACCTTGGGTGAGCAGATGTCTTTCTTTAAGTCCTTTAAGGGGTAATACCATGATTTCAAAGGCTTGTGAGGATAAACGCTAGCTAACATTTATGGAGCATTTAACATGCACCAAGTTGGGCTCAAAATAATTCACAGGTATTTTACCTTTGAGTTATCACAGCAATGCATCAGGTAGCACTGCTATTTGCTCCCATTTAACAGATGAGAAAAACAAGGCTCAGAGAACACTGTCTACAATGGAGCCTGTACCTAAAACTCCACAGCTTCCATGCTCAGTAGCTTGGCTCTTCTGAAAGGATGCATGTAAACTGCAATATAAATGGGATTGCTTTTCTGTAAATCTTTTCCTTCTTATTTTTCATTCGTCTCATTTTCCTGCTTTGCTCTCTCTCTCCTTCCAGTTAAATGTGTGCCTCCTTGTCAGCTGCTTTATCTGAAATTAGAGCCTTGTTATCTGGTGCTCATTCTGGTTTTTGCATGTTTGGGGGGAATGCTTTCATCTTTTCAAGTCTTGTTCCCTAAATGCAAGTCACCGGACATTCAGAAAGCACATCCACTATTCTAGGTACCAAACCTAAAGGCTCAAGGAGGCACAGAGAGGGTGGCTGGTAGCTCGTGAGGCAGCAGTCTGAACAATGGGCCCACCCAGTTAGAACACGGCACAACAGGAACGAAGGGCTACTGCCATGACGATGCCCCTGTGCCCGCAGGGTCCTATCTGGGGTCCTCAGGGACGTGGTGATCTGAGAGTAGCAGTTTGATAGGAAACTTGGGATTGGTGAAAGCAATGCATGCTAAAATGAGGAAACAGCAGCGGGGCGAGCACTCTTCGAGAAGGGGCCTCTGGTGTACGGGACTTTGTGGGAGAGAACAGTGCGAAGTAGCTCAGATCACTAAAGACCTTGGACCTCATTCTAAGAAATGTGCTAGTGTGCTCTGCATTCTCCAAATATGCTTCTGACCAAATGCATCGGAGTCCCTGGGAGGCTTGTTAATAAGGCACGTGCCTGGACCACACACAGTCCGAGGACCTCAGAGTCGGCTGGCAGTGAAGGGCTGGGAAGAGGTGTTTCTAACAATCTTCTCAGGTAAATATCTTTAAGGCAAAGTTTGGCAACCATTGTGGGGGGGCAACTGTGAGCCACTGAAGGTGTTTGAGAAGTGTAGTGATGTGGTCTGAGAGCTCCGGAGAATGTTGGAGGTGGTGAGTGTGTGTGGGGTGGGTATGAGTAGGGAGAGACTGGTGGCCACATGAACAGAGCAGGCAGCTGTGACGATAGGGAAGAAATCTGGAGCACAAGGTGCTGGAGGCTGAGGCAAGAAGAGCTGACAAATCATGAGATGAAGAAGGGGCTGGGATGGGCCTGGTACCTGGGAGGGCATGGTCCAGAGCAGGCGGCTGTAAAGTCTGACAGATTTGGTTTGTCTCTTCCTACCTAGAAAATCCCAGTTTCTTTCCTGAAAGACTTCTTGGGTTCAAACCCAAGTCTGAGCAGAACCACTGTAGCAACTTCCTGCAAAGCACAATTTCCTGATGCCTCATATCTGCCGAGGTTAATCTTACGGTCTGGTGTTGAGAGTCCAGCGCAGACTGGAATCTCACTAGCCTGCTGAGTGAACTTGAACAAGCTCCTTCACCTCTCTGTGCTTCAGTTTCCTCATTGTCAAGGGAAAACAGTCATCTATAAAGGAGGGCTATCAGTGCTTCAATGCAACCACACACAGTTGCTTAGTAGTGGTTGGTGCATAGTAAGAACTCAATAAACGTCCCTATGATGACGCTGATGCTGATGATTACGGTTTGATTGTATTGTTGGCAGCTCAAGAGGGGCTGACTCATGGGTATGTGCTCCACAGAAGCTGGGTAGGGGCAGCAACCACGCCTTAGAGAGAAGACTTTATGTTCCTGTGGTTGTGGTATTTCCGAGCTCCCCCGAAGCTGGGCAGCAGCGCGGCTGCCTGTCCTAGTAGTAACTGACTACGCACTCCCTAACGCACATGGCTCGGTGGTTAGGATGTTTCTGTGGCAGGGAGGGGTTACAGGTTCAGAACCAAGTATGCCATCTAAGGAGCAGTGACAAAACAAGAGTAGGAAACCCCCCACCTCTTCCGAGAGGCGAGGCTGCTTTACGATTCGCCCAAGGAAGCATTTAAGTGAATGAAAGACCTTCAAATAAGAGTGAAGGAAAGCAAAAAACAAAATAAAATAAAATAAAAGCATCTAGCCCACAATAATTCACATCATGGGGACATCTTGCATGAGGAAGAGCGATGCTAAAATCCTTAGACTGAACCATAATTCGAATAATCAGGGCCAAGGCAGCTGGACAGGCAAGACACCTGATGGCACACAGGACAAATTACCAGGAAGGCGACACCATTTTGCCCCAGTTCTGAATCTGAACTGATTGCTTATCACACAGCACAATGAAAGAAATTCTACACTCAAAGACACTATTCAGTTTGCCAGGGTGTTTCCCCATGGAGTTTTCTCCACATTCTCTGATGCTGATGGGCTGTTACATCCATCCTGCACTGCTTCCTAACTGCCTTATCTTCTGAATGCTACCCTCACATGCCATGTCCACCGGACAGCAAGCAGCGCTTACGCTTACACTCCCCACATGCTTACCATGCGCACCCACCAGACTGGAAGCCAGCAGCAGGCAGGCCTCATGCTCTCGCCCATCCCTGCAGCGGGCAGCCCTGGCTCTTGGCAAGTACATGAGAAACATTTGCTGGAGGCTCAGGTGAGTTCTGTCCCCTCAATGGACTCGGGACAGTGGCTTAGAACCCATCCACATTCTTTCACTGTGAGGCTCAGTTCCTTTTTGACTTCAGAGCCCCTCGGCACCCCTGCTTGGTGGGAGCTGTGAAATGGTCTGCAAGTTCACGCTGACTGATTCCTCCCTTCACTGCAAGCCTCTCCTGAGAGGCCTGATGCAGACTGTCAGGTTGATAAGAAGACAAGGGGCTGCTGTCCACACCACACAACTGAGGGCGGGGCGGGGGGGGGAGCAGTGGGAGGTCAAGAGAGTAAATCTGTGTTTCTGTCACTTGGACACATACCCGGTGGCTCAGATGTGAAGGGAATTTCACTTGCTAACGTGGCACATTCTCCCCCTGGCAGGAGGGCCTGAGTCTGCTGACTGCCTGCTGCAGCAAAGGCTGGCAGAACTTGGAGCACTGCAGGCACAGCTGCCAGGGAGGCTCAAAGGGGAGCGCGAGTTTGCGGTGGAGGAGGACCGTAGGCTCGTATGCTCCTCAGGGCTTTGATCAAGAAAGGAGAGGAGATCACAGGCCAGAGCCAGGGGTGGCCATCCAATTCTGGGTTGTGGGAGGCCAGGGCTAGCTGTCCTTGCTAGCGGGAGTACCTCATCCTATCTGCTCTGGGTTACTCTGTGCTAGCACTTAGGATATTCTGGGGGCTCCAGAGCTATTTGTGAGTGGCAATTTGTCATAACCACTGGCAAACTGTGTGGGACCAATGAGAGAGAGCCTCCCATTATCTCTACCTCATGGGGTAAGGAGAAGGTCTACACACATATACACATGCACACACACACACATGCACTTATATTTTGATTTGTTCTTATTAAAAGTCCAATGTGCATCTGTGTTCACTATGGAGAGCATAGATACTTGCTGAAAATCCAAAACCTCAACCTCATCACAAGAGAACATCAGGCAGCACCCCAATGAGGGGCAAACTAAAAACAATCTAACCAGCAACGCTTCTAAATGGTCCAGGTCATGAAAGACAAGGGACAGGGTGATGACACTGTGTCACAATCATTAGTGAGGACAGAGTGCCTCACACACAGCAGAGGGGGAAGAAGACAAGGCAACCAAATACAAGGTGGGATCTGAACCGGTTTAAAAGGACAAAACCAGAAATCTAGGTTGTCAGTAGCATGTGTCAGCATTAATATCCTGGTCATTGAAACTTGGTCATTAAAATGGGGACATTAGGAGAAGCTGGAAGAATTCTGTAATGGGAACTATATGGACTATTTTTGCAACTTGTCTGCAAGTCTAAAATAATTTCAATATTAAAAGCGTAAAACATCAGAGGGGGTTGGTTTAAATAGGATTTATCACATGTTGTGGATGGGGAACAGATGACAGGTTCTGTCGAGGTACCCTACCCGGTGCCTGGTACACACTGAATCCTTGCTTCATAGCTAGTAGTTGTTATTTAAGAATGACCTGAAGTGCAGGTCTAACATACTATTATTAAAACAATTATTAGAGGCCAATTACAAGATGTCTTCACTTGCAGCTGGTATAGTTCAGTCCCTGTGCTGCTTTTACTGGCTTCTTACTTTATTGCACATCCATAGGAAGTAAACTTTATTTTCAGGAGTCAATGCTTATGGGATGAAATGCTGAAGACTTGTATATTTCCAGAAGCCAGTGTTTTATGTCGAGTCCACTTTTGGGGTTCTTGATTTGAAAGAAATGTCCTACCTGTTGCTATTGATTCCTTTTTGATTTTGACATTACTCCTTTTAGAATAAATATATGTAAACATAATGAGGTGACTTAAAGAGATCTGCTTAGTAAAATAATGCTAATGGCCCAGCCCTTTGGCAATAATCATTAAGGTGGTATACAAAAGAGCACAGCTTGGTAGAGTGGGGCTTAGATTATTTCCAAATATTGTTGTTGCTAACAAAGTGGCTTAAACTGTGTCCATTTCAAAAGTACCAAAGAAGAAACAGCTTTCTGGCAGAGAGTTAGAAGCTCATTCCTGACATTCTTGAGCCAACCTGCCAAGAATCAATGGGCAAACAGGGAAAAAGCAATCTCATTCTTTAAATGCTTCAATTTTGTCTACTGTACGCATCAACAGCTAAATTAAAATATATAACAAGTTCAAAGGCTGATTTCAGAAACAGCTCCCTAGTATGCAGGAGTAACTACTCTCAACAGCCACACGATATTTGTTTCACAAGGATCAATTATATACCATGGCTAATGCACAGTTAGAATGTGCGCCCAGCCCGGGTACAGGTGGTGAATGCAAAACACACACCGAGAGTCCTTTTAAGCAGCTAAATGCACACCCCATTACGGATCCATAATGCAGAATAGACATTTGTCTGCAAATGGATTTAGAGCGAAGAGTTCTTAAATGGCCATGGTACTTAGGGCTGAAAGGCCAGTCACTGGATATGCCGCCCGAGCACACGTGGTTTTTAGGATTAATAATACATTGATGTGTGTCAGTGTTAATATACATTTACAGCTCACAGGCCGAGCAGCTGAGGGTTCAGCCCATTTGCAGCCACATATAAAAGGACTATTCTGTCCTTCCTCTCATTAATGCCTTCACTCCCAGGAAAATTAGATTACGCAGGATAAGCCATTCAAATGATATTGAGGTTTTCTTTCCTTTAAAGTCTTCTCTAGGAAAGCACTCTGCACCATGTCACCCACCCTTCTCCATCAGGGAGGACCCTTCCGAATCCAAGCAAAGTGCTGGCGTGGGTGGGGTGCGGGGTGGGGGGGGGTGGGCTCCAGGCTCCACTGCCCCTGGTGATGTGTCCATGTGCCATCAGACTGATGGTGAAGGCAGAGAGAGAAATGCCCGCTGGCTTCCTGCCCTTTCTTCTGTTTGCATGTGATTCACAAACCTTTCACGTAAATGCGGGAGAGGGGATGTGTTTGGAGGTGGTGTCCTTGGGAATGATTGTCACATGTGTGGAACCAACACCAGAACTTCAAGCACAAAAAAAGCCCCATCACTTATCAGTCTGCTTTCAGAAGGATGGGATTTGCAAATCTTTGAACTAGAGCGGAGATTTGAATTACTCTTTCTGAGCAGCAATGGTGAGGGTGGGGAGGAAGGAGTGGGCTCACCATTTACAGAGCAGCTTCACTGATGACGGCCTCTGGCTCAGAGTGGCCTTGGAATGATGCACATTTAAAAAGATAATGAAAAGATCATATGGCTATGGAAACAAACATAATCTGATAAACACAAAAAATGGTAAAAGTAAACCTGTTGAGGGCTCACCGCATATTCAAGAGTTTTGGGTGCATTATCTCATTTTATCATCATAATGAACTTAGGAAGGAACCCCCCACTTTTTTGGAGAAGGAAACCAAGATGCAGATATGTGAGATCACTTGTTCCAGGTCCCAGGGATGCTACCAGGGAGCTGGGACTGGAATGTAGGAATGAAGGCCTGGCCCCTGAGCCTGGGTTCTGAACTCCACCTTTCCCCAGAAGAGGATCTGACCTATCTGGGCAGTCAGTCAAAACTAGTATTTTTTAAAAAATGAAATAGGATAGAAAGAAAAATGGAGCCAGGTTAAGTGTTGTTTAGTGAACGTTTCGTTTCAATTTTCTAGTTGTATTTATCTATATCTATGTGTGTGTATGTTCGTGTGTGTGTGTGTGTGTGTGTGTGTGTGTACCATGTCTAAGAAGTATGTGAAGCTCTGCTCTGCACTACTCTTGCCTCTGATAGAACTATCTGAAGGTCAGGCTCAAGGTTTCTTGCCAGCTAGGTACGCAGTCCCTGTGGCCCCTGTTCTTCTGAGAGTGATTTTCTTTCTTATGTTACCTTTCTCCCAGAATCCCAGGGCCCAGTCATTCTGTGCAAAGCAGTGTAGATAAATTAATAATACAATTTAAAACCGATTCCATGAAGATAAATAGCGCTTCCTAGATTAAGAGCATAGCTGGCCAGAATGAATGAAATTTACTAACCCTGAGATGCTTAATCTTCCATTACACAGAAGTTAATGATTATAAGAAAGGAGTGATGGTAATTCACTTCTGCTTTTACAGGAAATCCAACCATCTCATTTTTAGCAAATCTTTCTTCTTAGCACACCTCAGTGCCAAGGATAAGTGCCCTGCTCCTACAGGTATACCGGCCAACGGTCATATATCAAAGCCTACTCTTTGCCAGAGGATTAGGCCCTTTAGCATCCACTCAAATGTGTCCCACTGGAATGTGCCAGGGAGGTTACGATGGTGCCCTCTCTCCCACCCTCCCTGACCAGCCCATGTTGTTTTCCAACCATAACAAGGAAGTATTGACAAATACCTTTAGCACAGTCTGCTCCTAGAAATCCTGGGAAACAATGACACAGCCCAGATACACATTCGCCATTCCCATGGCAGTTCCGTGGACAATCCTGCACTGAATCTGGAAAAGAAGAAAAGAGTAGCAACTATCTTTTCCTCTGTCTGCTGTTGAAGCAAATTAATAATCATCCACCGTTTAAAAAGAATATAAGTAGTAGAAGCTCACAAGCCTACAGAATACTAGCAGGTAATCTAAATGAGTGGAGTTAGAGAATAAAGAGTGGTGGGGACTGGGGCAACTTGTGCAATGCATGGAGGTAACCGCTGCTCTTTACCTGATTAGGCTCGGCGGGGTTCAGGGCTAGTATGGCTGCAGCTTTTGCATTTTCAAAAGAAACTACTTATCTGGTTTTAAAAACTGAACTTTCCCATGTTTGACTGTTAACATTTTTAAAACACTGTGACACCTGTGTCTCCTAAATATCATCCTGCCAATGTGAGACTGTGTCTGGTAGATGGGATATCAGCTTTTAGTCTCAGGTATAGAGAGTATAAGTCTTCAAATGACAGTGATTGTTCCTGATCTCAGGGTAGTAGAATTAAAAAAACAATCCCTGCTGTAAGGAATTTTAATAAAAGAAAAATCCCAGAATGTAAGACTGATCAAGTTAGGCATACTTTGGAGGTTTTTTATAAGTCACAGGTTTTGGGTTACACAACAATCCTTTTAAGCCTAGTTTTTGCAGATCTTATTTTCCATGAAAATCAACGAGTTCACATTTGTTCTAACCTGAATGGCCATCTTATTTTGTGATTTACCTTTCTATGTGTACTCTCAGGCAATGCCTTCAAAGGGATCATTTTGGAACTTTTTCATGTTGCTTTGGGTCTGCATAGAAATATTCTTTTAAAGCTATTATTATCCTCATTTTTGCCTTAAATTAAAATAAACACATTGAGACTTTCAGGTTCTAAATTACTAAGATGATAAAAAGAAAAAGACAAGCGACTACGTCCCAAAGGTGGCACAGCCCTTACAGAGTGGGGGACACCAACTTGGTGACAGGCTTGAGAGACCGTTACATCAACTGTTCCTAGTGTCGTCTCCTGAGAGTAGGGGAAATGGGTTTCTTTCCATCAAATTTGCCATTTACTCTTGAAAAACCCAGCCAGGCACTGGCACATCCCTTCTGCAGTGATTCTCTTCTCTGCTTTCTTCCTCCACCACCAGGGAGTGGCTGGTTTCTGGCACTCAGAACTCAGAAAGTGTGTTTGCCTTTTTAAAATCAGGTAAAAGACCATAAACCCTATCAAGCTCATTTCTTGCATGCCTAACATTCACATTTCAGGTGGAGACTCCTTGAATTTTACCATCTAAAGGTGGGCTGAGAGGTATCCAAGTGGCTACAAATTTGTTTCATCTATTCATCTATTTCATCTACTCATCGTTCAAAAAGCATTAGTAGGAATCCCATGAAGTCGCTGCTTTGGCAAGTCAAATAGCAGCAATTCCAGATGACATCGAGAGTCAATTCTCCATGGCCTCTCGTGTTTCTGAATGTTTTATGAGCAGTGGCACCGACAGCCTTAGTTCTAAACAATCTTTTCAAAGTTGTCTGCATAGTGAACAGCCTTGGAAGACAGAAATAGTATCTTTGTTGGGACTAGGGGCAGGGTCACTGACTGTCCAGTCTGATGCAGATAACGTCTCCCTCTGGAGCACAGCACAGGCAGGCGCCTTCATTCTCACACACTCACTGCAGCAAGCTCAGGGTTCCTGTAAGGCACCCCCCTGCATGCACAGGTACCACGTAATCCTGTTCACGTCACCCTGTGGGAATGGGGTGCTGCTCCTCTTCCTCTTCCTCTGATAGCTCTGGAGATGACATGCTCAGAGTAACAAAGTGTCTTGTTTCTGACCCAGGAGTCTCAGCTCTTATGATAAGGTTGATGACACTCTGGCAGCTACAGTGTTAGCTTAAAACTAGGGTGAGAGCTCAGACCTGCTGTTACTTTTGACAGAAAGTTTACTTTGTTAACTGAACACTTGCACGTAGGACACCACTTGAGGTTTTGGAGATACAGTGGTGGAAAACATGGGCATCATTCCTGTCCTTATAGAACTTTCACTGTCACAGAGAACACAAGGCAAATGGAAGATTATCATACAAATGAAACAAGCTAAAATTGTGGTAAGTGCTGCCAAGAGAGTAGCAGATTGTGACAGGGAGTAACAGGGGAAGCTACATAGAGAGGATGGCCAGGGAGGGCCTCTCTATTCTATGCAGATGACACTGAAGGAGGAGGGAAGAGCCAAGGAGAGAATATTCTGTCTGGAGACTAATTTATGCAAAGGCCCTGGGGTGACCATGAGCAGCAAAGAATACAATGAGACTGAAGTTTCACTAACAAGGAAGAGTTTGGAGAGAACCAGGTAGGGGGAGGCTCTGTCTAGGGTCCTGTTGGGTTTTATTCTGGGACCAGTGCGGGCAAATGAAGAGCTGCCAATATAGGAATAGTATTATTCAGTTTTCATTTTCAAAAGTCATCCCTACACTGTGGCAGAGATTGCTTCTCATGGAGCTCTTGGGACTGGGGATGGTTTGGTAAAAAACCTAAAAAAAAACCCTAAAAAATAATAAAAAAACAAGCAAAACGCCAATGAAGAGTACTTTCCATTTGATTTTCTTAAGGTCCCATAGTTGAAGCATTTCTATAGTTTTTGAAGAAAAAACCAATTTTATCATATTACCAGAATGTAAAGGAATTCCACCCTTTTGGTTTCCTTTTTCTGACTCAATTAAATATGACTATTGGGGCATGATCAGTTCTCCTTTTTATCATGCTTTTTGGTTTAACTTTTCTTCAAGCAATGGTGGCAGGTGATTAAAAGCAGGCCCCGGAAACGGGCTTCTGCCCCAAGTGAAGGCCTCCTCCTCCCCAACCTGCCACTGTTGTCCCCTGAGATGAAACTCATTTCTGAAGCAGGCTGCTTCTCTCCAAAACACATAAAGAGACTTCCTTGAGTCAGAGGTATATTTGGTGTGATCGCTGGTTGACACCCATCTAACTTTTTTCCTTCTGTTTCATATCACAGGGCCTTTCGGCACTGCTGGCGGCTCTTGATGGAGAACGTCCTGATAATAGATATGTGTGGGAGAACCTCTGAACCAAATAAAACACTGTTCTTTCCCCTGCATTTCAGGCCAATTACTATCATTGCTCTATCAAGATGTCTGCCCAACTATTAGGCCGATTACCTTTGACTCTCTCTTGGAGCTATAGTCCAGACAAGAGAAATCCTCAGGGGAGAATTGCTATTCCCAGCTCTGATGGGAGTGAGGGTAATGGCCTGGGGGAAGGGCACTATGATACCACCCAGTCTTTGTCTATGTGGATAAAGGAGATGGAGGGCAGAAGCCATTATTAGATAATCTGCCCCCCAGAAAACTTGCTGTGCAGGGGGAAAGGGATTTACTTGGCAAGAATCCAAAGCAATCTGGTGGTTAAAAACATGGCTCTGGAGAGTCTGAATCTTGACTTTACCTCTTACAAGCTGTGTGTGCACCCGGACAGGGCTTTTAACTTCTCCCAGTCTTGGCCTTCTCAACTGGAAAACAGAACTTTGGCGGAACCTACCTTCTAGGGCCACTCTGGGGGAGGACTCGGGGGGTTCCCTACCAAGGGCTGAGTCCAGGAACTGGTCCGCAGTCAGTACCCTGTGAATGTGTTGTTATTTCCCATTTCACCAAGTCCTCTAGACTCCAACTTAGTCAGTGGCTGGATGTGGTGCGTGTGGTTGTGTTCTTACAGATCGTTTGAGTTTAAACCCAAGGTGACTAAAAGGATAGCAATTTTTATCTTTTTTCTTAAAGACTCCTTTTCCTCTCAACACCTCACACGAATTCCAAGATTACAGCCAGTGTTTTCCTTTCTTATCCTTTTACCTTTTTTCCCCCATTGACACACAGAATTTGACTCTGGAAAATTTCCCCTGAGGAAGATTTCTTAAGTGACTTTCATCATATAGACTTTATGACATTAGTTTAAGAACAGAGGTTGGCAAACTCTTTCTGTAACAGGACAGAGAGTAAATATTTTGGCTTTGTGGGCCAAACTATCTCTGCCGCAACTGTCCAACTTTGTCGTCAAGGCTGCCATAAACAACATGTCAACAGATGAACATGGCTATGCTCCAATAAAACTTTATTTATAAAGACAGGCAGTGGGCCAGATTCCACCCATAGGCTACAAGTGTGCCAACTCCTGCTTTCAAGCATTTAGAGTCTTGATAAAAGATTCTAATTTAGATTTAGAAGCCTGATAGAATCAATCTTCCCTTAGCACAGGGTATAAGGATTCACTTCAATACCAGGCCAGTATCAAACCCTATCTAGCTTTGCATCACTCCAAAGCAATGGTCACTGATGAAGACCTGCCACCTGATTTATAGGATGGCTCATACAGCTCTTTCAAGAACCAGGGAACCCCTCGGAGAAATCTGTGAGGCCAACAGAGAAGTTCTGAAAATACAGTCTTCTCAAGTAGTTGTCCGAGATTTACTCCTAAAAGTCACATCACCTGTCCCTTCCGGGGTGTGATGTGGTTATTTTGCCTTTCACAAACAGTGAACTTGAGGCTCAGGGAGGTACATGCCTTTCCCAGGTAGGGTTGGGACAGAAAGCTGGGATTAAATTCTGGATCAAACAGGTCTTTCCTTGTTGAAACCACCTTTTCTAGCTTCTCCAGTGAACTTTGAGTTCTAAAACTATAGCTGCTGGGGCAGCACACTGCTGTAGAAAGGGAACAGCAAAGCCCAGAGGACCAGTTCCACATGCTGGGGTCTTCAGGGACTTAGTTTTCTGAACCTTCATTTATACTACTGGGAAATGGGTCTACCAATCTGCCCTAATTCACAGAGGTTCTAACCATGAGCTGTTGTTACCAATAGTTAGAAGATTAAAACCTAGTGACAAAATAAAATAAATGCAATAAAAGCACTGGTAGCTTATTTGCTTGTTAAAATTCTTAGGGTTCACTCTAGAAAACTTCATAAAATCTTTCCAAGTTCGTGACCCTTTACAGGGTTTGTACCTACCTTTAAGAGGAAATTTTGGACAAAACTTTAGTTTTTTTCCTTGATAGCTAATAAAGGGCTGGGCTAGAACATGCCAGCATATATCAAGAACTTAACTACAGCATTTTGAGTTTCACCTACATGAGGACAAATATAGGCTTTTTCCTCCATATGTTTACATCCTTTTCTTGATTCAGTTTTAAGTTTTTCTTTTTCTACTTCTTTAATTTGGGCTTTTCTCAATTTTTATGGGAAACTGTCAGCTGATGTGAAAGGTGAGTATATGACTAGATGACAGGCTTGGACAGTTCCATACCTGATTCTATTTAATTCCCACAATAGCCCGGGGAGGTGGGCCATGGGGCAGGGACTTGTGTGGGTGGTGTGGCCATGAGGTGACCCAGGCTCTTTGGACTCACAGAGGCTCTTCCGTGATTTAAGCAGCATCCAGTTTCAATCAGGGCTTGTTTTAATGGGCGATGCTGGGAGGCCTAAGTGAAGGGTTCTGGGTCAGCCTCTTACCCAGCAGAAATGACATCCTCAACAGAGAAATGCAGAATGCTTCCAAACCTCCCTCGGAGGGGGAAGGCTGCCCAGACACCCCACACCTACCTAAGACAACGGTGTTGAAGGAGACCATCTCTTTGTCTTTGCCGTCGTTGTAGAAGGCCAGGTGCCACAGGCCAACGTCCAGGTACTGCACAAACACGGCTTCATTTTGAACCAGCGTCTGGATGCTGCGGCGCTCCCTGGGTGACTCCACCACGCTCCACTTCTCCTTCCCATCCAGACGCTCCATGAAGTCATACTAGGAAGGAGAGAGTGAGGGTAAGATGGGTGGGCCTGGCCCCATCCCAGCCCTGTGGTTAACCGAGAAATAGTTTACTTAGAGTTTAACTAGCCAAACAAGGATTGCACAAGTTGTAATAATAGCCCGTGTTTATTTTTATCATGCTTGTATTTATGGCTAATGCTTTTATTACTTTAGACCATGGTCTCTTTTTGCAGTTCTGAAACCAAAAAAAAAGCTTTAAGACACAAAGCATTGTTTTTCTTTTATCCTTTGTGTGTGCGTATGTGTGTGTGTGTATGTGTGTGTGTGTGTGTGTGAGAGAGATAAAGAGAGAGAGATCTGGGTTTTGGTCTAGTTTCCATGGGGGTGTTACATAATATAGTATTTGCCAAGTATAACTTTCATAATCTCCCATATTTTATTTTTAAGAATTATTTTATTATTTATACATACAAGCTGGGGTACAGGCCAGAGGCGTGCGGCGGCGAGAGGGTTCACCAGAGGCAGAGTGGGGAGCAGAACAGGCAGATCAGAAATAAACTGCTGAGGGGAGCAGCAGGCGAGGCAGGAGAGGTCCGCAGCACCATGTGGGACTCTCCCTGGCCGGGCGTCGAACCCGCATCGCCGCTGCCAACAGCTCCACAGCACAGCGCCCAACCACTGCGTCACCAGGGAGGCCCATAATCTCCCATATTTTTAACTCCAAAATGCATTTGATTCCCCAGGAGTTTCAGACAAGGAATAATGGACCCTAACAATGGCAGACAGCAATGGCAGGTGAGGCTGCCACTTAACTGATCATTTCCTCGGGGGAGGTGGTAGAGCAGAGGGGTTAAGAATGAGACCCAGAGTACCTGGGAGAGAATCTGGCACTTGATAGCGTCACCTGTCTGTGCCTAAGTTTTCCTATCTGTAAAATGATGAAAATAATAGTACCTATGTTATATAGTTGTTATAAGGAATACAATTACATTTAGAATAGTGCTTGATATAGAGCAAATGCAAATTAGCATTCTTATAAAAATCCTAAATAATAGGCCCTTTGTTGGTACCTTATTGTAGCAATAAGAAAATGGAGGCTCAGAGAAGTTAAATGACTTGTCAAAAGTCACACAGCAACTAAATAGCCCAGTAAGAATCTGGAGCCAGCTCTGTTCAGCTGTAATATCCATGCCCTCACTGTGTCTAGCCTCAGATAATTCAACAACTAATAATGAAACTCTGTTTCAACAGAAACTAGGTTCAGAACTAGAAGTGATCAGTTAACGAGGGCTAATATGACGGGGGGATGTGGAGAGCAAGTGTCACTCAAGAGAATCCTATTCTCAAGAATGGTGCAATCTCGTAATGGGCAAGTGGGAGCCACTGAAGATTCTTGAGCAATGACTGGTATTATGAAGGGAATGTTCTAAGGAGTGTACTTTCAGGCAGAATATGAGATGTTCTAGAGGGGAGAATAAAAAGCAGCAGGAAGACCAGCTAGGAAGAAATTGCAGACACACAGGTGTGAGGTGACAAGAGTCTTGATTAGGATGGTGAGTGAGAAGGGGAGACTAATTTGGAAGAACATTTCTAAGGAAGAGAGGACAGTGCTCAACCACGGGGCTGGACAGAGAGGATGGAGGGAGAGGCAAAGAGGACACCAATGTTTCTTACTTGTCGACAAGAAAATCGATAAGACTCTGGTAGGAATGGACTAATCTTGTGAACTCTATCAAAATCACTGCACAGAAAAGACATTTGCACTGTGACTTCCAGAGAACATTCAACATGAAGGTCTTTAGCAGATAAAAACCACCACTGTGGATTAAGCTCTCGCTCACCACTTTCCCCATCATAACAAGGTTTTTATAGGTTATACACGTCAACTGTAACCCCTTTCACCAACTTCACAAAATCAAACATCAGGAACCTATGGATGTGACTTCCCTGCCACCAGGCTAGCCAGTTTCCCCTATAATCAAATACAAAGGCATCTATAATCTTACATACAAAGGCTTTACTATCAGACAACTGACGCTTGAATTCTAATACTGCCATTTGCTAGAGTTTGATGTATGGTGACTCTCCTTTGAGTCCCTTCCAGGTTTGCATACCAGGGAATTCTAACACTCAGCGTTAAGGGATCGTATCAGCTGACCTGAGATAATGCCTAGAGCAGTGCTGGCACTATAATAGTCATTATATTAAATACCCAGTGACGCTGAGTCACTTCCTTGCAAATTCTCACCATCACAGAAGAGAAGTGATGGTTGGAGTCTTACATTGCAGGGGTGGCTGCAGATGGTCGCTGTTGGGAAATGAGTGTTTGCATTTTGCTTCTCCTCTATCTCCTATCCCATTGGTCACAGCTGTCTTTTTGGGATAGAACAAATGATTTGAAGAGATAGGATAAACCGATGCTGCTTTTGGGACCTTTGTAACCAAAGCGTTTTGTTTCTTAGCAACCTCTTAAGTGTCCAACTACCAAGGCTCATGTCTACAAATTGCTGTCAGCCAGAGGAATGAGTGTGACTTCCTTGTTGCCAGAGTGAGAAGGATATACTTCATTTGGGGTCCAGGATATCACCCCCATGAGGGAAGGTTTGGGGAAGGTGATCACTTGTGTGGGGCCATTGCTCATTATTAATTCGGGCATCCGTCATATCTCACTGGACTGGCTGACCAGCCCAGGGCACAGATGTGGCTGAGGACCAGCGGCTACGCTGGCTGTCCGCCGCTCCAATGACTCTGGAGAAGCGCATTTGTCAGAGGACAGAGAGGACATCAATTCTGGCTGCCTCCTTGGAGTCCCTCCACAGGAGTATGGAGGGCAATTTTCACTTAAGGAAGAATCGACGAGCCAGGGAGCCTCAGCTAAGTGAAGGGGGCAAGTGCAGGACCCAGTGTCTGCCGTGTTCCGAACCAATGTACCTTTATTGCGCCTGACTACTGGCTGATGTCGGCAATGAAACGGCACACTTCGTCTTTATGTCCACTGTGGGTCTCCTCAGAAGAATGTAAACTCCAGGAGGGCATGCATGGTAGGGTAGTCAAGAGTGAGGATGGAGGAGCTAGGCTGCCTGGGTTAGAATTCCAGCTCAGCTGCTGACTTTCTATGGCCCCTGCATAGCTACTTAAATTCTCTGTGTCTCAGTCTCCTCATCTTCAAAATGGCACCTACATCGAAACACTGTTATGGGTCTCCCTGGTGGCACAACGGGTTAACTGCAGCACTATGAAGCTATTCAGAGCCACTGCAGCATGAGTTTGATACTCAGCCAGGGAGATTCCCACGTGGCACAGCAGACCTCTCCTGCCTTACCCGCTGCTCCCCTCAGCAGTGTACTTCAGTCGATCTGCCTGTTCTGCTCCCCACTCTGTCTCTGGTGAATCCCCTCACTACCCCACACCTCTGGCCCACACCCCAGCTTGTATGCATGAATAACTAAATCTTTAAAAAAAACCCACTGCTACAAGGATAAAATAAGTCCAAGCATATAAAATGCTTAGATCGGGTTGTCCTTAGTAGATGACAAACATGCCTTGGAAGTTTCTGCTGTCTGCATTATAAGTCACTGCTCTATCAAAGCTGTCTGGAGCAGACTCTGACCAAGAAATAGCAAATGGACACCATGCTGAATTTGTAAAAAATCCCACTGTAAAGTAATTCAAGTGGAATCTGCTCAAAGCTTTGTCTCAAATAATAATCCTATGCACTCCCTTGCCTTTTAGGGTGCTATCCTGCATGGGAGAGAAAAGGGTGGTGTTGTAATTAGGAAGCCCGAATCACGCACAACCCAATGGAGAACATGATGGCTGCTGCGCCCAAGGCGTGGGCACATTCATACCCATCGCCAGCATTCCAGAGTCAACTTTCTCAAGGTCATTATGACTTCTTTGCAGTTCTCAACAGGGTGGTTAGCAAGGCATGACTTCTTCCTCTGGGCTTTCTTTGCTCCTTCTCTTGCCTTCCTTCCCTGCCTCCTTTGACACTGTTCCTTAATGACCACTGTCCCTTAATGACCACTGTCGTGGAGATTGCCAGCCACTGCCACTGCCACATCCAGGCCTTGCTCTTTTCCAGCCTCCTCGCTGCTAGCTGGGGGCATGCGGTGTTCCAGTCAAAGCAACACACGCTGGGGGATGTTCTCCACTTCTAGACCCCGCCACGAAACATGCGCTACCATCTGCCGCACGCACGCTCGCCATTCCGTCTGCCTCTGGAGACTGCCAGAGGACCCTTCAAGCCAGATGGTGGAGCCACCAGACAGCAGAGGCCAGGATCCTGGAATTAGCACTTGGAGGAGAGCCCGAAAGTGTGACATGAGCAAGCGATGAGCTCTTATTAAATTAAGACACTGAAACGTTGGAGCCTCTGTGTCACTTCAGCCTAGCTATCAGCTTTTATGACCTCATGCCTCTCTCCCTTCCCAGTTTACTCCCCAAGAACATAGTAAGTTCCAACAGATTTTCCATTTTCATGGAGAGGGAGAAGAGAATCACTCAAGAAGGAATGCTGTGCTTTTCAGTTGATCAAGTTCAAAACCCAGGGTGTATAGAGTGTCTATCCCACTTTGTTTAGGTTAATTCTGGCTCGCATCTCTTGTTTCTCCTCTCACTCTGGGAAGCACACTACGGTTGGAATACTGGCTCCTCTGATCACAGATGGCCGTACACCTAGTGGGCTCATGCAGATCACTGTTGGCAGCTGCTATAACTTGGAGAGGAGCTGGGGGCTGGAAAGACACGGTGGATCAACCCAGGTAAATGCAGAGACTACCTTCCAGGGCAGGGAGAGGAGGAGCTCAGCGAGAGGCTGGTTTGCACAGAGACCATCTGGTGCAGGCGAGTCTCTGCTCTCTAGGATTCTTCGACCACAGTCTGGCCAGCTTGCTTGGCAGACTGGCAGACACTAGAAGGAGGCCATTTTCCAAAGGCTCGAGCCCTGGCCAGAGCTTCCTTTTCATGCCCCAGGACTGGGGATGGATCACTCCAGACCTAGTACCAGGGACATTTGTCTCCTCTGTTCCAGGACCCTGTCATGAGCAATCCAGGATGCAGTGGAGGCTCAGGGGACACACTGGGCTGGGCGGACTGAGAAAGATGTTTCATGGCACACACAGTCTGACAGATCTGCAGAAGCCCTGGCAGGGGAATCGGGGGCATGTGACCACATCCTGATCAGGGGTGGCTCTGGGGGGGCTCTGTCTCCCAAGGAAGCTTGTCTCTCTTGACTGGGCAATAAAAGCCACTCAGAGGGTGAGAGTGCAATAACCCAAAATCAACATTCCCCCGCACCCCCCAAAATTCTCTCTTTTCCTTGACCTTTGAAAAATAACCAGCTTTGGCGTGCAATGTGAGGACTGTGCTTTGAGTCATCAGTCATACCCAAAAGTGGCATGAAAATGCAACTTTTACAAGGGCTCTAGAGGCAAAGAAATAAACTGCAGCAAATATTTGACTGATCCAATTATAAATCTCCCCCACTTCTTGGCTGAGACCAAGGAGGACTGGTAATTAAGATAACTTAGTGGGCTTCCAGAGGAGCTGGAGGAGAGCACAGAGGAGGCTGGGCCTGTGAGCGGGCACCTGTCACTTTCCCAGAAGGGAAGGCGTCTCGGGCAGGGGGCGTGCAGCTGGGAGATGCTTCTGGAAGCCACACTGGTACACACCTGCCAAAGAGGACAAGGTTAAAGACAGCCTTGTTGCCCTTCAGGAAGATGTTATTACTTGATCCAGGACCCTGGGAAAGGGGGAAAATAACTTTACTGCTATTTGGAACGTCTACTTGCTGAGGGTCGACGGGGATGGGAAAAGCAATAAAGACTGACATTTCCCACGGATGGCCTGCCGCTCCCTGGCTCCAAGCTGGCAGCGTCCCTGGCCTCCCAACGTCTGAAGCTGATTCCACCTCAGATGGCAAGGCACGCTCAACAGTTGGTAGGATGGTAGGGGGGGGCAGCATGCGAGAGCGAGGGCTGCTTGAAGCCTTATCACTGCACGGTCTCTGGTCACATCTGGTGACAACGATGGGAGTGAAGGGTGGCTGTGGGACACTCCTGGGGGCCCCTTCATCCCCTTCTGCCTCCAGCCAGGCCTGTGGCAAAGTATGCCTGGCTGGTTCCTCATTAAAGCTCAGTGCACTTTCTTTTCTCTCTTTCAAAGGGCTGAGGGCTAAGGGTCGCCCCTGGGAGGAGGGGCTGGCTTCTCCGAGCATGGCCTCGCCTGCCTGCCTGTCTTTCTCACGACTCCCCTCCAGGTTCCTACTTAGATCGTCCCAGTCACTTAACCAGATGCTGACTGGCCCACTGTGGGCACTGCTGGGGCTTCTCGTCAACCAGCTACAAGACGAGCCCGACCCTGAGTTCCTGACAGGAACACGCTGCGTCTGCACTGTGCGACAAGCATCACCCAGGCTCCATGGGAAGCATCAAGCAGCTGAAGACAGAGAGGAACCCAATGTAGTTTCTCAAAACAAGGAGCGGGAGAGGCAGCAACTACACAGGTGGGATTCGGGATTCTTTGATCTCAGATTCTCTTACAACAGTGAAAAAAGGAATCATCAATAATAAGGAGTCTATTTTTTCCCCGTAGGGACTTGCTATGTGCCAGGCATTGTGGTAAATGCTGACATATGTGATCTCATTTCATCCTCCCTGAAACCTATTCTGACCCCAATTTCTTGGGGGAGACGTTCAGGAACAGACCCCATGCCACTGACCATAGTCAGTGGTCAAGCAGGGACTTACCCTGGATTTGCATGAGTCTTATCTAGAGGAGGTTTGTTTTGAGTTTCTTAAGAAACGGCAACACAGAAGACATCCATGACCACCCATTTTAAGATACCTCTGTCACTTCTCGTTTCCATCCTCAGCACAAACTCATCACTCTTTGGGAAGAAGAAAAAAGAATTCATGCCTTATTTAGTTAATCTCTAGTTCCTCTCCCTTGTCTTGGTACAAGCTTTTTAAGAGTAGGAGACTGGTCTTTTACTCAACATGGGACCCCCTGCACCTATAGCAGAACTTGGCACATAGTAGGTGCTCAGTAAAGATCTGGACTGCATGAATGAAAACCATTAAGCCCTAAGGAAAGAACACCAGGGTGAAGGCTGTACCAATACAGTGAGGTCTTGCTGACTTAACGGCTGAGAGGATGCATGCTCTTGAAGGAAAGTTTTGAGGTAATTTTAGTAAAGACCATGAATTTTTGTTGCTAACTCCTCAGATGATACTACAAGGGAACATCTACTAAAGCCAGGCACTATACTCCATTCTCTCTCTCTCTCTCTCTCTCTCTCTCACACACACACACACACACACACACATACACACACACACCCTTACTTAGTGTCTGGAAGAGCCCTACGAGAGCCAAATGCCTAAGGGAAAACTGAGGCACAAAGAGGTTGCTTGATGTGCTCAAGAGCTGGTAAGTGCAGGAGCTGGGATTCACACCCAGTTGGCTGGCTGCAGAGAGCTGGCCCTTCACCCACCGCCTTGCAGGCTGCTCTACCCACTGAAACAACATGCCTCCCGTCTGCGTGCTGCCCAGGTCCTCTCACTAGAGGGAGATCAAGCTTTTGTTCTCTGTCTCAGGGAAGGAGAAGTAGACTAGGGGTCAAGTGTAGGGGGGACAATCCTGGGAGAGACAAAGGAATAATTTTTTCTAACTAGAAATAGAATGGAGTTAGAGAGACGCTAGACGACAGGAGGGACAGAGCAGCAAGATGTTGGGGACCATCCGGGCCACAGTGTGGCTGCCTCCTGTGACTCCCTCTCCATACTCCCAAATCCGAGAGAAAGAAAAAAATGAAGGGAAATGAAGGGAATGCTTGATGTGACCAAATTTTTCAGGGAAACCAACAAAGAGAGTGAGCGGCTTTTCTGGGCATCACAGGGCAGGACAACGACAAAGCTGCAAGAGGAATAAGTCACAGGCATTCAGAGAAATCACTGGAAGGATCACAGGATGCAGGACACTGAGCCAGCCTTGGCTGGGCAGGGGGTTCCCAGGAACATCTGCTTTCACTAGGAGGCCTGATGGGATAGAGATTGGGGTTCATAGGAAAGACGTGAAGGCCAGCTCTCAAGCCTGTGCCTTGCCCAGACCTTATGTGACAGGACAGATGAATGCAAAAGTATTGGCTCATTCAACACCTACTGAGCAACGACTGTGTGTTTGGCCCCCTGGGCACTGGAGGGATAACAGTGAACGACAGGGAAAAGGTTCCTGCTTTCCAGCGACTAACCTTGTCAGAGGAGAGAGGACATCAGGGAGTGGTGAGGACTGTGGACAAAAAAGACAGCAAACCTAAGACAACCCAGATGCCCATCAATAGGTGGATGAACATATTATAGTCTACCCACACAATCAGAGCTGTGATAGAAGGAGAGAAGGGGGTGAGTCCCATGGACGTTAGGCAAGACAAAGAGGTCAGAGACACAAAAGAGCACAGGGTTCTATGTCATGAAACTCCAGGAAGACAAAGCTAATCTCTCGTGACAAAGTGGTTCTATCAGTGGTTGGTCTGGGGTGACTGAGACCTTTGGGAATGGCAGTGTTCTAGATTTTGATTGTGTTGGTGTTTGTTCAGATAATTTTCAAATTTTAGAAATCAGGCAGTACACTCAAAACATGCGCACTGGGTGACTCATAAATTATACCTAAATTAAAGTGCATTTATGACAATTAAACCAGAATTTGGGGCTAGAATGTAAAGGGGTGTCTAGTTTTAGCTTCCCTTGTCAGGAAAGGGCTCACACTTGGCAGAGTTCTAACAAAAGTACGAGAGAAGCCACATGCATATCTCAGAAATGAACATTCTGGGCAGAGGGAACAACCTGCGCAAAGGCTCAGAGGCAGAACGAGCTGAGTATGACTGAGGGTGAATATTGGCTGAGTGGAATTAAGTCCAGGCAGTGAGGAAGATGAACAGTGGGAAATGACAGGGATGGATAAAGGACCCCTATTTAAAGGAGGAACACACAGTGTCCCCACACTCTACTGCGTATCTTAGCACCTTTCTTCTCAGCGCTATTTCAGAGCAGGGCTCCTGGGAGAAGCAGGAATCAACCTTAAGTCATGAGGCTGCCCAGGGCAAGGCAGGGACAACACATTTTCTTGTAGATGGACCTGCCTGGGAATTCTTGGAGGGGCCTCAATGACAGTGCCCGCTAGTTGCTCAAGGCAGGACCAGCTCTTAAACCTCCTCTGCCCAACTCTTTAGTGAGAGTAATGATTAACAATGGATGAGTTTAATATTCAAGGGATGGGAACATGCTTGGAAGATGACGCACAGTGCCCGTTCCAAGTGCCATACACCAGGACAGTGCCAGCAGGATGCATGTGGGTCCTGTGTCCTCCCTTCCCATGGAGGGCTGTGCTGGGGCTGGATCCAGTTAGATGCACTGAGCATGCCTCAGGAGAGGTGCCCAAACCCTTGTCACCTTGCATATTTATAGAAGGTATGAGAATAGATAGGAATCACTTGACTGAGTTGGAAGACCCTGATCTCTGCGATCTGAAATAGAGCCTACAGGACAACCAGCGGAAACTCAGTTTACTGATCAGCATCGGTTTCCACCAGAGACCTTGCCTTTCCCCCTGTTGAGGCAGTTGGTTGCTAGGTTACCTACAAGTGAGCTCTAAGGTCTGGGAACCAGTCAGATTGATTGATCTCCATGGGGTGCTTACTATTTGCTAGGCATTATCTCATTTATTCTCATAACAACCTGATGAGGTAGAGTCCTCATTTTGTGGATGGCAAAATGAATTCTATGAATTCTACAGAGACTTGTCCACCAACATTGGACTACTACAGAGCAGAGATAAGATTCAAATCCAGGCCAGGATGATTCTAGAGTGTTGGGTCTTATCTAGCACCCCACACTGCATCTCACGGCCCTCCCGCCATGAAGCCAACACCATTGCTTAACTTGTTGGGGTTCAACTCCTTGAATGTCAAGTCAATGCCTTTCATCTCTGCCTCCCCAATACAAACATTCAGTGACTATTTGTTGAGTGAATGGATGGCGTTTATATTTTGTCTTCTCACAAGGTCGTGCCCTCATTATGTGCCTTTTGATACGAACCCAGGAGAAGGGTAGAAAGTACTGTTCTGAAGACCAAGTGAGCTACAGAGTAGGGGTTAAGTTCAATGAAACTGATGAACATCTCCAGGCTGTCCCAATGCCCTGCCAGGAGGGCAGAAGAATGGAGGCTTTGCCTTTCCATGCCTTGCTGACGTGAGTTCTTACTTAGTGCACATGCCTACCTGATTGCCCTTAGCCAGCATTTATCAAAATGTCACAATTGGCTCCATACCCTCCCACGATAAATAGGGTCTTAGGTAGGTTGGTTGTGAAAATAAATCAAATATATGACTGAGGAGAGGGGCCAAACTGGGAACATGTCCAGACGCACAATGACCTCCCAAGCACGAACGAACAGAATCCCAGGCACTGGTCGGCATCTCTAAAACCAGGACCTGAAGCTCCCACACAGTAGTGTGACCCTGGGCAAGTTACTTCAGCTCTGAGTCTCTGCTCTCCCACCTGCAAATGGCAATAACAGAAGTACCCACTTCTGCAGGTCACTGGGAGTCAGACCCAGCACTCAATCAGAGCTAGCTATTTTTATTAGTATTGTTATAAAAGCTTGCCATATTGTAAATCCTCTGAGCTGGCAATTGCCTCCATAAGAATTAATTATAAGAAAATAATTTTTAAAATACCTGAACATATACCTGCAAGGTTGTTTACTATAGGATGATTATAATGTTGAAAAAGGGGGGTGGTTGATTGAAACAAGTTTTAATTAGTACATTGGATGATTTTTGAGAATTTTAAAATGAATTTAAGAATATCAGATTAAGATGATGTTTCCTACTTATTAAGCAAACGATAAAAACATTATATACAGTATGAGGCTACATTTATACACATGATGACGATATGTGACAAGAAACTGTACAAAATATACTAGAAAGGTTTATGGTGGTATTTTTTTTTCCTCGCATCATCAGGTACGGCTTTAATAATGAAAAAGCCCACAAGTTAGTTAGTTCAGTTATTTTTAAAGAAATAATTCAAATTTGTTTTGTTATGTTATGGATGCTTTCATATGATTACAATAGCTTCCATGTGCCGTCACAGTTCTCTATATTTCATAAAGATTACCTCCTTTACATCTCATAACAATACTATGAATGTGTAATCTTATTATCTCCATTTTATATATGCGGTAACTGAGAAACAGAGAGGGTGAGTGACTTGCCTAAGGTCACACAGTTGGGAAGTACCAGGGGCTAAAACTCAAGGCCAGCCGGTCTGGACCAGTCCATACTCTTAGGCCCATGTTCAACTCTGCCTGGCACAGCTGCACAGGCACTCCACAGAATGGTCAACTTTTGTTTTTTATTTATGTATTTATAAATCTAAAAAATGACATTTAGATCTTCAGGCTCACATGTTATGTACAGTAGGATCTTGTCACCTGAGAAAACTTGGAATTAAGAAAAGGCCACTAAAAATGAAAGCCTTCAACAACTGAAAAAATATTTGATTAAAATGAAACTCTAAGAGTTTTATTTTATCTCCTGTTGAAGAAAATTGAAGTGATGCTTGCAACTATATTTTAATTGATAGATGGAATACCGAGTTTTCATACATACACAACAACTTGACAGTAAACATTTCACTGTCTCTTGGCTGCATCAACTGCACACACATACTGTTTTCAGATGCCGAAAGATGAGCACAAAGTGCATCTTAAAATTAAAGAAACACGAGAACAATACAACGTCGCTTGAGTTTGGTGCAAAAAAATAAAAAAAAGACATTGCTGTGGCTGCGTTGGATGTCTCAAAGTATCCAGGACCTCCCTTTACATTGTTATCATCGCCCTCTCGGACACACCAATCTTGTCACCTGCTTTGTGATGTTTCTCTGCTGCAGTGTTTAACTGCGCTACCTCACCAGGTCCACGTCTCCCAAGGCTTCCCTGCATTTTAAAACAAATCTCCAGCACCATAATCACTGAGTTAATGAAATTTCTATTTGGGGCATGAATTGTAATTTTATTCCATCACTGATGCTGTTTATACTGCACTGCAGGATGCTCCCTGGAAACGAGGGACCGCATGGAAAAGGAGGTATTTGACAGCTATGTCCAGTATGGAGGATCTAAATTCCTTTTCAGTTCTTTTCTGTGTAAAATGCCCCAGTAGTACCTGCTTCATAGGGTTGTTGAGAGGATAAAATAATTCATGTGGATCAGATCATAACCCTCAAGTGATGCTGATCATTACTGTTATTATAATTAGTGTTAAACGGGGAGGGATCTCTGGACTGGAGAACATATTTATAAGTGATCAAATGATGAAGGAATATCTTGTCTTAGAACAAGTTTTGCCTCCCTACAAAACACCTTGAGTGAAAGGGACTGCAGGGAACATTTTAGAAGTCACTGATTTTTATGCATATCTTGGGCTAAAGCTTTTCCTATTATCTGTGAACACAGAGGTGAGCTTCTGTTCCTTTATCATCTGTTAGGAAGCTTCAAGTCTGCACTGGGATTTCTTTGAATCCACAGCGACTTATGCCTGATCGGAAAAAGTTGCTTCAGTGACCGCACATGTGGATTTTGTTCAACCAAGCCACACACAGAGCAGAGGAAGGTGCAAATTCATCCAGGACATTAAGTCAGCAGTGTAATTCCAAGCGAACTGATACCATGCCCTGCAGTTTTCTTTTTTTTTATTTTTTAATAATGGGGGTGCCTAAGTTTGAGCTTTGGATGCAAACTCTATTTCTGTGTCTAAAATAAGGGGTGTGAATAGATGCTACGTATTTTAAGTGATTTAACCTTGAAACAATTATTTCCTATCATTCTTCTCTTAAGCTTGTGGATCAACTTAATAGCAGAGTGGCCAGAGTTTGAAGGGGAAATGATTTAAAGAAATAAATACTGCTGCTACTTGTACTGCGTACACACACATACATGTATTCACATTGTGATTTTCCTCAAAACGGTGCAAACAAAACAGACTAAATAAATTGAATCTTGAGAGGGACAGAAGAGAACTGTTATCATGTACAGCCTCTCACACTCATTTTACTCAAAATAGACTTGAGCTTGTCATGGATTCACTTTTCTTAAAGAAAGAGAGATTACAGAAATTAAGAAAAGTAGAAAGAATATGGGAACAAATACCCATACTCTAACCAAGTCAAATGAGTAAATATTAACATTTTATTACATTTATTCACAGTCTGTGTGTGTCTATGTGGGAGAGAGGGCTTGCCATACCTTTGGGTTTCATTATGGATAAAGACAAGTACTTTTTACCTGGCTCCTGTCCTCTCCTTGTTATTCACAGAAGTGACACTGTCTTGAGTTTAGCGTGTTCTCCCCCCACATCCCATACATGTACGAAAAGCAAACACACAGAGATTAAGTGATAATAACATGCATTTGAACTATACACTACATGGATGCTAATAAAACTGTCGCTGTATCCATTTTATGTATAATGCTCTATGTAAGATTTCACTTGAAAAAAGTACCCAGAAAAACTGCAAACTCC
This sequence comes from Scalopus aquaticus, assembly GCA_004024925.1. NCBI lineage: Eukaryota > Metazoa > Chordata > Mammalia > Eulipotyphla > Talpidae > Scalopus > Scalopus aquaticus. The sequence continues at coordinate 297,704 of PVIJ01000033.1, read as the reverse complement.
TGAATGACGACATGTCTGAGACTCTGAGTGTCAAGAGGTGGTCCTGCCTCCTCTTACTCATCCCAGTTCTCTATTTCTTTTGCCCCAAGTTCCAGGAAGACGAGCACTGCCCTTTTCTAAATCATCCCCCTTGCTCTCCTATGCATGGCCCTCATCACTCGGGCGCTTGTGGAACTCCTGCACCCGCTTCGGTTTCTCCTTAACTCTGCCCGGGGGCCGCCCTGGAGGACCCGCGGTGGCAATGACAAATCTGGCTTCTGTTAGAAGGCTGCTAGGTAATCGCAAGGGTCTCTTGAGAAAGGCTCGCTTTTGGTCCAATATGGGAAAAACCAAGATGCTCTTGGTTTCAAGAACTCTTTCTCCCTATCCCAAGCTCTTCTGGAAAGATCTGAAAAGAATGCCTGTGAAAATATGCTTCCCTCCAAAAAGCAACTGAATCCTAAAGAGGTGACAGGCTGCGCAAGCTGAGAGCCTGGCCCTGGCGTTCCCTCCACACTGAATTTGGAAAGAGGCTCTCCACAGGGAAGGCCAGCTCCTGGCGAGTCCATCTGTCTGGTGAGTGGGCATTGGGAGGGCCAGGGGCTTGGCGACAGAAACAGGGTGCCCAGAATACTAGGGCGTCCCCGGACCCAGAACCCGTCCGTGAAACTGTGTGCAGTTGACTCAGGCAAGAGAGTAGGGGACAAGAAGAGAGAGCTCACTTTCCGACAGGGCTCTGAACTAGAAGGGCATAAACCCACACTGGCAAAAGCTACCACCACTCATTGTCCTCTATCAATGTTTTTTAAAAACGTCTTTAGGGGAATTCTGCTGCTGAGGGCAGACGGGCATGTTTGCTCAGCTTATTTTACCTTGGTCCACCCATGCTCGACCTGCCATATTTGGATTTATTTGGTATGATCACTGGGCCATTTGCATCTCTTAAATAGTTCCCTCATCGCCTCCCTGTGGGTTGTCTAGCTTCCCCTCCACAGACAAGGCTGAGTGGGAAGCGCTGGGGTGGAAGCATCTGACTTGACCTCCATGCCACTCCACCCCATACGTGGTGCCGGCTGGCGGAAGAAGTGGGTGCACCCCAGCTGGCAAGCAGCCTCCGGGTGTCCCCGGGCTTGTGGCTCCATCACTTAATGATGAAGCAGGCATTTTTAATATTTGCTAAGCAGAACTGTGGAGAAGGTGAAGTCTCGGCAGGCCTCCCAAGCGGTAACTGCATCTTCTTGTCTCAGGTTAATCATGTACCTAATTTGCCGATTATTGACTTGTTCTCGCAAAGGGTTTTACTTGGTTTGACATATCAGTAGTGATCAGTGATGAACTGTCAGCAGGCGCGCACTCTGCCTTAACCACCCACGATCCTGACATGCAGCCACTGCCTCGGAGATTTCCTTTGATGCCTGGAGCTCCAGCCAGGTCAGATGATGATGATTTTTTTTTTTTAAGTCTGATCTGCTTCTTTCCAGAACCAGGGTTGAACATATCTGACAAAGCTCGTAGGATTTCAAGTATTTGGGAAGATGCGCTAAGCTTCCTTACATGCACCGTCCCCACAAGAACCTGACTTGGTAGGTTAAGAATGACAAATGACTTTTTTTTTTTGGTTTGGGTCTTAAAATAATGCAATTCTAGATGTCAAAACCATTGCAATTGAAAGACAATGTTTTATCTACCTTTCAAGCTGACAATGATTAAAAAAAATAAGTAATACTAAGTTTATGTAACTGTACCAATCAATAAAATGGGCATTTATTACTAATAAATAGCTGGGGTTTTAAGTCACTCAGATTCTAAGGTTTTCCTGTTTGCTTGTTTCCTTTCTTTATGAACTGCAACTGTTTTCTTATAGCGACAACTGTAAGCAATCATATAGTATTATGGCTGCTTTTACCTTTTTTTTGTTTCTCTGTTTTAAAATTTTTTTGTTATAAAACATAGCGGTCACTTTAACAAGAAAAAAAAAAAACAGAATTTTTTTTTTTAAGTTATACAGCTGACCCTTGAACATGGGTTTGAACTATGAAGAGAGACCCAGTTACAGGTGAATTTTCTTGTAAGCAGCGATTATAAACTTCCAATATCCCTAAACATAGTTCACACTGTAAGCGCATTTCTTTTTTGTATGATTTTCCTAGTAACCTTTTAATTTCTCTAGCTTACCATCCTGTAAGAATACAGTATACAACACAGAACATACAAAATATATATTCATCGACTGTTTATGTCAACAAGAGGCTATAAACAGTTAAGTCTTTGTGAAGTCAAAGGTTAAATGAGGATTTCTGCCTGCTCAAGTTGGGGGCGGCAGTGCCCTTCCCCCCCCTCATTGTTCCAGGGTTAACTGTATTGCATAATTGCCTATCTATATACAGTTTGCTAATAGAGTACTATAAAATTTGTGGCCACACTGAAACACAGTATAAGATCTTTACACTGTGCTTTGATTTACAAAGGATTTTCCCACACTGCCTTTGCTGTTGTTGTTTCATAATTACAACACTCTGAGCAAAGTAAGGCAGGTAAAGAAACTGAGATTAAGAGAGTTTAAGTGACACACCCAAGGTCATCAGATTGCCATATAGCATGGATGACATTCTGGTGTTTTCCCTTCAATTCCAAGAATTTCTCTCCTATGCTATGCTCTCTCTCTAGCTCCGTAAAAAACCACTTTGAAAAAAATCAGCTGGGACAGACTCTGATTCTCGGGAAATTTAAGCAGAGAAAAAAGGATTCTCGTCTATATTTAATATCCTTGAACAAGGATACTAAACCTTGTAGGCTCTTGGTCAAAGCATGATACTCAATAAAATTTAACATAGCCATTTCATGCAACACAGCCAACAGAATTTCATATTCTTCCCCCCGCCCCCACCTCTCTCTCTTTCTCTTTCTCTCTTTCCATTTCAAATGAGTCACCTTGGCTAGCCTGCCAATCCCCATAGAACTTATGTTCCTTGATAGGATATGCCAATAGAAATGAGAAATTCTATAATGATTCACCATGTGCGTTAGTCGCCTATTCCTGCAAGGAGCTAAGCACTGTCTCCAGGAGGAAATGTAGCTCATCCAATGGACATGAGCACATGGCATGACAATGAGTGCATGTGAGAATGTGCAGGGAGTCATTTCATTTCTTTTTTTTTTTTAGAGGTGCCCCTATATTGTACCTGTCTTGTGCCTTTCTAAGCATCTGTATTGTGTCTCACTTATGTGACCCTCCACCACATACTGAACTCCCAAATTGGCAGCTGGACTGAAACCTTCCGTGTGCACTAGCCATGCCTATTCATTCTCCTTCCCTTGCAACGTGACAGGGCTGTCCCTGGAGTGGAGCTATTTTGAGAAGACGATCACTAGAACAATCATTGCCTTGGCAGGAGATGGACAGTGCGGAGAAGCCACAAAAGAAGAAAAGACATTGTCATTGAGGGTTTGAGTTCTGAATGTCAGTACAGCAGGGAAGCTGGGGCGAGTGTGTTTCTGCCTGCTGTCCACTATCACTCAGCTACAGAGTGTTACCTACTTGACTTGCCATGATCATTGGCTTTTTCATGATTCAAGTTGCTCAGAGCATTCAAAGGAAGGGGGAGGATAGTGCTTTGGAACAATGTGGAGAGAAGCATTTTCCCCAGCAAAGCTCCTTGCATCCAACTGGCTTGGAGGAAAGTTATGCTCAGTTGTGCCCAGGGGCATGCTCATACTTACTCAAATGATTCCAACAAGCAGATTTCACAACTGTAAATCCTTCACTGTGCTCCAGCAGAATCAGTGGAGCCTGAAGATCAAGGAGACCACCTAACAATTTGCATAAGTTCCCTGAACAGCAACCTGCTACTGCCTGGTCTAGCCAGAAGTTATAGAAATGCCTCAGGGACTCCTTTCAGCTTGATGAGAATCTATTTGAAAAGCAGATGTGATTTCTGTATCAGGGGTTCTGCTTGGTCAGGGACTATGTTAACTCATCTCTGGATAATCTAGACCAACACACATATTTTGGTTTGGGTGGATAGAGGATGTACTGATTATAACTTTCCATACTGGTCCCCAGAGCATGCACTGTATATGGTAAGAAAACCCTACATATCCCCTCCCTGCTCAAAAAAGAAACAGTCCTTCGAGTCCCTAATATCAGTCATTTCAGACTGAAAGGATGGGCTTGCAAAAAGAGCCAACACTGGTGAATTGGAATTGGCTGCCTTAAGGGTTCTGTGGGAGATACTTGCACACTGAGTTCAGGGAGGGAAAAAGTGTAGTCATCGATTAGCAATGTCTGCATGACCTAAGATAAAGAAATGGTGGTCTGATTGCTTCGTACTTGCTAGTGGGTTTAAAACTTTAAATTCTTGCCAATGAATTTTCTGAAAGAAAACTTTTCCAACACATTTTAAATCAGCTTTGACTGGGTATAATGAGCAGTTAAGGATGTTTTCCCTTTCATTAGTGTATTTTCTGAATGTATGTCTTTATGTTCTTGCTGTTATCTGAAAGCAAATGAGGTGGGAAAACCTTACTTGGTTTTCCTTGGTTTATACAATTCCTATAGGAAGAGAAATCCCAGATAGATGGGTATTATTTTAAACCACTTGGTATCTGCAGTAAAATCTCCACCAGGGCAAATCTCTACTGGGGTGAGGAGGGGTAGCGTTCAGAGGAAAAACAATGAAATCTATCATAAAATTGAGCCTCTTCATTCCTAGCACTGGGAATAATCTCCCATTCACAGTGCCAAGGCCTTCCCAAGGAGCTCAGTACAAGGAAAATTAGAGAAGTCACAGAGAAAGACTGGCAGATTTTTGGTAACATGACATCACTTTTTCACATGCAGTAGAAAGTCTCCTAGTGACATTTCCACAAATTAACCCAGTAATAAGAACACCTGAACAAACAGAATGTGCCCACGGATTGACCTCAAGGTCTAGCAAAGCTAACTACATCAGGGAGGGATGTTACCTTTTTAAATTTTGAGACATAATTCACAAAATATCAATTTTGTCATTTTATAATTCAGCAATTCTTAGTATATTATACATACATTACAGTTATCTAATTTCTGAGCACTCACATCACCCCTCTCCCCCCAAATAAACCTCATATCTATTAGCAGTCAGACCCAACTTCCTCCTTCCTCACCCCTGGCAATCACTAATATCCTTTCTGTCTCCATGGATTTGCCTACTTTAGGCAAAGTAGTCATATAATATGTGGCCCTTTGTATCTGGCTTCTTTCACTTAGCTTTATCCTTTCAATATTCAACCATGTTGCAGCTGGCAACAAGACTTCGTTGCTCTTTAGGTCTGAATAATATTTCACTGTATGGTTGTATCATTCATCAGTTGATGGACATCTGCTTTGCCTCCACTTTTTGGTTGCTATGAATAATGTGGCTCCGAACACTTGTAAGAAATAATGGTTTCATTTCTTGTGGGAAAAGACTAGCAGTGGGTCATATGGTAATGGTATGTCGAATTTTTGGAAAAATTGTCATACTCTTTCCACAGCAGCTGTACTACTGCACATCCCCTTCAGCAGTGTAGGAGGGCTCAGCTTTCTGCTCGTCCTGGTCACCACTTGCTATATTGCCAGTCCCGTAGTGGGTCCCACCCTAGTAGGTATAAAGTGACACTTAACAATGGAAACAGCTTGTGGTCCTATCAAGCAAGGTCATACCTGGGCATGTGATGGCGGAAGTCCCCTTCTTATGTAGACACCAAAGAGTGCGTCCTTCCCGAGGGAGATGTTGAACTTTAAGAACTGGGGCTGACTGATGTGAATCTGTGACCTCCAAAACACGCCTGGGGGGACTTCTTGTGTCACCCTCCGACCGACTTCTGCTTCACCACTGTCTATGCTGCTGTTTCTCAATGACCAGGGCACTGGAAGACACGAATGGACATCAAGTCAGTGATGTTTATGTACATTGGCTAGCTCTCCATTTCTTTTTTGCTGTGTTCCAGGAGTTTAAAAAACATTAAGATAAAACTTTAAGTCACTGCTAAACCCTATAGTTTTGAAATAACGCAACTCAAACTCATACCCCAAGACACCTGAAGGATTGGCACCGTGTTTTCTAAAACTTCTGTGATTGCCCATTTGCTGATCAAATATAATAAGAGCTGGAGTCTGGTAAGTACATGCAAAGCTTCCAACAACCTGCATGTAACTAGGCTGTAAAAATTATCAGCAGGGGAGGAGAGAGTGATATTAATTTGGCACCAAATTCTTGCAGCCTTCGATTATTCTCTCCAGCCACAAATAAGTTCAATATATCCTGACATTTCCATAAATTAAAAAAAAAAATCCACAGTGAACAGAAATCAGTTCAAAGTAAATAACTCAGTAGAAAATGGGGACCCATCTCAGGCTGACCTAACACCAGGAATGACCCCTTTCTTGAATGAGAGGGAGGGATCGCAGATGCATAACCATGACCTACACGTCTCTCCCATGAAGGAGTTAGTGCTGCTATGAATTTTTGTTGCATTAGCTGAAGAACTTCTATGGAAAATGTCAGTGGCCTAAACTCAGCATCCTTCAGTATTTTAATTATAAGAGTTCCAGAAATACCTATTTTTAAAGAGAATTTCTTAAAGAATGAAATAGTCAATGCCCCCTACACTTCCGAGGGTATAGAGAGGAAATTAAGGAAATAGCCAATTATTAGCCCAAGAAAAGCAAAGAGATTGACTTTTCAGAGTCACATTTTCCTCATCTGTAAAATGGGAATAAAATAAATATGGTTGGGAACTAGCTTTATGAAGATCTGAACCTGGCAGAAAATATAAAATTATATCTAACTGTTCACTTAAGAATTTCCAAACCAGTTGAAATCAACATCCAGAAAGATTCGAAGACATTTTTGTTTTGAGGCGCCTTTTACTTCTGAAGTCTTTTCACTTTTCAATTGCTCACATGGGGGCCTTGTGGATCTCAATGCTTCTTCAGTCTGATGGGCAAAGACTGGGAAAGCAGCTCCCTTCTGCATGCTGCAATGGCGGACACTTGTACAAATATTTATCTATGTTTGGCTGCTGCAGGTTGAAAAAGGTTTGGACAGTTAGGAGAGGTTATAAAATTGTTCAAGACCGGCACGAAAGGCTCAGGAAGCTGTCTGACTCAAGAGGCCTGTCTCTGTTTCTCTCTAGATACCCTATCATGAAAGGCTTGTGAATGATTTGGGACCAGTTACCCATTCTGTAAAATGGAGAGGTGCTTCTTTTGGATTGTTGAAGACTTTCATATCTAAATTCTAAAAGAAAACCACAGAGTGACTTAACAGTGTGAAGTTTCTACCCCCCCACCCCCGGCCCCCATTTTTTGTTTGTTTTGTTTTAAAGAGCAGAGATGATTCATTTTTATTCAGTTCAATAGTGGACCAAAGAAAAGTAAGGGCGCCCCTGGTGGCCAAGGGGTTAAATGTCAGCAATACCACCATGATGGCCTACCACTGCAGCCTGAGTTCGACCTCTAGCCAGGGAGCTAACCCACATGGCACAACAGACCTCTTTTATCTTGCCCTCTGCTCCCCTTAGCAATGTATGTCAGTCAGTCCACCTGTTCTGCTCCCCACTCTGTCTCTGGTGAATCCTCTCACCCCCTGCACCTCTGGACTACACCCCAGGTCTTCTAAGTTCTTTTTATTAAAAAAAAAAAATGTTTATTTAAAAAAATGTCAACAGTGCTTGGAATAAAGGAGGAGAAACACTGGTTTGAATCTTAAGAAGAACCTTGTAACCTCTGGGATAATAAAACTAGGAATGGCTCCTCTGGGAAGTTTGGAAGCTTCCATCACTTAATATCTTCAAGAATATCTTCTTGAGTAGTTCAGGTTTTTAGATGGGGGATGCATGGTTTGTTCCCCAGTCTAAGCTTTGCTATGCTGGCAAATGGACATGGAATTCACCCTTGTAGAGGGAGGAATATAGCACTGGAGTTAAACGCAGAGACTTTGGACTCAGATTGCCTTGATTCAAATCCCAGATTTGATACCAGTTGCGTGTATCCATTCTCTGTGCCTCGTTTCCCTGATTTTATAGTTGGGACATTGTTAGTATTTATTTCATAGGGTTCTTATGAGGATTTGATAAGCTGATCCATACAAAACTCTTAGAATAAATTTTGGCACAAGACAATTAGCATTATTATTATTATCTTTAAGCACTAAGCCTAAATATTGTTATTTTGCTGAAATAATGATGTGTCCCAGGGGAAACACCACAGCTTGTTCAGAAGCTCTGATCATTAAAAATTGGAAGTTAAGTTTTACTTAAAAATGTTAGTTTTGACAGATTCTCAAATTAAAGCCTTTGGGGAAATGGAGATAATAAAAATGAACCAGAAAGGAAAGGTTGTTGTAAAAATGACCCCTGGAAAGAATAGTTTGGGAAGCTCTGATAAAACCCAAAAGTCACACCAGCACCCACACTGTGGTAATGTGTTAGGGAGATGCCGTAAAATAAAAGGGATTTTAGAGAAATTATTCATCTTTAAACTTAGTAAGATAGGTTTTCCTTCACATTTGTTGGGTTTTCAGGGGTTGCTGGGTTAATGACAGGATATGAAAAAGCAGCAGGAAATTAGCACCCACAAGTCCTCTAATCTACTGTTGAAACCTAAACGGATTTTGATAATGTCGAGGCAAATGAGGATGCCTAGCTATGCAAGGGAGCCTGGCTCTAGGCAGCAGTTGCTTCAGAGAAATTCAGATAAGAGCCTAAGGGACTGGGCTTTTATAGCAGTAAGATTCCTGTTCTTTCACTAGACCCCAACTCCAGTAGACTAGGCTGCCTTCTTGGCATGTTTTCACATGTTCCCTTCCTTCCCTGCCTTCATGTCCAATCCACTAGAGGATGCGATGAACCTGGCAATGAAGTCCAGGTTTTACCCCAGGCAGAACTGGGTTCCTATCTTGGCTCTGGTTCTTCCTTGCTGTGTGATCTCCAGCAATTTGCTTAACCTCTCTGGGCCTCCACTCTTTTTCAACAAAATGGGAAGGATGGTAGTAAACTATCTCATAGGGTAGGAGTAACACAAAGAAGGGCTTAATATGGTGCTAGCAAACAGCAAAATAAATGCTAGCTAGTTACATTAAATTAAATTTTAAAAATTAACTATATGGAAAGCTTCTGTCTTTTCAGAATAAAAATTGTCTAAAATATATGTGTGAGATACATGTGCATGTGTATATGTGTGTATATATACATATATGCATAATTATGAATTAGTATGTATTCGTCTATCTGCCTGTCTTTCTGCTGCCTGTCTTTCTGTCTATCTATGAAAGTCCAATTCTTTTGAATACACTTAACTATGGGAATAAGCTTAAAATTTGGTCAGGATATGTTCATCTTAGTGATTGTTGGTGGAACCTTCCAGAAGTCAGTGTGGCTACTTTATTGCGTGGCACTTAAGTGAAGGTTCAGGTCAACTGTGTCTTTACACCAACACTCTCTCTCCCTTTATACCTCAGAGCTCCAAAAGAAAGGGTGTCTCTGTGCATGTCCACAGCACGGACAATGAAATCTGCTGTAGCACCTGCTGCTGGCAACTAGAACTGATTTTGCTGGCCTTCCCAAGTCTCTCTTATTGGACACTGAGCTCCCTGAGGACAGGGAGAGCTGCAGATGCATCTCTGGTTGCCCTAGGGTTTGCCCAACCGGATGGGGTACTTTAACACACCCCCCGAGACTACTTGGTGAAATGAGAGCCTTAAGGAAGATTTACCTTGAAAAGCTGGATGTCAACACATATTTAAAAAATAGCTTTTGAAAGTCTACAGGGAAATTTACTATTTAAAGGAAATTTCCTTGTGAATCCTCTTGAAAAAATCATGAGTAAACTCTTATTTTATCTTTCTTGAAAATCTTCTCAATAAACAAAGCAACCAAGGGAGCTGTAGTAGAAAGGGTCTAAGATTTTTTTCCCTAAATCTTTCATTTATTTTCTATATTTTTTTGTGTAGAAGAACTGGGGTGCAGGCCAAAGGTACAGGGGGTGAGAGGGTTCATAGAGACAGAGTGGGGAGCAGAACAGGCAGATGTACTGAAATACACTGCTGAGGGGAGCAGAGGGTGAGGCAGGAGAGGTCTGCTGTGCCGTATGTGGGAAGTTCCCTGGCTGGGGATCGAACTCAGGCCGTAGTGGTGATAGCGCTGACACTTAACCCCAGGCCACTAGGGAGACCTGAAAGGTCCTAAGATTAATAACCAAATATCAAGGATCCTAATCCTGATGCACTGAGCCCTTAAACCTTTCGTAGGAGGAGGAGGGGTATGTAGAAATTATTGGGCTGACCACCCAATAAGCAGCTGGCTAGTTTTAGGCAGGCCTATGTCTCTAGGTCTCAGTGTCATTATCACCATAGGAGTTGGTTTAGATACAAAGATGTCTCACATGAGACTTTCCGCTCTGGTCTACTGTGGCTTAGAGCAAGCCAGGAGGGACCAGGGTTATGCTAGGATATGTTATAGAGGTGGGGCGACGGGGAGACGGAAAAGGAGGGCGGGAGGGGAAGGAGAGTTTGTGTGTTTAGAGAAAGGAGGAGGGTTTATCAGATAGTGAAGGTGGATTCACTTTCAACAGACTCAATTCATTCAGTATAAGTTATCTTTAATAGTAAACAACTAGTGATTGCTTTCAAATTAAACTCTCTAGATGGGCAAATGAATCATGTTTCTGCAAAGAGGAGCTTTCACTTTTCCATAGTTCTGTAACTTTAGATTTACAGAAAAATTTCCAAAAAAGTACAAAGAATTCCTGTATGTTCTTTACCCAGATTATATAAACATTACACACATTTGTTCGATTATTTCCCTTATTACACACACACACACACACACACACACACACACAAGTATGTATTTTTTTTCCATGAAACCTTGAGAATAACTAACAGACAGGGTGCACCTTTACCTCTAAGAACTTTGATGTGTTTTTCCTAAAAACAAGGACTGCAGTACTTCTATCAAAAACAAAAAATTAATACCAGTACATACTCTTATCTAGTTAACAGATCTTATTCAAAACAGCCCACTATTACATTAATTGTCTTGCAAAGTAACACTTTCTATATATTTAAACTTTTGAAATGAGTAGATAGCATCTGTAATTTTAAAAACAATGAAAACAAAGAAATGCCTCAAAAGGGATTTAGAAGGTGGTTTTTGCAAATTGCTGCTTCTACTATGGGGCACCATCCCAGTGACGCTAGTCTGGAGGTCAATTCCCTGGACAGGGGTTCAGGAGTGAAGGTCTGGACTGTTCTCTAAGGTCAAAAACACTCAAGCCCTCGTGAAACTCCCATCCCCACAAGGGGACCTAACCGTAGGCAATCCCCTGCCATGCTAGCTCATCTAGGACCACAACAGGATGCCACTGAGGCACAGGCAGCAAGGAAACAATGTCCTGAAAGCTTCTACCTCTACCACAGGGTCAGCATCTGCACACTGAGAGGTTCGGAGACCTTGGTAGGCAACGTTGCTTGAAGAAGCTGGGGGTTGAGTCCCAACCCTGATAGTAACCCTCTGTGTTATGAGCTGTGTGCCTCTGGTTACTCACGCTCCCTCTGAGCCTGTCTACTTGTGTATATAACAAGGATGCTTCTTAGGATTCAGCAGGTGACATACATAGTACCCAGCTCATATGTATGTCTACATATATTGTGTGATCTTGCTGTTGTGCTACTTCAAATGAGCTGTAATGATTTACCCCAAATGTGGAAGGTACGTGTGTGATGGTTTAATTTAAAATATTAGCATCGGCATAATCAACCAGAGAAGGCCAAAGTGGTGGAGGGTGGGCCGTGCATTTTCCATAGTGGCTGAAATCAGCATACGAGGAGTGGTCAGCCTACAGATGGGGAGGGACCAGTCCATCACGTGAATTAAGTGGCTATGTCCAAAGAAAGCAAAGTATAAGCTCATTTACTGCAAACCATAGGTGTTAATGTATACCCCAGCTGCTTCTGAGTGGGGAGTAGTTCCGTATAGCTTGTGAAAGGCAGCCAGATTTCATTTTTTTCACAATGGTGAATGAGTAGCATAAGCAGTGTTGTATGCATCATTCCTTCATACTTTCACACAACAGACACTTATCAAGCATTGACTATCTTGCAAGGAATCTTGGGTCAACATTCAGTTTGAGGTGTGTGCTGTATTCCCATTATTCCTTATCCTGCACTCCAGGATCCTGTGGGCTTGGGATGGGCTTGAACTGGGAGTATGAAAAGAAGAGGAATTCAGTAGCCATTCTGTAATCATTCTGGGAAATTCTGATCCCCACCCTTGGGTTGTCGACAATGAGTAAGCGTAAAGTCCCTGCAACAGACTGAGTCCACCCAATACCTCCCCGAGTTACAGCTACCATGTCAAACTTTCCTTTCTCTCCATGAGCTACACAGTGAAAAGCAGAGATGATCATTTTGCCCTGTGAAACAGATGCTTAAGGCATGATGGTTCTGGCTGGTTCATCTCCAGCTTAAAGATGAGATGGCTGGGATTTTAGATGTAACACTCTAATGATCAATTCTGTAAGATAGTCCACCTCTACAACTCCACGGAAGACTGCTCATATAAATATGAAGCTACTGCCTATTTCAGAAACATGTACCTGAAATTCCAACCAGTTAAATAAGACTGATGTTGAGCAAAACGACAGCCTTCCATAGCCACATTAGGAGCTAATCATTTCAGAAAATGTTACCATAATTCATTTATGGAAACAGCGAGACTATTCCCCAAACAAGTGATAAAGGGAATGGACTTATCGCCATACCAGGGAAATGAAGCCTCATATTAATACTTCCCTAAACTTAACTGAACTCCGGAGGCACCTCGGCGTAAATCTGTCTTGCAGATTATTCTACCTCACATACTTTTATCTATTGCAAATAAAGTTGAATGCAGAATATTGCTTCAGTCATTACACCTCGTTTCCATTTATTTGGGAATTGGGACAACCATCTGAGGGTTCCATTTAATCAGGAGGCAGGTGAAAAGATTCTTCTAAGGATTCTGGATTCACTGCCATGAACTAGAGCTCATTTGAGTTGTCAGCAGCACGTCAGCCTTCACCCTGCTGTTGGCTGGCGAGTCTTCAGGAACAGAGTTCCATCCTGAGCAGTGGTGCACCTACGATGATGTTCACGTCATCACACAGCAGTGCTGATTTTTATAAAATCCTTCAGTGCCTGGGATGGCAACGAAGAGGGTTTCAAATCAATCACTTGCCTACATGGGACTTTTTCAAAGTCGTTGAAGTTTTCCAAAGGGCAAGGGTCATTCTTCTTGAGCCAACCATTCAGTCTCTTGGGACCTCAATTTGTCACCTTAAATAACAAATGGTTACAGGTATATATACATCTGACTGTGCAGGTGCTCTTGCTTCTGCATTAATGTGTAGCTCAGCATTATCAGTATTATGACAGTGAAAATTTACTGAGTGGCTACTACTCGCCATGCATGCTCTCAATTCCTTCATGATTTTTCCCATTTGTGTGGTAGGAGTTCCACAGAAACAAGGCGGCCTTAGTGTTACACAGCTCCTAAGTGGGAGAGCTGGGGGTGAAGGTCCTGTCTGAGCGATTCCAGCACCCACATGTTTAACCACTCTCCTGACTGCCTTTCAGACCCTGGGCGAAAATAGATACAAGAAAGTGTGTACTCAAGCAGAGACCAGCCTCTGGGTATGGACGTCAATGCTGACGGGGATGAGTGCACACGCCAGTCAGGGCAGCAGGGAGGCTCTCACCATGGTGCCCAAGTCAAGCCACGATGCTGCGGGTACAAAAGAACCTGCGACTTAAGAGTGGGGTTGCGGAAGTGTAAACTGCAAGCATCAAGCTGTAATCTGCCGGCATCTGATGCACGGAAGTGGTGGAACAACATGGCCTCCAAAATGCGCCACCTACGTAATGTGTGTCCTGTACAAAAGCTTTTGGAGTATTTTCCAGTAGACACGCAGAAACTGCAGTGGCATTGGTCGGCTTAGGCATGAGGACTCCTCACCCTTTGGGGAATTTCATGGACTTTGAAAAAAATCCCAAGTAGGGAAGTGATCATTTTGAAGCCCTGGGTTGTGTTCACTGAGAGGCTGACAAGAGCCAGAGGAAGAATTACCAACCTCCCTGCTAATCTGGCTCCTGGTACCGAGCATTAAGCCAACTAGTAAAAATCATTATGAAGTTTTTGCTGAAAGGGCAAGTGTAGAAAAACATGTTTCTAAACAGAATAACAGTCTTTGCCATTTTTTTCCAACTTGCATACCATCTGGAAATTCTGATTTTTTTTTTCAAAGGGTAGGAAAGAAATGTGCTCCAGGCACAAATAAATGTTTACAGCTGAGTTATAAACCGAGAATGGCGGGGCTTAAAACAGACAGGCTGGCAGTGATAGAGCTCAAGCTGCAGGAAGACAAATAATGCTGTGGGGAGCAGGCCAGCTGGTTTTGCACATTGGCCCTTATGAATGGGAAGTCCTACTTCCCACTGACCTCATCACACAAATGTTTGGGAAGAAGCCTTCATTTGGGTTTGTTCTAATTCTTAGAAGGGAAAAAGATGAAACAGCATGATTGTCTATCTTGACATTCTGAAGGCACATTTGGAAAATACAGCACCTATAAGCCTCGGGTATAAAACCTAAAACCACAAAACATAGAAAAAAAAAAGCTAAAACACTCAACGACACTGGCTTCATGGATGTCTTTGGGGACCTGACTCCAATGGCAAGAAAAACAAAAGCAAAAATAAACGAATGGAGTCATATCAAACTAAAAAGCTTCTGCACAGAGAAAGAAAATATATTAAAATGAAGACACCCTACTGAAAGGAGAACATATTTGCACATCATACATCCAACAAGGGGCTAATATCCAAAATCTATAAAGAACTCATACAACTCAACAAAGAGAAAACAACCCCATTCTAAAGTGGGCAGAAGAGCTAAACACATAGTTCTCCAAAGGAGACAAGGATGACCAGAGGCGCATGAAAATATGCTCATCATTACTTATTAATAGGGAAACGCAAATCAAAACCACAAAGAGATACCACCTTCCATATGTGAGAATGGTCCATGTCAAGAAAACCAGAAACAAGTGTTGGTAAGGGTATGGAGAAAAAGAGAGTATGATCTTGTATCCCTAAGTCATACACAGTGTTGTAAACAATGTTCCTTTAAAAAAAAAAGAATCCTCACACACTGGCATTGTTGGTGGGAATGCATACTGTTTCAAGCTTTATGGAAAAAGATACGGGGAATTTTTCAAAATGTTAAGAGATCTACCATATCATTCCACAATCCCTTTCATAGGCATCTACTCACAGAATACAAAATCATGGACTCAAAGGAGTTTCTGTTCACTGCAGCACTGTTTACAATAGTTAAGTTATGGAAACAACCCAATACCCCACGACAGATGAATGGACAAAGAAGATGCGGTCTATAAACACAATGCAACACCACTCAGCTATTAAAAAAAAAAAAGGTGAAATCTTGCCACTTTCAGTGATATGGATGAAAGTAGAAGGAATTATCCTAAGGGAAATAAATCAGATGGAGAAAGACATTGGGTGTGGAATACAGAAAAAAAAAAAAAAAGCAAAGGGAACAGAAAACACAAACCCTTGGAATCTGACTGCAGGACTGAGGCCCCCAGAGGGGAGTGCTGGGGTGACAGGAAGGTAGGGAAGGGCCCTGTGGGCTAAGGTGCTGGCTTAGATCAACTTTTGGTGGTGGGTGTGATGTGCAACATACATTTGTAAAGGTGTGACCTATGTACTGAAAACATAGCCAGTGTTGTAAATCAACATTAACTCAATAAACATAGCTTTAAAAAAAGTTCCACAAGAGGGGAAAAATGTAGAAGCAGCAGCGTGGAGGCTTGCTAATAAATGGACCCAGGGGAGATGTGCAACCATCACTGGGATGCATGGAACTCCTCCCAAGTGCCTGATACACACACTGTCTTTTATAAGAGTTACCTCATTTATGCTGCACAGCAAGCTTAGGAGGGGGCATCATTTCACAGATGAGGAATCGGTCTCTGAGGAACAACAAACGACGTGCTTAACATCACCCATTTGCTAAGTAATGGGGCTGGACCAGCCAGACCAACTCCAGAAGCACGTTATGGAGGGATTTGTCAGTGCAAAGTTACCAAGAATATATTATAACCAACTCCTGGTCAAGAAGGAAAAAAAATGATGTTTTGGTCTTTTCTCACTACTTTTCTATCATTTGTGTGTTATAGGAAAATCCTAGGGAGACAGAAATGGGCTTTCAGGTAACATAAATAGTTCAGCAAACTTCCTCCATAAAAGGTCTATGAGTAAGTATTTAGACTTTGTGGACCATCTGGTCTCTGTTGCACCTACTCGACTCCAGTGTTGGGGTACAAAAGCAACCAAAGACAGTGAATGAACTTGATTGCGCATCAGTAAAATTTTCTATGCAAAGAAGGGGGGTGGCTATTGAGTCTGTGAGATGACCCTTGATACAGAGGATACTTGAAGTTGAGAATGAGTGATAGGCTTTCAGGATGACCCATGACATTCTACTTGGGAGCTGATGCTTTCTTAAGATCAGTGTGCAAATGGGCTACACATGACGTGCCCTTTAAAAGTTCTCTTGTGTACTCGGCCTCCGTTTCTAGCCAATCAGACTGGCTTCTCTCGTGGTATCTGACCAGGTCAGAACACTGTATTGAATCTTCATTCTCAAGGCTTATCTAATCCCAGATCTATAGAAAAAGTGCCCCGTGCTCTTGTAATGAAGATGTATGAGTTCATTCCTTTTAACATAGAAATGCACGCGAGATGGTGAGTGATGTTGGCAGTCGGTGAGCTGCCTCTTCTCGATGTGAAACCCAACAACCAACCACGGTGAGGTTTAATTGAAAGAGAGAATGGAGAAAAGATAAACCATGAACACTAACAAATAGAAAAGGGAAGACGAGGACCAAGGAACATACTCTCCCGACTAATTAATCAAGTGCTTTGTTCCCACTAACATAGCCGAGTGCATAGGCTGCTGTGTCTATTAGACACCTTTCCAAATCTGAGGAATGTAAACACTCTTAAAGACCAGGTAATGAAATCTCTATCGATGTGCCATCTTCGAGGACCTTCAATGGGACTCACATGCCCATGTTTTGCTTACATTTTAATTTGCTTCTGCTGGATACTTAGCCGGTAATTGCTTAATAAGATTAACCTCCCTGGCAATGTGTGGTGTATCTTGATTAAAACATTATCAGAGTGAAGGATTATTGTATACCACACAAAAAATGGAGGGGGTGTTATTTAATTAACTTATTGCCAATATATCTTAGTTGTCTCTTTGAAACCCTGGAAAAGCAGTCGATGGGCATTGATTCAGTTTATCTAAAGGTACGGAATGGAGGAGGAGGGGAGGAGCAAGGTCACTGGGTAAAGAGGTTCAAACCTAAGGTCACTTTCTCCAAAAGAGTCAGGCTTGTGTGGGAAAACAAAAGCTTTTCTAGTTTTGGGGAATGAGACCTTACAACTTAAGAGAATCTGTTGTCCTCAGGGATCGGAAGAGTGCCGTGTCAGGGCTCAGAAAGGAGATGCTATGAGGTTTAGTTTCTCTGTAAGCAATTTAAAATTCTCACGCTTCTTCATAGAGTCCTATCATCAATGCTGACTGGACAATAGTTTGGCAACTCTTTCTTGGGCTCCTAACTCATTTGGAAAATATCTGAACAGGTGATATTATATGAGTTACACAATATTTCAGAAGCATATTGCCTTTGAGGGGGAAAATTCTGGTCTTTCCAAAGACACCCTGGAAAGTGTTTCTTCACTTGTTCACCTACAGGCTGTGGGGTTAGTTAAGACTATATTCTCTGAGTTAGGGCCTGTTCTCTGTGGGGAATCTTCTTCCTCATTCTGTCCTGGCAAGTATGGGGCTGGGACTGGAGACAAAGTTGAATCAGTGATTGACCCTGGTTTATGGAAGTTACTGCCTATTGACAATTCCCTTTTGTGAAGGATGCAATTTAAAAACTGTATAGAAATTTAGGATGGACATGCACCAAAAACAGAGCCTAATGACGGATTCTGGAATGAACACATTCATGTCCAAATGTGTTTATTAGTCTCGTAACAGTTGGGGTGCTGACTTGTAGAATAAAGGACATTCATGGCTAAAACATAAGATACCCCTAAAGTAGGGTGTGTCAAAGTGCAGCACTGTTGACATGTGGGATGGAATAACTTCTCATTGTTGGGGGCTGTCCTGTGCATTGTAGGGTGTTTGACAGCATTTGGCCCTCCACCTCCTGGATGCCAGTGGTGCTGCTTCTGATGGAGACAATTAAAAAGTCTTCAGACACTGGCAAATGTCCCCTGCGAGGGGAAAGCCACCCTGGGTGACAGTCACTATCATAAAGGAAACCCAGGCCATGGTTGATGCTAAATACTGGAGGTGAACAAATTGTATCTCTGAGGCTCACAATTTGGCTCTGGGCTATTTGGTCAATTAAGGAAAAATACAGTTTTCATTTTTAGGCCTTGTTTCAGTTATCTGGTAATAGCAGGCATATAATCTCATCCTCAGTAAAACTTTTTCACATTGACTTAAAGGTACTTTAGCGCTATGACTAGGACAGATGGGTCGAGCGATTCTTAAGATGTGCTAAAAAGACTAAAAAAATGTCATACTTGAAGCAGTAGGATAGTTCTTGGGAGAATAATTTAAGCAATATGAGCATCTCAGGATTTCTAATGTATACCTCTAAGGGGCAATGAATTCTGGAATCTTCTCTTGGAAAATGACAGATCTAAGGAGAACACCAACATCTTACCGAAAGCAGTGCAGGGCACAAAGCTGACTTGACATTTGTCCCTGCCTGCTTGCTTGACATGGGGTACACTTCTACCACATCCTGGGACTTGGTTACACAATGCTGGCTGGGCACACACTGGGTGCTCCATAAATGCTCTTTCCTTTCT
Organism: Scalopus aquaticus; assembly: GCA_004024925.1. Lineage (NCBI taxonomy): Eukaryota > Metazoa > Chordata > Mammalia > Eulipotyphla > Talpidae > Scalopus > Scalopus aquaticus. Next base: position 278,742 of record PVIJ01000033.1, on the reverse strand, counting down.
CTTCTTTGAAATATCCCTGTGGGATATTTAAGAAAAGTGTGTGCTAGGAGGCAGAGTGGAAAATTCTGTTTGGGCACCCCTCCCCCCACAGGATCCCTCCGTGTGTGGCTTCAGTCCTGAGTTGAGCAGGTCCTTGGGGAGCCAGTCAACCACACCGCCCCACTGGCTGCTGTTGTCTTTAACTGGCAGGCCCTCACCTCCCCAGGGTCCTGTTTCCTCTCCTCCTCCTTAGCACCTTGTTAGCAACTATTATTTCCCCTGCAAGAATAGATCACTTCAATAAACACTTCTATTGTCCCCTTCCTGTTCTGAGAAGCTTTGTTCCCCAGTTGTCAAAACTCCTTTCTATCCTCCCCCAAAGCAGAACAGCTCCCGCTTTCTCTGCATGGCCTGCCTGGCGACGCTGCCTCCCTCCTCTGGGAGAGGGCTCTAAGTCTAGTAGCTCCCGCTGCCTGCTGCTCTGCGCTTTCTGGATTAGGCAGGACTTTTTCCTGCTGCTGCTGCTGCTGCTGCTGCTGCTGCCGCTGCCGCTGCCGCTGCCGCTGCAGCTGCTGCTGTTGCTGCTGCTTCTGCCTAGGCCTTGGGATGCTTTCAAGTAGCTCCAGCCAATGCCAGCCACTGCAGATAGCATAGTTATGCACATTGCTCTGAGCTGGCACCGTGCCAGCTCCCAGTCACTCCAGCCAGACACAGCTAACAGACAGGAACAGCAAACAGCTTTTAACGGGGGCACCTAGAAAAGGCCAGGATGCTTGTCCCCCTTTCTTTCCTCTTTGTGTACCTTCCAAGTTTTGGATTAGAAAACCTGAACCAGCTGGCAATAGCTTGGAATTTTCCTGTGACCTCAAGAGGGCAAGCAGCAGCTGTAACCTCACCTTTGCCTCCAGAGGGCATTGTTGCCACATCATCGTTTCCTGGTAAGCCGGTCCTTATCCCATTGTTAAAGGTGTGTCCATCTGCCGGCTGGAGTTGCCAATTGAGTCCGAGCAGATGCATTGCTGCAGGAGAGACAAAGTAATGAAAAAATGAATAGATAATTCAGCAATGCAAATGTCAAGGGGGAGGGCCAGGTGCCTTTTCCAAGCAATTGCCTTTTAAGGAAGCTGCAGTTCAAAATGGCTTGCCCCAGGCCGCAGGGATTAGCTAAATACAGAAAGATCTGGGTGGTCAGATCTCCTCTCCCCTGCCGCCTTTCACAGCCTCTGGGGAAGAGGATCCTTGCGGCTTGCAGAGGAGGGAGGAGAAAACAAAAGCTCAGCCCCTCCAAAGGTATATACTTCAGCAGAGGGGAGAGTGCCCCTGGGATCCCCAGACCCTAGTCAAGGTAATTGCTCACACCCCCCTGGCATTCCTCACGCTGGACTGGACGCGGTTTCTTTCAGACAGTAGTCCAGGGCCACTGACAAAGTCAACTACTGCCCCAACTAATCCAGTTTGAAACTACCAGTTTCAAAACAAGGCTCCCCAAACAGGACCAGCCTGCCAGTCCGATCACACGTGCACTGAAATACCAACGCAGCCTGGGCACCTGCAGTGGTACCTGCCCACCTTCCCAAAGACTGCAAACTTTAAAAATATGTTTCCTTTCTTCCCTTCTCGGTGATAAGTGGAGAGCTCCATGGAAAAGCTGCAGTGGTGACATGGGGTCCTTACCGGAAATACTGTGATTCCTCCTCTTTCTCCCTGTCACACACACACACAACCAGACAAAGAGTTGTGAAGCACAGCCTCTGCTTTGCTAACAACACAAGCATGTCTGCAAAACGCTTTTGCTTTATGTCCACGTGACCTGCAACCTGCAAAGACAAACTTCCTTCTGCCTCTCGGATCTCTGTGCCAACTCCCCACTTCTCAATTTGTTTGACCACCTCCATTCATCCCAGTTCTGAAGGTTCTTGTTGTTTTTCCTGCCTGGAATGAAAGGCAAATCCCAAACACCTGTCTTCTTTCAAAGCCCCATCTAAGAAATGCTTCATTTGCAAATAAATAAGGGACTACTTCCTCAGCCTGTTTCTCATCCAAACAATGACCGCCCCGTGTCTGTCTGGCATTTCAGCTGGACACAGGTTGAGGCTGTTGCTACGCTGCCAGCACTGTGGGAGAGAAAGGGCTGTTGACAGGGAAAGGTTCTGAGTGTGATGCAGAGATGGGAGAAACAATTAACCACAGGAAACGCAATTAACAATGCTTAGGAAATTGTTCACACAGCAATTAATTCTGCATGCCTACCACCACTTAAAGCCAGGCTGCATTCTATTAAGGTTAAAAACCTATCTTCAAACAATCCAGCTCAGATGGATGGCTGAGGATAAGACGGCAAAATGTCCCAGTGCATGTCTGCTTTTTTTCCCACATGGGTCCTCCTCTCAAGCCGTGTAGTCTTCCTATACATTTACCCTGAAGTGCGCCGCCCACGTCTGCAACTCTCAGTGATGATAAATACTAATAAGAATAAGTACACTTTCCCTCCAGATAACACCTAATTTTCTCCTGCAGTTTATTCATTCTATGTAGGTTACTTACTTGAAGAGACCCGATTCTATTGCTTCAAATCACGACATATTTTCACTGTACAGAGGTCAGGAAATGAGAACTAATCATGGCGGCTTCAAGATAACGAGAGCTTCTGATTTGTAATTACCAGGTGAAGGGAGCCAAGGAATTAGCTCTTTTAAAATGATTTAAAAAAAAAACCCCACCTTACTATTGGATTATCGGGGCTTGCCCTGAGCCAGCTTCCCACCGCCACCCCGGAGATGAGGTACTTCGGCGGAGTCCCTCTGTGTTTCAAGACAGAGACCACGGGCATGGCAGGTGCAGCTGGGGCGTGGCCTAACCAAGTCTGGATTTTCAGATCCACAGAAGGAGCAGGGAGGGTCCATCAGGCAAAGATGACAACCTCCCCAGTGTCCCATTGTCTGAAACTCTTGTCAAGACTGCTCTCCTGTACTAGAGTTCAATTTGCCATTCCAAGGTACAGAGCATACTGCAACTGTCAGCCTGGGGAGAAAAGCCAGCAGCCACTAACCTGACCTTCCAGAACATAGAGGGTGTGCCTCAACTGTGTTCTCTCCAGGGAGGCACACCCCACCCTCTTTGTTTTGGGTTCCATAGCATTTCTCCATTAAAAAAAATGTATTCTGAAAACAAGAAAACTACAGGTGGGGTGATAAGGGTTAGGGGCAGGGTAAATGAGAAAGTGAGACAATTCCCACAAGTGAAAAGAAAAAAATCAGAAAGTGAGATGGAGATGAGGAAAGGGGGAAAGGCACATGTGCTGAGTGTAAGCTTTGTCCTCCCAGCAGCAGCAACGCCACAAAAATGAAACTCAAGTTTGGGCATATTTTCTGTTGTTGCATTGAATGTTAAGTAAATAAGTGAGAATTATATCGGGGGGGATAACCACCTTCTCTTGTTTTGGGGGGAGTGTCTGAAATAGGCTTTTGTTTGCACTTTTTTCTTTTTTTCTTGATCAGCTATTCCTTCTCTCTTGAGTAAGAAAATGAGAATATCTTTCTGGCCTGTGGGAATGGACTAAAGTGTCCTCAGGATAAAGACCCATGGGAGCTGGGAAATAAATGAGTTTCCTGAGTAATAAGAACTCTGTTTCTTATTCTGCTACTGACTTGATTTATGGTGGGGGCTGAGGTTTCAGTCTTTCAGTTGTTCCCTCAACCTCTTGTTGAGTCTCTCCATCCAGGTAGAATAATGGCTGCTTCAGACCAGAGGGAAGCCAAGCATCTGCCATCCCCCATGACTGAGCAGAGTGTCCGGAATATGGAACACACTCCTTAAATGTGCATTAGGCTAGATACTGACACATGGGGCAGAATGGAGGGGGGGGGCTTGCAGGACATTGTACCCTCGTAAATAAAAAATGCATGATGCAGAGGTGGAAAGGGTAGAATGAACCAGTGCTGGCAGCAATATTCATGAGTCTGCAAAGAGAAGCCCATTTTCAACATTAGCATCAATATAGACTGCCAGTCCTTGAACCCCTTCCAGGGCTGGTATGGGCAGTCTTCTATAACTTTAATCAAGACTCAGAGAGCTTATGCTTGAGGTAGGTCTCATAATCATTCCCATTTTATAGATGAAGAAACTGTTGCCTAGAAGTACTGACCACAAGGGGATTGAAGCTTCTAGGGAGGAGTGTAGTGAGAGGGGGTCATGTACTTAAATGTCCTGGTGACATGGTTACAAATTTTATGGCACTGGAGCCTCAGGAGACCTGGGCTCTTTTTTAACATGCACATCTTGATGAATGACCACCTTCTATATTTAGCAACCCCCCCAGGGGGGTTTTCTTCCCTCGCCTTTTTGAGCTCAGATATTGACTATGTGACTTGGAAGCATACATGTTTTTATACCTTTTCCTCTCTGTAATTTGAGCAGCTTGAGTCCTGAGTGAAGAGAACAGGCCTCAGAGTCATGGCTGACCAGTGATAGGACAGCAAGGGGATGAGGAAGTAAAGTACTACTATTACATGCCACTGAGAGTTTGGGATTCTTTGTTATAGCAGCACACCCAAGACCATTTTGACTGACAGATTCTCTTATAAGCCAACTGAGAATTTCCATTTCTGTATCACAGGTCTTTATTCATTCCTTAAAGTCACTTATTTCTTGACTCAGTTTCCTTTCTAAAATCCAGCCAGAAAGAGTCAGAAGAGATTTCGGGTTACTACATGTGTTTATATGTATAACAACAAGACAATGTTTTAGGTCTTAATTTCACATCTACTTTTTTGATGTATTTGCAGACTCAGAAGTTGAGAAGCCTTAGAGTAGCCAGTTATTATTTGCTTCAAGATTTCTAGGAAACGCAGGCCTCATCAACTTACATTTTCTCTAACATGATGTCCTGCATGCAGTGGGAAGATTGTTTCTTCCATACCCCACAAATGTTCCAGCAGCTCATCCCAAAAGGTCCTGTTCAGACCATCTTGGGGTCAGAAGTGAAATGAGTTTGGGAGGCCCTCTCCCTAACATCACTCACCCCCACTGACAGCCAAAATGCACAATTTATCATGATTTGACAGGCTCTGATCCCGAGAGCCCCTGGGATGGAGCGATGGGCTCCACGGGCCAGGGAGGACGATCAGGGAGAGGCAGCAAGCCGAAGGACATATAATCCAGGTGGCAGCTGGGAAGTCAGCCACTGAAAACACATGGGCAGCCAAACACCCAAAAAAGCCCTTGGGCTAATTGGAGAAAACGTGCATTGAGTTTTGTGGGTGCTGAAAATGAACCGAGGCAGGATGGACAGACCACACAGAGAGCCCAGATTTCAGCAAGAATAATAAGCAGACCTACCTGCGTGAGGGTAAGATTTTCCTATTGTACTGGCCAGTTTCTGTGCCAGATGGGTTTGACAAAGATCCACTCGGAGGGAGTCAAAGCAAAGGTGAGGGAGACGGGTGGTGGGCTGCAGGTAACAGAATTCTCCAGCCACCTCAAGGACAAGCGATTATAGATAGGCCTTGAAAAGTGGCAGCTTGGAAAGGGGGTTGTCTGAAACAGTAATTAGGGTACGTGTGGGCCCTGCTGGGTGCTACTTAGAACCTTCCATGTTCATTGGTTGGCAGAGGATCAACCTGATGCCAGAGTCAATCAATATGTCAGCACAACTTCCCAGAGAGCTGCTCAGCCCCTGCTTGTCAAAGAGGGCAAACATGGAAGCTGTGGGCGCTCCATGTTTGCTGAGCAGGCCCCCAGGAGCAGGGGCTATCTTTAAAGATCAGGCCTGTCAATACGTAACCCAGAGGAGTGATGGGGCTTTCCCTTTGAAAGTGGAAGCCTTCAGGCCAAGCAGAGTTCAGAGAGTGGGAGGAGGGAGCCCTGCCTGCTGGCTCTGGTGGCTCAGCGGGCTGCCAGCTGCACAGGGACCTGAGAAATGATGGCAAAACTCCTTCAGAGACCAGGTAGGAGGGTGGCAAGGGTGAGGGCTGGGTTTCCCTGCCCCCGCTTCTGCCAATTTAGTCAACAATGCCAGGGTTCCCCTGAGGAAGGCAGCCAATTCCAAAAGTGCCACTGCTCCAAGGAGCACCGTGGAACAATTAGGGTGAGAGGCACGCATGCGAGCTCTGAATTTGCAAACTGCAAAGGCACTGCTGCTTGTGGGGCAAGTGCACAGGAGCACAGGCCACGAGCCCGTGCAATGAGGACGGTGACTAGGAACGTTGAGTTGGGCAATGTGCCAGTGATGGGGCCAATTATGTTCACTGCATCATTTATTCATGATCCATCATTCAGAAAATATTCCTGGAGCACTTAATATGTGTTCGGTGTGTCCTAGGCACCAGGAATAGAGCAGTTAACAAAACTGAGCCCTTGTTCTCATGGAACTTACATTCTAGTGGGGGGACGCGGAGACTAAAAAGTGAAAAGTGAAGTACAGGGCTAGGGAATACTGGGGTGCTAGGAGTGGAAAGTGTTTTTATGTTTGTTTTGGTTTTTCTTGCTTCTTGACTAGTCAGGGGTGTGTCTGTAATAGGGTACAGCTGAGCAAAGACTTAAAGGAATAAAGCAATTCATGCTGATACCTGGGCCCATGCACTCCGGGTTGGAAGGAAATTGGTGGGGAAGGGGAATGGCAGGTTACGGGGTGGGGCTGGATGTCCTCGGAGGGACTGTGCCTCCAAAATGAGATGGGCTGACACCAAAGAGGATGAGAGCTCATTCATTTCTTCTCTCAGCCTGTGAGGTGTTAACATCCTCTATATTTCATAGATCAAGAAAGAGAGACTTAGAGAGGTTATGGGAAGCGCACAAGATCACATAGCCGGGAAGCGGACATCCTGACCCGGTGCTCTCCTGCCAGCGAGTACTCCCTCTCTCACTGGCCAACATCAGGCTCTTGGAGCTCTCTGTGTGAACTGCTATTTGGCCAAAGCACAGGGCCAGTGGGCTACAGAATTATTGGCAAGGCTCACTCTGGAACAGACACCTCCCTTTGCAAGCAGTCATTGTCCTCTATGAACACGCCCTTGGTCAGTAGCCAGTTTGCTGCTTCACTTCAAAGAACCGCCGTTGTTAATATAAAATTTACAATCAGGCTGGTCCCAGATCAATATGCTTGGTGACTTTTCCCTGGCCAGCTGGCCTGCCATCCTTTGGGGGTGCAGCTGAATACAGGGCTTCTTCCTCCAAGAGGGGGGTGTCTGCTGCAACTTACTAATAATATCCTTTTTAGAAACTCACTGGTAGTGCCCAAATTACCTGCTGCCTAAAAGAAGAGATGCAAACAAAACCACTAGGGATAGTATTCTGGGAAATGGCATTAAGTCTTAAAGGAGTTTTAAAAATTTAAATCTTGAAGGAGTTAAAAAAAACCCCTTTCAGACTGCCTTGGTGAAGTGATTTCTCTTATTTCTCCCACGGTATTGCCATACACTGAATGGAATGAATTTTCAAAGCACTGCAGGGAAGTTACGCCCACAAATCCCTTTACTAGTAATGGGATTTGTGTACCTATCTCCCAAGAATGCTCTGAAAACTTACTTGCCTGCATCCAACTTTTAGCTTGCAGCTTCCAAAATGGTTGCAAAGCTTACTGCCCAGGAATTACACAGTAGAGGGAGGATGAATTGTATATATGATACCAGAATCCTGGCGGGACCCCTGGACATGAGGGGGGCTTTAGAGAAAGGTACCTGCAGTCACATCTCTACCTGCAGGTTCTCAACTTCCAGTCTCTGTGCTAAAACAGTCTTCAGTGGGACTCTTGTCTGTGCCCCACCCCCCACCCACACCCCCACTTCTGGTCCCTTACAAAAGCAGGGAAGTTTTCTGTGTGTCTGCCATGAGAACAGGTGACAGTTGCAGGAGGCAGATCTGGGACCAGGGAGCAGAGTGATTTCAGGACAAGAAGAATCCACACGGAGGGACCAGCACATTAATCTTCGCATGACAGGCTCAGGACGGTGCAGCGATGGAAAGTGGTATGAGATTAATCTATTCCTGTGTTTGGAGGAAACAATGGGGCTCTTTGTAGCTTCAGAATGCAGGGGCTGCCAAGCTGGTGTCACCCTAACCCTGTCCCCACGACCACTGCAGATGATGACTCTCGATGTTGGAGTGTGGTGCCTGGTCTGCTCAGGCAATGCTAGGTCAATATACAAAACAGACAGCTTTGCATATAGCTGCTTTCTTTTCTGTGCGCGGAGGTGTGTTTCTAGGGGTGTACCTGGGGGTGGGGAAAGGAACACGCTGGCCACATATCCCCCCTGTGCAGCAAGCCAGCTTGTCCTGGGGCAGCTAAACACACTCCTGGAACCATTCACCTACACACCTACACAGGGTGAAGTGTCTCCCAGAATACCTGTGCCTGCCGCTATTTTTCCCAGGAAAGAAATAAATGCCTTTCTTTCTCCAAGAAAGGGCCCATGTGATCAAAATACCTTTAGAGAATGATAATATCGGTAGGTTTTACTCAGCAAATAAATCTTGGTCTGGGATTTTAGGAGCTTCTGTGGTAGCAAAACACATTCAGCAATCCTCACACATCTACCTAAATGCTTCTTTCCCCACCCCCATCCCACCCCCAGCTTGTCCTTTAGTATTTGTCTTTCTTCAGAGAACAGTGATGGGCAGCCCTGTTAAAGAGGGGGCTGGGCCATGAGACCACGGAGCACAAAGGGAAGCCGATGGGGCTGCACATGGCATGCGGCCACCGGGACCCCAGGAAGCAGACGTTCTGAATGTTTTAGAGGATAAGATGTCGTATCCATCAGTGGTGTGCCATGTGTGCTGGAACAAAGAGGGAGAACTCCCCCATGAAAAACAGCCTTCTGCCAGGGGAGGGGTGTGGGGATCGGGGCTGAGGCCACCAGCCCTTGGTGAGACCCAGTCCCCAGGACTGCAGCAAATGACAAGGACGGTTTGGACTCATTTCCCTTCTTCAGTTCTGGGCATCCCCTCACCCCCACCCAAAATGCTTCTGAAGAGCCTTCTGACTGAACTCTGGAGCCCACAGCCAGGTTGTCTGAAATGGGCAGTGAAGCCGGAGGAGGGAGTGCATCTAGGGTTAAAGGAGGGACCCTTTCTCTAGTCTGGGTCCCTAAGGTAGACCCCACCTGACTTTGGATGCTTGAACTAGTACTCAGATGCAGATGACCTCGTGTAGACCAATGCACTTCTCTGAGCTTCTCGTGACTTAGCCAGAATAAAAACAAATGATTTTGCACTGTGCTGACTCGTATCAAGCATCGTGCTAAGCAGCACTTCACAGCACTGCCTTCTTTATGCTTTCTGATTAACCTAGAGGTAGGTGCTATCATGATTTCCATTTCATAGATGACAGAATGGAGGCAGAAAGATGTTGAGACATTTGCCCAAACTGACAGGGCTGGTGAGTGGGGCAGCAGGTTAAAGGACCAAACACTTGTTCTCAGCCACTGTAATTATATCTCTGCAGGGAAAGGAGTGAGCAAACGGGCCTTCTAGGTTGTTGTCGGGACAAAGGAGGCAGGGATCAGAAAGTGTGGGGCACACAGGAGGCAACTGAGAAGGGTGTTTCACTTCGATCAGGGTCTTGGGTGGTTGTGTCATTATGACTATGGCGATCGTGGCTTACTTTCAAAGCCATCTGTGTGTGCTAGGCATTCGTTGCGTAAGCTGTGGATATTATTTTTGCATTGAGCAGAAGAAGACTTTGAGGTGAAAGCAATGTGTGACTGGTAAGTGGTAGCGGTGGGATTTGAACCCGTGTTATGTAACACCCAGCTCACAGGCCTGAGCAAGCTCATCTGCAGGCACTCATCAAGGTTGCAGCTGTATAGTTATCTAGATAGTCTTCCTCCATTTGCTTCTGTCAGGGAAAGCTTGGTGATTTTCTTTCCTGCATCACCTCAGCATGGCAGAGACAGTCAAGATGGGCTCAGAGGTCATCTGGCCCAGATCTTTGTTGCCCAGATGCTGACCTGGTGCCCCCCTCAGGTGAAATAGGTGCCCGAAGTCAAGATAACCTGTAACTGGCTGGTCTCTTGACTCCCTGCTGCTCTTTCTGTGGCCCTCTTTCCTCTCATAAAAGAAAGGATTCTCAAATCCAATGCAGTGCCTTATAAAGAGAAAATGAGGGGACTAAAGCGAGGCCCCTTTCTCACACTCATCCAAGATTTTAATTGCTACTATTTATAAGGTAGGGCATGAGCAAAAATAACCTGTTATAGGTTTTCCCCACTATCCAAAAATAATATGTTCCTATTCAGTATGATTTGGTAGGTCAGTTTTTGGGTCTGGAAATGCTCTTACCACAATTTATGTGAAAACATTTTTGATTTTTCTAGATCCAAAATAATTGACCTACCAAATGGGAGCATTCTATTTACGGATAATGGGTGATACCTGTAATTAGGTAGTCCACAAAGAAAACATTGTAGTTTCTATGACAAATTCTTCTGCAGAAGTTCACTCACAGCTAGAATCTAAAATCACCGTTTTCCTATTTCTCCTTGGTCTGAGGATGCCATAGTCCATATAGACAAGTTCCCTCCTGCATATGAACTTGGTAATCTTTCAAGAGTGAGAAACGAGTTGAAGAACTGAGGATGTTGAGCAAATCCTGTATGTAATTCTCATTTCAATTTGGTCATTTGTTCAGCAAAGCCAAATTAGGCACATGGGGAGGCAGCGAGTGTTCTTTTCAATTTTTAATTTTTGACATGGTTAGCTCAAGGATTCTTTTTTTTTTTCTCTCAAACTCAGAAATAAAAAATCTTGTATTAGCAAATTGGCTTCATCTTTCTCCTAAATGGTTTTTTAGTTAAGTGGATTTCACATTCCTAACCTGAAACATTTTAAGGTTTTTTTTTTTTAATTTTATTCTGATGGAAAGAAACATTGCATTAAAGCAATTAGTTCTATCTCTCAGGACTTGGTCACATCGCGGGAAATGAAAATCTCAGAAATATGGTAGTCCTGGTCTCCTGCTAGGCTAAACATTAACTGGCCAGTTTCTGACTGGGAGTAAGCTAATATGGAAAACATTTTAAAAGAAAAATTTCTTTTTGGATTGCAAGTCACTCAGCCATAAAAAAATAATTATAGTTTCATCTGCAGTTAGATAGATGATACAATTAGACTTATTTTGAGTTTGTGACAATTTCCTTAGTAGAGCCCATTTTAGGGGTTTTATGCGGCACTGAAGTCCCACACATTTCTTTTGTGCTAAAGATACACATTTCTCTGAACAGGTAGCAAGCAGCATTGCATCTTTGATGGTGGCATTTTTCACTACACAAAGCATTGTGATGACAGCAGAAAGACATCTGGCAGCCTTCGTAACTTATCCCCTCTCCCTTAAGCTTCTTCTCCCCCCACCCCCACCTCATAATTCTATGGAAGATCCCAGTGCAGGTGTAACCCAACAGATCTGCAGGTGGGAATTAGGGTCCCCTATATACCAACTGGGAGAGAGATTCTTCGAGACTCCCATGTTTGGAGTTCGAGCAAAATGGGTAAGTTGGTAGCATTCTCCAAATTGTCATTATTTAGCTCTTTAAGGTTTAAGTTTCTGAATGTGTCCCCTACTAGTCTTATCTGATTTCATTTCATCTTTAATACAAGACACTCCTGGGGTATTATCTTTAAACCTTTTTTTTTTGGTTTTGTTTTTTATAAATGAAGCAAGGAGTTTTGCTGCAGTTAGACAACACGCCTAACTAAGCTGGAGGGTTGCTAAGTTTTCATTTTTTAATTTTCTAAATCTGGAAACTCTACCACATGCCCATAGTTAAGACTAAAGCGAAGATACTTCTGTCCTCCTGACCTCCAGGGACAGCCTCCTAACCAGTGTCCTTGCTAAGCTCTGCTCCAGATCTGTCTGAAAGAATTGTCTAAGGTGACCTGGCGCTGGTCTCTCCTCTGAACTGTCCTGTCTTGTTCAGTTTCCTACTCTGTCATTCGCCTTCTGCTTCGAGTTGGACAGAAATAACCACCAGGGCCTCGTGTGTCATATGCATTTTCCTAGTAACTACACTAGAGAAGTAAAAGCAAACTGAGTAACATGCTTTTTCTTTTACCCAATATAACTAAAATATTATCAGTATATATTCAAAATAAAAGTCATTAGTAAGATATGTGACTTTTTTGGGGGGAGGGGGGCCATCAAAAATTTCCAAATCCAGTATTTTACAGAAAGGAGACTGCCATTTAGATGCAAAATCTTCAACAGTTCAAATGAAATGTGGTCCTTCCCCAACCACAGAAGAGGGTTCAACAGAAAAATAATTTTTCTTGCTCCAGTTTTGAAACTGCAACTATTCACAATTAAATGAAATGAAAAATGCAGTTCTGCAGTGGCACTAACAGGGCTTGAGGCCACAGTGGCAATTGGACAGAGTCACTCGGTACCGCTTTGGCTTACTAGGGTTCTTCTAGGCTGATTTCCAACTCCTTGCTCCAGGGATATTTTGTCTCCACACCTTTTACAGCATTTACAGCTTTACATGGTAATTACTTATTTGCTGATTGTCTGCACCAAGCTTTGAGGCACGCGCACCCTGAGGGGTGATCTGAGTCTTCATCCCCTTTTTGGATTTGCCCCAGCATCAGTTTAGAACACAGTAGTGTTCAAGAAATGTTTGCTGAAAGTCTGGTTTGAACACTTGTGTTTCACAATAAGCAATTTAATTGTGGTCTTAATTGTTCTAGGCTAAGAATAACAACAGCGATAGTAATGAAATGGAATCTATGGGATTCTTTGTGCCATGCTCTCAATTACTACCTGCTTAGAAGGCATCTCTCATTTGATCACCCTCTTCCCCACACCCCAATCACCTTCGAGGTAGGAAGAATTATTCCCATTTTACAGGTGAAAAAACTGAGTCCTCAGGGAGACTAAAGTTGTCCACTTTCATGTGGTGATTAAGGACCAGAGCCGGGAATAAGCAGATGCATTTTATGTAACCCCATTTGTTAGGGTTTTCCTAACCTCAGCAACATCGAACACATTCATGATTTTTACTAAGTCTGAGCAGCCCTCTGCTATTATTTCCTTACAGCATTTTAAAATCAATCTCCTGGCTTAGAACTTTAATATATTTCATCTCATCTCAATAGAATATCTGTGAAATAAAAAGCTACATGTATAAGTTATAAGGTTTTCTGAATAGACAGCTAATGCAATAGGATGTGCGCCCACAAAACACACAAAGTCATACTGAGCATGTGCCAGTGTAACAGGGTAATCCCCAGGACTAGTGAGACAGGAAGGGTCCTGAGACAGGGACAAGACGGAAATCAAGGCCAAAATCTGTGCAAGAAGTTTACTGTCCCCACGATTGCTAAGCAGAAGGCTAAAAAACCTGATGACATTGGACACCTGCTGCCGTAAATTGCCTTAGCACATTTTTTTTTGTTTTTTTCTTTTGCTAATTTCCCCAGTCTGGATATTTCTGAGCTATTTTTCCGCAGCTTCTCAAGTTGGCTGCTATGCGGAAAAGAAGCTAAAAGAAACATGAAAAAGGGAGCCGCAGGCCGTGAGCCCAGGCGGCTCGCACTGGGGCTGCAGCCACGCAGCTTCCACGAGAGGCTCAGCTCGGACACGGCCACGAGGCTGCATGGCCCCCCGCTGCAGCTGATTGCCGCTCACATGGAGCAACAAATGGACTTGAGGCAAGTCCACTCTCCTTGCTTCCTCAGCCAATAAAGTGTAATTCCTTTTTTATCAAACCCCAGTCTTAAATCCCAGGTAGACCCCCAATGCGCCCCCTCCCCCCCAACTTTCTTCAATCTCTCTCTCATGACCCCAGGGCTCTCCCCCATAGCTCTTTTCTTACTATTTTGCCAGTCAATAAATGCTGATTCTTTGGCCCCCTTACCACTGTCTGTGGAATCCTCTTTTCAGCCTTGACCAGAGGGTCTCAAATGGCCTTCCTCAGCCTGAGAGGGGTATCCCTCAGCCACCCCTCAGATCCTGGCAGGTGGAACAGTGGGCAGCAGCCGGTTTGCTGCCAGCTTATGCACCTGCTTTGTGGGAGAGGGGTCCTGGGCCGTTCCCTTGTCCAGTGACACCCCCAGGGTGAGCCTATCACACTCGGGAAAGCTTACTCCCTGAGGGTCATCTCTACTAACATTTGTCCTTCTGGGTTCAAAGGTCCATTAGTCCTGTGCCTTTCCTGCCCTCTATGGGGGACTAGGAAACAAGATGCCAGCAGTGGAGGAAGAGGCTAGAAGGAAGTCTCCCCAGGCCTGTCTTTTCTCATTATTTCTAGTCGTGTAAAAGCAAAACACAAGCAAAGCGCAAGCCCTAACCTCCCACCCTCTCTACCGAGAGTGCCTGTTTCCAGCCCTCGGGGCTGAGGATGAGGCTGCTTCCTGCAGGCTGTATCCAAGGGGTCATTTCTCCCTGCTGGGCGCTTTCCTGCCTCCAGTCAGGGTGAGGCCGAGCTTCCCATCTTTTAGAGTCTAAGAGTCCTTACCTCCTCTGCCTGCCTTCTGCCCAGTCCTGCTGGGGGCTGGGGAGGGGGATGACGGTGGTGTTCTGTTTCCACGGCCCAGTTTACCACAGACACTGTTCCCAGGCACCCCAGTTTTGACTTGATGCAGTCGATTCCCCAGCCACCCCTATGAAACCCTATATCCTACAGACCCTCAACGGCACTTTAACCATTTTCAACACCACCATCATTGCGCTTACTGTGTGCTAGGCACTGTTCTAAGAACTTTAAATATTTAGATATATCTGTCGTGGGGTTTTTTTGTTGTTTGTTTCGACATAAATATTTCACTCTGTTCATACAATAGCCTTTGAGCTGGGTACTTTTATCATACCCATTTACAGGTGAATAAACTAGCATAGAGAGAGATTAATTTGCCCAAGGGCACAGTTGACAGCAGTGTAGAGCTGGGTTCTGAACTCGGGACCCTGGTTCAGAGTGCTTAACTGCACTGCTTTCTGTCTCTTATAGTGAAAGTGCCAAGACAAAAATGCCTCCTTCTGCCTAAAGTCCAGACTCTCCATTCCAGGGCACTGTGAGTAAAGCAGCTTTCTGTGTTAGTGACGCTGCAGAGCCAGGCCACCTGGCTTCCAATCCAGACCTGGTATCCACCCAACCAAGTGTGACGCTCAGGGAAAGGGTTTTGTTTTTGTTTTTAAACATCACAGAGCCTCAGTTTACTCATCTGTGAAACAGGAATGACAAAAAATCCCTACTTCACAGGGGTGTTGTCACATGCAATGCAATGAAGCATGCGAAGCCCTTTGCCCAGCTTAACATTTCTGAGTGCAGCAAACAGGAATTACCATGTGCACGGGGAAGAAACAACATTGTCTGGAGAGAAATCTTTCACATTCCATGTAGCTAGGTTACCAGCAAAGAGCACACTCATGAGCGGGAGCCGGCGGCCTTCTGATTTAAAACAACAGAATCCTATGCAGGAGGCTACTTAGGGATCATCTCCTCCAGACACACCTTACAAAAGAGGTTAACAGAAACTAGAAGGCAGAGATACTCTGGAGGAGAGGCCTGCTCTCCTCCTTGGGAAGCACGGATCCTCCCTCACTCCCACCTTCCCGCACTGGCTGCAGGAGCTGTGCTTTGGAGACACGCTCTACAGAGGAGCCGCAGACCCACTGAGCTGACTAACATATCTCATGCACATGCAAAGTCAGAGGTGGCACAGGAGGAGCAGTGGCTAGGAGGTGCAGGTGGGTGTGACAGGGATGTGAATGGGGGGACCTCTAAATGATTTACACTGACCTTCTCCAAAGCTACCAAAGAAACAGTCCAAGGCAAAACGGGGAGCTTCCTATGCAAATGTAGCTTCCAGACAAGCCCCTTACCTCCCTCTTTCCACCCAAATTGGCACATTTAAGGCCCTCCTTAGTAAATAACCTGGAAATGCCACAGCATAAAAAAGACAATAAAACATCCCCCCACGACCACCCCCTGCCACTGGACAGCAGTATTTTCTGCTTTTAGCCTGGTAGTTGCAGGTTGAGGTTTCTCACCTGATTAGCTGTGATACTGCCACAGGGCAAAGGCTGTGCCAGCAGTGCTGGCCAGCTCGGTAAGGAGCACCTGAACCTGTGCCTGCTGCTAAGCCCGGTGCAGGAGAGCTGAGACACTGCTGCCCTGAAAGGTTTCTAGTCTAGGAATTAGGGTTTGCAGGCTGTGGTTCCCAGACCAGCAGAATCCATATTCCCCGAGAACTCATCAGAAATGCAAATCAGAACTCAGGTGGCGGCGGCGGGGGGTGGGGGGTGAGTGGGTAGTTATCTGCAGATTAACGAGCCCTCCAGATGATGCTCCTGAATGACAACAACGAGAGAGAATACTTGAGCAGGAGCAACCGACTCTTGGTCATTTCCATGAATGCGGAACAGACAGGCGAGCCCAAGGTTTCCGGGATGCTCTAGGCCTCTGCCCACCCACAAAGGCAGAAGATGCAAAATGGAAATGTTCCAGGCAGGGTGGAAAGAAGGGGACAAAAGACAGACTCAGACTGAGGCCAAAGGGTGAAGCAGATGAAGTTCCTTCTCGGCAAGTCTCCTCTCCCTCTGGGACCTGCCCTCTGTGTCCCTCTGCTTGGCGAATAGGACCCAGTCATAGCCAGGGAGACTCATGGTCACCACCAGACTCAGCAGTGCCCCCTGTTGGAATGCTTTCCCATTACCTAGCCAACTCTTGGAACTCGGTGTCCCAAACTATCAGACACTTCAGTAGAATTAAAAAGAAAATCTGTTGGTACTTGATATGTGATTCATCCAAGGCTGCCCCCCACAACAACTATCATTAAGGGGTGTGCAATTATAGAGATTAACGATTTAAGCCAAACATATCAACACTCTATGGGTGGAAATTTTAGGCATGGGCCAGGTGGGGTGGGAGACACATTTTAAGACCACACTTTAGACAGTGGCCCTGAAATGGCACGAAGGGAAAGCTCCCTTCCTGCATTCTCTGGTCAGCCTTGACAGTGAAGGTGCTGACTGGGGAGAGCTGGGCTTTGGGGGATCTCTGCTCTGATCGGCAGAATGATTGTGTTCCCTTTCCCACTCTCAGGCACAGGGGTGCCCAGAGTGGGATGATCCCCTGAGAGGGGCCAGGGCATCTGATTGACCACACCTTGCTGTAAACGTTCTGGGGCAAACTCCTTACTGCCATGGAGCCCACGAGGCTGAAATCCGGAGTCAGTGCTGGGCGGCTGTGTGTTAGCGTAGGCGCCGCAGGGCTCAGCATGCCTCCCTTAAGCAGAAAAGGGGAGTTTCTAGAAGATTGTGTAGTTCATAAAAGTGAAGGAGTAACAGGGCCAACAAGTTGTGTCCTTCCTCCCTGCCATTGCACTTTCTCTACATGAAGACAGAGAGTAAGTTATGTTCCCACCTGCCTGGACCACTCAAGGAAAGAGAGCTTCATTTTTCCCAATTTGTCCTAAGCAAGGAGGCTGTTTATCCTAGCCGGGGTCACATGTGCTCCCTAGATCCTGTCACCATGGCCAGGAAGGTCCGATGACACTACTGGTCTGGCCTGGGTTCCAGTTCAACATGAAGAAGACACCAATAAAGTGACCTGCTTTGCCAAGGTAAACACAGGATGCCAGTTAAATTGGATTTGCCAGACATTATTTGGGATATATTTATGTTGAAAATGTTATTCAATGTTTATCTGAAACTCAAATTTAGCTGCACTGACTCTGGACACCCTGTCCCCCAGGGGGCTGATGGAGTCAGGCAGACTCCCCAGATGTGCTTACACACATGTGCTTATACAACTTGATGGAAACCTGGAAGAGACTCAGTGTTCTTGGGGAGCCAAGCACTGTCCCTATCCAGGGGTGCCCCGGAGCTTCTCCATGTTGTGCGGGGATGGCTCTTTGCCCAGATGAGAATCTATATCGGGCATCTACACTTCCCACAGAGTGTCAGAACTGCCCTGCTGTCTGGCGGGGAAAGCATATGGACGATTCTTTTTGTCATCCACACTGATTCTGGGGTGGGGCTGGACAAATTTCTCAGAAAATTCAGCTAGGGTCAAATTGTGAGTTCACTCTTGCCTAAGTCCTTGAGGCATCTGACACTGAGCATCCCCAGGAGGCTAACTAGCTGAGCCCGTCTCAGGCTGGGTGGGAGCGCCTGCCTTCTAGAAGACCCACCCAGCCAGTTTACCAGTTCCGTTGGCCTGTCTCAGCCTAAGACTTGGAACCTAAAGATCTCTACAAGCTCCAATTGTGCCAACAGTGTTATTCCCGTAAATATTTACTCAACTTGCTCTGTAGTCAAGGCACAGCCATTTTTTCTCTTCCTTCTGGAAGGAAGTTTATTACACAAAGTAATAGGTGATGTCTTCTTACTACCACATAAATCTGTTATAGCACCTGTGAGCTCAACTTCTTAGACAGCAAGAACAGTTGTTACTGAAACATTCCACACAGGAAAAACAATAAAACCAGAAACAAAAGCAAAACAACAAACAAAACTTATATAGAGCCTTGTTCTCTTTTAGAATATTTAACACAGGATCGAACGGCCAAAAGCTGGAATTCAGTGCTATTTCCTAAAGAAAACCAAACAGTTCTACTTTACTTTTCTTTACATGATATACATGACACTTTCTTATTCTGGTGACGGGAGCGACTTTTCTGGCACCCAGTATCCCAGAAAGAACCTGAGCTCTGGAGGTGAGCATGGAACTTAGAGTTGGGAAGTGCAAAAGCCAGGTCAAGGGCAAAGTCAGTGGCTGGTAAGACTGGGAGCAGGGCAGCTTTTCCGGTTCTCCAGTCTCTTAACAGACGTTACAGTGCCTGAAAAATTCAGCAAATTATCTGATTGTTTTAGCGAAACAAAACACCACTCTATGGTTCTCTGAGCAGTGTTTTTGTTTTTGTTTTTTTTTTTTTAAAGATTTATTTATTTATACATACAAGCTGGGGTACAGGCCAGAGGTGTGGAGTGGCGAGAGGCTTCACCAGAGACAGAGTGGGGAGCAGAACAGGCAGATCAGAAATACACTGGTGAGGGGAGCAGCGGGCGAGGCAGGAGAGGTCTGCCGCACCATGTGGGATTCTCCCGGCCGGGCGTCGAACTCGCATCACTGCTGCCGACAGCTCCACAGCTCAGCGCTTAACCGCTGCGCCACCAGGGAGGCCCTGAGCAGTGTTTTTGGATTTAAGGGGAAGACTAGTTCTTTCAGTGGGAAAGCTCCGCTCACCTAGAACAGACTCTTTAATAAAGTGCCCGAGATCTCAGAGCTGCCCTCCAGTGTGCCTGCTTGTGGTTCTGCGCTTCTTTTCACCGTCAGGAGGCCAGTTGTGTGAGAGTAACCTTCTAGAAAGTGTGCCTCAGGGTTCCAGGGTACTTGTGACTAAGAGCGGTGGGCGTGTGTGTGTGTGTGTGTGTGTGTGTGTGTGTGTGTGTGTGTGTGTATAGTCTGTGTAGTCTCCTGGCAGGTGTACATGTCACTGCTTTGTCCATTAACTTTAGCTAATGAACTAACTTACTGCTGAGATGGTCGCATTCCATACTCCTAATTTCATATCCTTATTCATACAGAAATTGGAAGGATGATTGACCTTGGGTGGGTCCTCAGTGGTTCCTTCTCACTGGCTCTCTCTGGGTAAGCTGCTGTGTCGGGAAGGGCAATAACTAAGTGTTGTACTTAGTAAACTCACTGCTGTACCCCCAGAACTGGCCCCTTCCTTTTCCCAGCACTGTGCTCAGGGCTGCTCAAGGGCTGTCTCAGTTTATCTTGAGAGAACGCCTCTGGGAGAGGCACTATTGATGCACGTCAGAGCAAGGAAACTAAGTCCAGGGAGCCAAAGTCTCTTACTTGTGCTCCTATAACTAGTAAGTAGAAAGGCTGGCATTTGATCCTGTACAATACGGATTTGGGAGTCTGTCTCTTTCCTTGTACCATGAGTCATTCATTTGTTAATATGAATATGTTGATAACTGGCACAAGTTTAAAATGCTTCATGACCCAACTCTGGCTTCTCCCATTACTGATCAGGCCCAGAACTCTCAGGCACTTCTCTAGAGCATGCTCTGTGTCCTCATTCCTCTCTCTGACTCAAGCCCATGACCTTCCACACCCACCACCACTTACTCGGACTTCTCTTTTCTGGTGTGAGCAATTCTCACCAAGCTATCATGCCAATCCCCTGTCTCAGGATTGCTAATTGCTAATCCCCATGCCTGTGGATAGAAGTCCAGGTGGACACTGCTTCTGCCTACTATTTGCATTTCACGAGGGGGCCTCAGCACTCCAAGGAACTGTGGGTCAAACCTCCTCACATGAGGACAAAGTTCTTGTGACTTAGTTGTTGCCCTGAAGACTCAGAAGCAGCCCTGGGCTGCTTCTGGGCTCGCACTTCAAGAGATCTAAGAAAGAGAAAAGCTCCAAACCATGAGCATCCCCGGACAATTGAACAGACCGCTTCAAATTAAAAGTTGTGTTTTCAGTTCACAAATCTGCTCTCCGGCACAGGTGGGCCCCCAACAGAGAAGCCCTGGGAGGGGAGTAGGTCGCCCTCCCAGCTCAGATGGCAGCCATCCCAAACAGGGAGATCAAATCCCAACCTCGACACTCACTGGCTAATTAAGCCTTCATTGCTAGTTGATGCTACTCACAGTGGCAGTTATTTTAAACAACTTCTGGGTGGTCCCTCCATGTTCAAAACTTGCCTCCATCTTTTCATGCATGATTTATACACACAACTATCTGACGGTGGGAATTTCCAGCATCCCCATTGCATATGTTTCTTGGATTTCACACCCCCAAATACAGTTTGCTTGAGTCACCATGTGTGTCTGCTCTTAGGAACTCAGCCAGGTAGTAGATAAGAGACCGTGGAAGAAAACCTAGGGGTACTCTCCTCTGTACCCCAGTCAAACCACAGAAACTAAATGCTTGGTGCTTCTCTTTGCCAAATGGATTCCAGTGTTCAATTCCTGCTGGAGAGATCTACTGCTCTCAACATCACATCATCTGTTAATGTCCACTGTCAATGGAGAATAATTACCCAACGCTAAAACACAGAGGGAAAGAAAGGATTCCGTTTTCCAAACCAATTTTTAAGAATTGCTACTAAAGGGAAATGTCAGACACTTCTCCACTTTAATCATTTTCAAAACTTTTAATGAATCTCCTCTTTTAAACAAATAATGCCATTAGCATGGATGCTATGCAAATGAAATGCAGGGCCTGTGTTTGTTTGGCTTGCTCGAAATTGTTTCAGAAATCTGATCACATCAAATATTTTTCAGTTTATGCAAAACAGAACCTCTCAATCCATTTTTTTGTGAAGAGTATGTAGTTTTTCATTTGCATGTTAGTCCCAAGTGGTGAATTTACACTTTGAATGTAGGATTAACAAATTTCCATGTCTGTACTGCATTCTGAAACTTAATCATGGAGAAGTTACTTCTCTAGGCTGAGGGTGGTAAGGATCTGACATCAAATGACCTGCTAGGGACCTGGGCCAGGATTCCGCACCTGGATGGCACCCCGGCTTTGTGGTTACCAATCTCATACAATGAGTGTCCTTTCGGAAACGGATCTCATACCAGCTTGGAGAATTTGGGGACAAGACCATATGTTCTACAGCTAAGAAATCGTTCCGATCCTGGACTCCACAATTCTGCCTGTACACTCCTTTTCAAACTGCTCTTTCCCAGTTTGGCGAGCAAAACTGGCAGTGCCACTTCCCCACTGTCAGCGAACAATGCGGTGGCCTGAGAGAACTATGCATGAGCACACTGACTATAGCATCAACTATTTTTTTCTTAATTGTCCTGAGATCCTAGAAAGGAAACGAGCGTCTGTGCTGACAGAGGAGCTCAGCATGAACTCTCATTTTTCACATGGAGCTAATTAAAAACTGAAATTAGTTAAATATGGAAATGACACTTGCAAGCACTTTAGTAGAATTCTGGCAAAGTCCCTCTGGAGTGCTGTGACATTACCTGCTGCTTCGAAACTCCCCAACTGAATTTCACAGTTAAAAGGCTGAGCAAAGGGAAAGTTATTATTGAGATTTCGGATTCAGAATGTGTCTGTAAAACTCCAAATTAAATTTCACGGCTGGCTCTTGAGTGGCTGGCGATTCAGAACGCAGGCCAATGGAGTGGGCCGCTAACAATGTCCCTGCAAGCAGGCGCTGCAATTACCCCTCTTTAGGTATGGTGCTGTGGGTGGCAGAGGTGCGGCAATCAGAAGGTTCACGGATGTGTTTCTCCTGGACTCTGACTCGAGGTGGCTCATACGCAGATTCCAACAAAGAGCCTGTGCTCGTGAAGGTGGGATGATGGGCCTGATAACTGAACAGGAGGATGAGAACTGCTTAGGGGTAACAGTACATACTTCTCACACAGGGCTTCTTTGGATAGGTGTCTTGTCTGTCTGTCTATCCATTCAACCATCCAGCTATCCATCCATCCAGCCAACTACCTCCTTTAGCTAAAGCATACATGCACACAACAGTAGATGCATACGCGTGTGCATGTATATATATGTACGTGTTTTCATGTACACACGTACATCTGCTTGTGTATATGTACGTATCTCACAGGCATTCATTCACAGCTTTTATTCCTCATTGTGCTACCTTATTATGAAGCAGGAAGCTCAAAAAGCATGAGTTTCAGGGGGAGGTGAGACAAGTCTTCTCGTAAAATCCTTGCTAGAATAAATAGCCTTTCTAAAGGGACATGATCAAGGGGGATGTTCCGGAGTAGGTGGGAACACAGCGCCAGCCAGGATCCCCTGCCCCCTTCACAGGCAAAAGCAGTAGCATTTGCTCAAGGGCAAATTATGGTGTTTGTCTATATCTGCATACGATTTAATTAAACCCGCCTGCACGTCTGATGGCTCTAGAGCTGTGGCAGAGTGTTCGGGAAGTCCAGCCACCCTCCAAACAACTGGAGTGTTGTGACTTTATTGTTTTTCCGACACCCCATCCATTTGCCCTTGAGGCATCCCCTCCCCTTGGCCCCTGGCCATGACTGAGGCAGGCAGCACAGCCCCGCCTGGGCAGGCCAGCGAGAGAGGAGCCGCTGAGTGCCAAAGCCAGCTCTGCTCCGGGAGTCGCTGGCGGGGAGCCTTCGGAGGGCTGGGCTGCCAGCGCGAGCTCTCTGGCAGCTCGGGCGCGCAACTTCCCATCACACCCGGCTCTCTAGTCCGAGGCCTGGAAATCATCACGGCTTACCCAGCTGGACGGGTGGAATGCTGCAGCTGTACCATCAGGCTGGCTTATTTTTATTGAATTTTGAATATCCAATTTCAAAGCAATTCAAATGAATTTGCCCAAGGCCTTGGATCAGCGTGGCTGCCGACACTCTCTACAGCAGGGTTTCGAAGTTCATATTTCTAAACAAAGGCAAGATTACAGAAGCTTTCCTTGTCAGGACCAGCGCCTCTAAAGAACCCTCTCTGCCGACTCTATTAGGTCACAGGCTGACAGCAGGGAAATCTGCGGTGCCGAGGCTCGCCCCTCACTATTCAGGCCGCGGTGGCCAAGCGCACTTCTTGCACTGATTACAGGAAGATCGGGGGAGTGGGGTGGGCACTGAACAGCAAGTGTAAGGATTCAGGACACAGAGTGGCGCAGGCCACGTCGCTTGCACAGTGGAGACTGCGAAGCTCGAAAGTGTGTCAGTGAGTGGGCAGCGTGGGGTGGGGGTGAGGGGCACGTGAGATCCATTTCCCTAAACACTGACCTCAGAGCAAGAAACTAAGCATTCGAGAAATCAGGAATAATTCGAAACTTGCTCTTTCACAACGGGCCCTCTCCCCTTCCTTCCATCCAGATTGAAAATAAAAACAAGGAACCACTAGAATGTGTGGGTAGAACAGAACTGATGATGGAATCCCTCATCTCCTCAGCCTTCTGACCAGCTCCAATTTTCAGCCTCCCCTCACCTTGCCATTTTTCTTTTCTAATACTGCTATACCCATGCCCAGGAGGCTTTTATTTTTTTAATGCACAAAGCAAAACAACTGATGTGGTGGAAGGCTGAAGGGCCCTGGGGAAAAATGGGGCTGCCTGAAACAAAGCCCCACCCATCACCTCCTGGGCCAGGGTGGCTGGGTAATCAAAACATAACCTGCTCTATTTCTTTCAGTAGGAACTGGGACACAGAGAGGGCTTGGCACTCATTGGAAACTGTTTTCAAGAAGCCCTGGGACAAAACCAATTCAATAACTATTGATGTTCACAATCTGTCAACTCCGCCCCCCAGGGGTTAGAAAGAAACTCAGAGAGAGAGCAAATTGGGAGACGGAAGCTCTCGAAGTGAAGTTGGATGGTTTCGTGGGAGCAGGGCTCCTGTCTGCTCTTGCCTAGCACGGCACCCCAGCCTCTGCACAGTGCTTGGCCTGCGTAGGTACTTAATGATCATTTGTGGAATGAATGAAGTGAGCGAATGAACAGTGTCTGTGTGGTGTCACTTGGGGGCGCCATGTGGGTTTTAGAATCAGCAAGATTCCTGATCATTTAATTGTTACATGGCACTGGATAAATAATCTCAAGAGCTCAGTTTCCCCATTCCCAGTAAAATGTGTTGGGTGACAGTACCCACTATCTGGGATTATTTGAAAGATTAGAGATCATTTATGTTCCCTTTGTATGGTTCTATGGAATCTGCCTTTAAAAAGGCAGGGGTCGGAGGGAGGAAATAAAATATTAAAAAGAGGCTTGTTCTTTTTTGGGGGAAAATTTTACAGTCCTTCAAAAGTGATTGTTTTGCTGGCTCGGTGCAGTCAGTCCTGGAGTATAGATACCAGTAAGTTATGGGGTATCACCATAGATATATCACATTTATGATGAACCTCAAGTGTACAACATACATGAGGGAGGTGTGATTTTCCCTTCAGAGCTAGTTCTATAGATTCAGAGTAAAGACATAGAAACCAAAATGAAATAAACAGCACCAGCTATTTATTCTGTCCAAAGACAGAAGGAGGGGAAGGCTGTGGATGTCAAGAACCAAAGGCAGGAGGAGCCTGAGGTAGCTGGGTAGATGCTTCTAGAAACTGGAGGTAGGAAGGGCTATGCACAGGTCACTCCCCTTTAGTGCTCAGCCCGGTTGGT
Source organism: Scalopus aquaticus (assembly GCA_004024925.1). NCBI lineage: Eukaryota > Metazoa > Chordata > Mammalia > Eulipotyphla > Talpidae > Scalopus > Scalopus aquaticus. The sequence goes on along the minus strand of PVIJ01000033.1, from coordinate 253,710 downwards.
TTTAAATCATTTGCTCCTTTGAGCAAACAGTGCTGCTGGTTAGTTATCCAGCAGATGTTTTTAATTACAAGCTGAAAAAGTCATCCTGTAGCCCTGAAAGCAGTGCCCTCATGCCTAAGAAGTGCTTTTTAATATTTATACATCTAAAGAGGGTTTGCCCTTCCAGACATAGAAAATCATTAGGAAGCCTTCTCAGGAGGATATAACTTTGGTCAAGGTCACGCACAAACCTAGACTTCAAATTTCAGCCAGGGCTTACCAGTAGGTGCCACTTTCGTGCCACAAACCACTTCTAGCCCTCTCAACCTGCTTTCTAGGTTATCAGTTTTTAAAGGAAGGAAAGGAACAAAGATAGGCTTGTGAGACAATTCTAAGCATAGAAAAGTTGAAGAAACTTTTCTTCCTCGTTACTTGGCACATCTACTTAATAGGGCCTTTTTGATTTTGCTTCTTTCTTCCAGCACAGCAGATGAATGGGAGAACCGAGGCAACAGCATTCAAAGAAATGTCTTGTAACGGTGCTAACTTTGGTTTGGCATGTCACCTCTCTAACGATATCAGGGAGAGGAAATATTCCGTCAAAGCTGTGAGCAGGGAAGGAAACAGCCTGGACCGTGGCCAAAGACACACGGTCTCTTAGCAACTCAGGAGCCAGCGTTTTCAGTTTGGGAAGCCAACTGGTGCAAGCGCCATCCTGCCCAGCCAGGAATCACAGAGAGATGCCCCCCACGGTGGACGGTGGCCAGTGGGCGTGGTGATCATCATTTTCAGGGCCTGCTATGCACGCAGAGGAAAATCACGTGCCCTCAGAGGGCAGGCTTAATAAAACAAAACAAAGCAAAATGAAGATACCCACGCCAGAAGCACAAGACACTGATAACCAGGGGAGATCAACATGTCATGTTTGGAAAATCCTTGTAGGAGCATATTGGGCACCCAGATTGGGCACCCCTCTCCCCAAATAAAAGCCTAAAATCAACCACCACAGGAAGAAAGGGAGGGCAGAATCAGTCATGGCTGTCCAGCCAAGATTCCTGTCCAGTCCTGATTCCTCTGAGAATCAGGGTTTTTACCTCTGCCTTTGGAAAAGAAGACTTTGTAAGAATCTCTTTTCACTTATCTCTGGAAAATGGGGAGACTCCAAACACCCATTAAAGATGTTTTGGGGATCATTAGTAGCCTCCAGTCCTGTCTTTTGTAGCTAGTGGTGAGTTAAGTATTTGAGTGAACTTGAATGAACTTGACCAATAAACCTACTTTTATTCTCAAAGCTATCCCCCAAATCTGAGGCCGATTGTTAATCAGAATCTTCAAGGAATCCAGGCTCTTACTGTCACATGAGTAGCAATCCATTCCCTCTCTAACCAGATCAAAATCCAGCTTGGGTTGTCCGTACCTCAACTGTTCCTTACACTCAAACAATTAAGGCACCAAGTAAGTAAATAAGTGAAACATATCGAGCAAGTGAAACATGCCATTTCAAGGGAAGAGATGATGGTGATTTTTAAGCCTTTTCTTTTTTTTTTTTTAAGATTTATGTATGTATGTATACAAGAGCTGAGGTGTAGGCCAGAGGTGTGGGGATGGTGAGAGGATTCACCAGAGACAGAGTGGGAAGCAGGCAGATCAACTGAAACATACTGCTCAGGGGAGCAGGAGAGGTCTGCTGTGCCAATGTGGGAAGCTCCCTGGCTGGGGATTGAACTTGTGCTGCAGTGGCTGCGGATTGCTTCATAGTGCTGAGACTTAACCCCTTGTGCTACCAGGGAGGTCCCTTTAAGCCCTTTCTTTCCTCTAACACCTATTGAACTGAAAACATCATTCAGTGACAAAATCAGCAAGTTTACTAAGTCCAATTCCATGTTCTTCTAACTTGGTAGTTACACATGTGAGAATAATGTAGGAAGTACATTCTGTGTCCCATAATCTCCAACATCCAGCCCAGGGAACACGTACAGATGTACACTCGTAACTGATGGAGTTTCCAACAGGAAGACTGACCTCAACTTCCCCACATCCAGAGGCTGGCCCCAGGTGACTCCGTCTGAGAAAGCAAAACTGATGGAGTCGTCCCTGGTCCCCTCCCTCTCCCAGATTCAGTCAATGACCAAACCTGGCATCCAACCTCCAGAATGTCTCCTCCCTGCTCTCCTCTGGCTGGCCCTGCTCACCATCTCTGCTTTCTGAGCATTGAAATAGCCTCCTCCATGTTTGTTGCCTTCAGTCTTCACCCACATTTCTCATTCTACACAGGACTACCAGACTATTCCATGCCCTCCCTGCTTAGAATGCAGTGGGTTTTGCTGCACAGAAGAGTGAAATCCACACAAATTGTGTGGCATGGAAGTCTCTGTGCTGTGAGACCCACCTCCTCCCCAGGCCCATCTCCACGGAGTCTATGGGTTCGGTGGCTTGGAGCTATGATACATGGCCCCCAACACACCATTCTTTTCCAGGCTGCAATCACGGCACAGGACCGTCTTTTTTCCTGAAATGTTCTTCTCCCACCTTATCCTGGTTCCAAACTTCTATGAGCCCTTCCAGTCTGAAGTGCCCTGGCACCAGGTGATGAAGTCCTGCTTCTCCTCTCCCCACTCGTGGCCCATGGAGCACTTACGTCCTCCTGAGTCTTGTGCTGTGACTCTCTAACCGTCTTCTCTGTGTGGTGGCTCTGCTGGTGGGCAGGGCCCGTGGTCACCATCTCTGCACCACCAGGGACTCAGGGTTTCGGCTGAAGGGAGGCAGTTTCAGTAAATGTGTGCAGATGAATCAAGGATAAAGGACAAAGCTGGTCATCAGAATGGCCCTAACATTGACTCAAACTTGAGAATGAACCTTAACATTAAAATATGGATGTGGGGATCCCACCCCCTAAGAAGTCCTCACATGTCAGACATACGCTATTGTCAGAACTCAGTTGCTTCCTTCCATCCTATTCCTTTCTGGGGTTTCGAACCTGTTTATTCTGGGCAGGGGTATGAGGAGAACTGCCCCCTCCTTCCCCATCCCAGGGGCCAGCAAGCCCGTATCTGCAGCGACTGCAGCCGACGGGCCCCAAAGCTCTCATCCCTGAGACAGACCCAAGGACGGAGGGCAAGCCAAGCCTTTTGTCCTCCAGGCTCTACGTATCTCTAGAAACAGTTATTTCCTTATAGAAAAATGAGGAGGGAAGAAAGAAAAAAAACTCACCAGACCATGCTAAAGCAAATGCTGAGAAAATATTTTTGAAACATTTGGAAGTAATTTCTATTCACAAATTATCTCCATTCAGAAAATGAAAAGGCAAATTATGTGAGCTGGATAAATTGAGACAGAGAAGAAATCAGACTTAATGCAGGGAACAGAAGAGGACTCTGGAGAAAGGAAAAGAGAGAAGTAGTAATTCTTGCACTTCGATGGCAAATAGAATTTTAAAAACACTGCAAATGTATTACTTCCTAGGACTGCCCCCGTCAATTCCAAGATGCTGGTGGGCAGTTCATTTCAACACATGGCAGAAGAGAAAGCATCGGCTCCAAAGAGGCCTTCCATTACCCAAAGTAGGTGAGCTGGGATTAGTAAGTAAGAGGTGTGGGAGAAAGAAGAAAGGACTAGAGGGAAAGTTGGAGAAGGAATAGAAAAACATGAAGAAAGGGAAGAGGGGACATGAAGGTTCATCAGCCATCACCAATGGCCAGGAAGCCATATTCTGTTTTGTGCTCTTGATACACAGTCCAGTTCTGACACAACTGAAAAATAAGAGAACGACTACTGAGCCAACGGAGCTCCTTGATTTTCAGGAGGGTGAATTTACTGGTGAATAGCCCAGAGTCTCCGACTCTGAGTTGAATGCAATGAAAAGGGTTTCTATGCATTCTAGCAGGGCACATTGCCTTCCTATAAGCTTTCCCGGGCTTAAGAGGAATGAAACAGCAACATGTTATTCAAAAGTGTTTGCTTGTCACATGCTATACACAAGCCATCAGCCACAGGTGACATGGGAGGAGTTCAGAAGCAGCTGGGGTGAGAGGAATCACAGACTATGTCTCTTCTTAAAGGCTCAACACAAAGTGACCCATGCAAATGGGCTGGCCACTCTAAAAATAACAGGCAGCATGTGCTATCCCATGCCAGGGCACTCTGTACCTAGTCTCTTGATTAGTCTTAATGATAACTCTGTCAGGGTTACTGTCCTCAGTTCAGAATGATAATCTGACAGCCAGGGAGCTTTATACGACATGCAAATTAGAACCTAGGTCTGAGCAGATCCAAATTCTCCTTCTTTCCCCTCCAATGTCTTGCTTCTTAACTTGATCCTGAATTATCTCTTTTTGTTCCTGCAGCTAATCAGTGAGAAGTCTCTCCAGCTGGATCAGAAAAAAGGGAGAGAAGAAATCTGATGGGCAGGAGAAGCAGCTGCTAAGTGTCCAAAGCAGGCAGTAGGCACCTACGCAGGCTTTCTGCTAGAAGCAGCACCATGCCAAGGTGGGTACCGATCTGGCCTGGGTCAGCTTGGGACCTTATGAGATTTACTCTAATCCCATCTAACAATTACTGAGCATTTATTTAAAGTAAGCGCTGTACAAAGAGCTATGCATGCAGCATGCAGTTTAACCTTTGCAGCAACTCCTAGAGGTAGGTGCATTTACCACTTTATAGGTGACAAAACTACTTCTGAGAAGTTAAGTAACAGCCCAAAGTTGCACAGCTGGTAAGTGGAAGAGTGGGGATTCCAGTCCTGTTCTGATTCCACAGGGTCTGCTGTTAGTTATCAAGCGAACTGCTTTCCTCCTCTCCCACGGAGAAGGTGCTCAGGATCATGACCCCCATTTCACTCTGAGGTCAAGAGCAAGTAAACATGGTTTCTTAATGTCATTCCACAGGCAATGGAATTTGGCAGGTCTGATTTTGAAGGCACTCCTTCCTTTACTAATTGTCTTAAGCAAATTATTTGATTTGTACCTCAGTTCCTGCACCTTAAAGTGGGAATACAATGAAGACAATGCATGCTCCTAAAATGTTACAGTAACTCAGGATGGAGTTGCTGCACTTGGGAAGGAAGATACAGACTAAGTTCAATGAATAGATTAAAAACAATGGAATGACAGCAAGTTAGAGGCGAAGGGTGTCAAGGGGTTACTCATCAAGAGACCTATGTCTACAATTTATCATTAAGTGGTAGAAGCTTTGCTCAGGCAGCTCCTGGCTGTGTGACCCTGGACAAGTCACTTAACATCTCTCAGTGTCAGTTTCCTTATCTATGAAATGGAGATAAAAATAGCACAACTGCTGGGTTGTTGTGAGGATGAAATGAGATGATCTGGGTAAAGCCCAGTGGCCTGCACAAAGAAGTGCTGCATAAATGCCACGTTATTCAGATGGGAAACAGACCCCAGGAAGGTAAGTGCTGATTCACAGTTGTACTGTGAGTTAACAGTAGAGAAACGGATGGAATGTAGGTCTCTTGATCTCCAGTTCAAGCTGCTTCCCTCATTGTTCAACCTTGGACAAGTTACTTAATATTTGAAAGACCTGGTCTCCCAGTCTGTGGAATGGGGACAACCTTCTTACATCTGCTAATAAGGACCTGGAGGGGATTAAAGGAATGACCACATAAGCCCCGACCTAGTGCACAACTAGCATTCACTCCATTTTAGCTGTTATAATTACTCCTTCCCTTCTGATGTGAAAGAGAGGAGACTTTATTCTCAGGAATAAAGATGAGAAAATGGGAGGATGCCTTTTCTCAGGCTGTTCGCTGACTCAGAGAATGAGTGGGGAAGCCCCACCTCAGAAAGGAAGCGACTATGAAGTGGACAAATCCCAAACCAGGAAAGTCACCTAAGAGATCCCACCGAGGACTCTTATCTCCAAAACTCAACAGATTCTCCTTGACACATGGCACCTGGGATATGTATCTCAGTCCTCTATGTGGAATTCTTTCCCTTTCCAGAAGCTTCTGTTGGCTCAGTTTCGAAGTACTTGTGCAGGGCAGGATAGCACTGTGGGAGGGTGCTGTATCTGGAGTCTGACTTGCTGGGTACCTGCCTTGTTCCTTGCAGGCTGTGTGCCTCGGACAGGTTGTTTTTTTTTTTTTGTTAGATGAATTTTTATTGATTTACCATACTATATAGATTTTGGAGGTCAGCTTCACAAAACTGTATGTGGATAAGCCTCACCTCATCAACCTGCAAAGTTCCAGTGTCCATCCCACTACTGGCTGAACCTTCTGCTCTTTCTCCCCTGCCCACCATCCCCCACCCCAAGCACTCCTCTCATAGCGCTGGACAAGTTCTTTCCCTTCCTGAGGCTGTGTCTCAGGTATAACAGGTGCATAATAACGCCCGCGGCCGAACACCCAGAATCATCAGGCACCCCACGACCCTCAATCATCACTTGCTTTCCACTCTCATCTCCTGCCTTATCAGTACCCAGTCAGGAGGAAATAAGAAATGGTGTTCGTCCTTAGTAATTATGGAACTGGGGGGAAGTCACCTATTTTTGTGCCTTAGTTTCCTCTTCTGTAAGAAAGAAAAAAATGACAGTGACCTCATGATCATAGTATGGATTCAATGAGAAAATCCATATGAACTGCTTAGCCTAGAGTGGATGCTCAAAAGTGATAACTATCACAATTACTAATAAGATACCGTGGAAGGATCCTGTTTAGGTTGAGAACAGAAACAGAAGAATACTGTGTAGACGGAGTTGTGGCCCCCAACCAAAAGATGTTGAAGCCCCAAACTTCAGGGAAGTATCTGGGAGTGGGACCTTATTTGGAAGTAGCTTTCTTCATAGATGGTCAAATTGAGATGAGCTTAATAGGTTGGGCCCTAATCCAATATGATCCATGTCCTCATCAAGAGGGGACATTTGCCCACAGGCGGTCAGACACAGGGAGAACACCAGGCAAGGGCTGAGAACAACCACTGAGTGAGTACTTTCCAGCAGCACTGAAAAGCTGAGAGAGGCCTGGAACACAACGTTCCTGAGAGTCTTCAGAGGGAAGCCTGGCCCAGCTGATACTGACCTTGTGCCTCTAGCTTCCAGAACTGAGATGACAGATCTTCCTGGTCACTCATTTTGAGGTCCTTTGTTGTGGGAGCCCTAGCAAACTAACACCCCCTCTCTCAGAGTGCCATACTGGACAAGGAATGAAAGAGAGAGATGACTAGAAGTAGTTACTGCATCTATTTCCAGAAAAGCAGAAATCTAGCTTTTGAGTATAAAAATCACTCATAAGATATTGTTAGCTTTTGGAATAATCAGGCAATTCCAACCTTCTTCTCCCTTGTTGCTGTCCATCACAGTTGAAAAAACTTTCTGAGCCTCCCTTGAAGCAAGGACAGCCATGTGACATAATTCTAATGAGTAAGATAGGAGTAAAATTCTGCTGATATGGATGTGTTAGGAGGCTGGCTTTAGGTTTTTCCTAATAAAAGGCACAGAGAACTTGAATCCTTCCTTTCCTTTCCTTTCCTCCTTGAAGGTCGATGTGATGTAGGGAGCGTCAACAGCCATCTTGTGGCAGTGAGGCAGCAAAACCAAGGGTGGGATGGGGGAGGGGGACTAAAGTGCTGGGAATGGCAAAGTGGAAAGCTAGGAAGAACTTGTGTCCTGGAACTGTGGACATCATGGGGTTTAGCATTAAACACACTCATGTTTTGGATCCCAAATCACAACCAATGACTGTGTCTATGGGCAAATTATTTAACCTCTCTGATTCTCTCTTTAATTATAAATAGAAAAATCAAATCATTTTGGAGGTGAGATGTTGAGTGTGAGATTTCTACCACAGTTGCTCCTGAATAAATGGTTGACTTTGCTGTTGTCTTTATGGAGAGAACAATCAGTGATGATACTTTGGGAAAGATGTATATTCAGAGGTACTTTTCATTACACCTCTTCAGCTGAACCATCCTTTCACAGCACAAAGTTGACTGATTCCATCAAAGAACTTCTCAAAACTATGCAGCACAGCTTGCTTCCAGGAAAGGGAGTTGGGATTTTTGATCATGAAAAGTAACACCAAGAGAAAAGAAGGACATCAAGCCTGAGGGTCCACACCGGGCAATACAGAGGTCTGAGATCTTATCTTAGTTCTTGAGGTGAAGGAAAAAAAGTACTCCTGAAGACACAGTCATAGGTCAATCAAAGCAAGATTTCACAACCTTGGCAATGCCAGTATTTTGGGTTGAATGATTCTGTATTGTAGGGAGTTGTCCTTACACTGTAGGACCTTTAGCAGCATCCCTGGCTTCTAGCCACCAGATGCTAGGAGCTGCCTCCCAGTTGTGACAACCAAAAAAGTCTCCAGACATTGCCAAATGTTCCCAAGGTGGGGTGGGGGTGGGGTGTGCTGAATTAGAGCAAAGGGCAATGGGCACTGCTGTCCCAAAGGGTCTCGCTGGGTAAATCTCACTGGGGACAATCTGAAAGTGGTTCCCAATGCACTTATAATCCTGCATCCCATGCAAAACTGTAAGAGAGGAAAGGAAATAACTTTGTACATCTTTGGGCCCCGAACAAAGGTCGGTAGTAAGCAAAGGTCACTGGCTACTGCTTCATCCAGAAGACAGAACTAGGAGTGATGATATGTGAACTATCTCTTCCCTCAGGGTCAAGGACCTCTTCATATCAAGTCAGCTCGATGGGCAAAATATTTGACATTCTGCCTAAAAGACCTAGCATATTCTAATCCATCCTTTTCATACAATGTGCTATTACAGCTTAAAAAATGGAAGAATAGTTTTGAAAAGGAAGTGGAGCCTAGAAAGGGGCATCACCTCTGCTTTCTAATCACACATTAGCTTGTATCCAGAAGGCGCTGCTTCTCGGGGTGTGGGTGATTCTCCACTCAGTTCCCACAATGGGACTCTAAAAGACCTGCTAATGCTAGGCGAGGGCAGTTGTGGAATAGAGAACCTACATTTTACTTTAATTCTCTGTGCCCCCACTAATTTTCTTCCCCATGAACATCCTACTTATCCTCCAGCGTCATTTACTTAAAAAGACGCAGTCTTTGAGAGAACGAGCACCCATTTGCACTTCTCTCTGGATCTTCCTGGGGGCCCTTGGTCTTGAGATGATAAAACACTGTTCTAAGAGACTCTGTTGTACATACCACAAAGCTCTGAAGAGGGGAAAACTTGAGGGAGAGGCTCCTTTGCATGAAAATATTCATATGCATTAGTTCATTATACACTTGAGAAATGACAAGTTGGTTGGTAAGAATGGTGTAAGATGTTCCCTTACAATTTTACCCATGGTTAAGAGCCTGTTCATTCTGTTCCAAACTCCACTTTAAACTTCTCCTGAATATTCTTACAATTCTCATCCAATCTTTGAATCCCAAGATTCCTTTATGTTTTAAAGAGGTTCTGAGTGTTGTCAGCTCCCGCAATGCTGTTAGGCAATCACGCCAAACTGTCCTGGCTGATAAGTCAACTCTGTTTGAATGCATTAAAAGAACTCCCCTCATTTCCATTTGAGGGGTGAGCTTGTGGGGACTGCACACTGTACTGAACGATCAAACAGGACATGATGTGCTCCTGCAACTACTTCTTTCTCACCGGGGCCAGGTGCAGGTGCAGGAGGCCTCACAAAAGCACCCTGCCATCACCTCTCTCTGTGGGTGAAGCGGAGAAGCGCCTGTACTGTCATTGGTCTTAACCCCGCTGAGCTTGGCAGTGGCTCATGATTTAGGACTCCCGAAGGACCAATCCCAAGGTGGAGAGTCCCAGACTAGACAGAAACAGAGGTCTGGCTCCACGGCCAAGTCTTATCTCTACTCCCTCACCGCAGGAGACTAGAAGTGAGAAGGAGAAAGATAAAAAAGCAAGCACAGAGACATAATTATCTACTAAATTTAGGACCATCCTCACAGTCAATCCAGATAACACAAAGTAAAGTGCCATTGGGGCCTAAATTATCTTGGTGAGTTTGGAAGCTAATTCTAAAATTCCCCAGGTAAGCATGCTGTTTTATGCTTTACTTTGGGAACCTCGAAGCTGAGAGGGTATTTCATGCACTTCAGTCAAATGGTAAAGCATAGAAAATAAATCGAGACTTCAGTGTGGTGCAGAGAGAGGGCGGGGGGAGGAGGGCAAGGGCTCATTCCCTGATGTCTGGCCCTCTCTGCCCCGATCCATAAACCCATAACCAACTTCATCCATCTCACCATTCAGCCTGGGTACAGTGAGTCAGCCTCATTTGCAGAGACACAGGCAGCTGCATTAGAGTTTAAACCTGCTCATACAGTGAATATGTAGCAGATTTATCATAATTTCAAACCTGCCTCTAACCAGCTGATCAAAAGGCAAGTTTCTTCTTTGAAGATTTTCACTTGTAAGCTTCACTGCCCTCAAATCAAAAGGGGCACTGGGACAGACTCCCAGGCCTGCATCCTGCCTTTGCAAGGCAAGTGCCTTCAGGTCCTGGAGCGTGTTTTTCTATTTATAAATGGGTACGCTGACTTGTGGTGTCTATCCTGATACCTCCTTTTGGTTCCCAAAATTTGCACTGCATCTAAGCGCTGCGTATTGGAAGAAATGTGTTGGCCTTTTAGAGTTTAGTTTTAACCCAATTCTGTTCTGCTTTTTTTCTCCAGACTTTCATACAAAATCTGAAAAGAATGCCTCAGAAGGGGTCTTGATGGGTTTTATTGGATCAAAGGGCCCTTTCATAATAAAGAAACAGCGCAGAGATTTACAGAGTGCATTAAAAAAGGAACGGCTTCTTGCCAGCCCTGGTAGAATTACACACCAATAAAAAATGTTTGGGATAACCATGCTTTTAGAAAAGTGAGTGGTGACTGAAAGAGGGTGGGTCAATTTTTAATTTTTCAGTCCCCCCATCCTGGACAATATTCCTCTTGGGGGTGAAGAGTCCACTAATCCCTGCTATCTTCATCTTTATATCAACACAGTGCAAATTCTATCACAAATTCCTCTTTTCTTCTCTGGCAGAACTCTCACAGAGTCACTCAGCTTTCCTGCTTCCACAGCACCCCCACTGTCCTCCATGGGGATCCTCACTAATTACACCCCCTTATTGCCAGAACCTTTCCATAAGTCACCCGGTCTCCTGTCCAGTTCCCAATCAACCTGAATCCTTAGTCAATTAACAGATAAGTATTTATGGAAGCTCTACTAGGTAACTGACATGATATCATGTCATAATTTTATCATTACACTCCTGCTCAGGAACTTAAAGCACCTCCCTATTGCCAAATTAATCAAATGAAACCTCCTGCCAGATTTCCAGGCCATCTATCATCTGATCCTGCTCTGCTCTCCTGCTATTGATATTTTTTACCTCCCTTCCACAGGCCCCTTCTCATCAACTGACCTCCTCATTTTCTCCTCCTCAGATCCTATTAATTCTGGTCTCTCACCTTTCCTGGGATTCGTCCCTTTTCCCAGAATGTTTCTCCTTGCCAGTTCCATTTCTATCCACTGGGTCAGCCCGAATCTTTCTCCAGCCCTTGCATCCTCCCTTCTCATTTTAAAAGCCCAGTTCCCAAACCACAAATCAGCATCTCTGTGTGTTTTTTCCTGAGTGAATGCGCAACCAGCAATAATTTTAAAAATATACAATGCCTACTTTACACTCTCTTAAGAAAGTCTATGGAAAGGCATCCTGTGCTTTGTAACTTATCAGCCATTTCATATGGTTGAGAGGGACAAGGCTCGGGGCATTGAGTGGACTTTGCCAAAGGTACTCAGCCAGAGACTTGGACTCAACTTCCAGGGTTTTCTTCGCTGTACCCAGCTGGCCCTTAAATGCAGAGCACCTCCCCGCCCCAGCAGGCCTGCTGACCCTGGTGAAGCACAGCCTTGGAAGCAAGTTTCAATGAGACTTAATTTGGGTCAAGAAGGAAGAGAAGCAAGATATTCTGTTGATAATGACAAAAAGGAAACTTTTACCAAACTGGTCATACACACTCTGCATCCTGGGTTCCCACTATACCCAACCTTTCTCCAGTTGCTGCTGAAACCCATCATTTGAAGACCCCAGATTCTTCTTGGGTGTCAAGGGGGAAATCAGTTTCTTGACTCCACATCTCAGTCTTGAGAAGAATGGAGATCTGGAGCGAGCGTTTCTGACTTTTGAGTTCCTGGATTAGGAAAAACTCAAGTGAATAGCTGCATTTGCTGGAAATGACACAATCAAACTTCGTCCGACCTTCACAAAGCAATATGCTCGTGCGTGTTGGTGAGCGCATCCGGGTAAAACATAAAACAGCAACCGCCACCCTCTCCCCCACACCCAACCTGCCTGATTTCTCCCTCTCTGGCTCCCTCGCAGTTTTTAACAGGCACCCAGGTGGAACCCGACTCAAATTGCAGCTCATTAGCACAGACAAATGGAAGTTTAAGGGAAAGTGTGTAGTAAACAATGGTAATCCTGACTTAAGCTGGTGAAAGCGACCTTTCTCCCTTTCCTAAAACAAATCGCTGTTTCGGCCGCGGCGCCTGCCTTACTATTACCAGTTAATACGGCCGCGGGCAGGAGACGCAGCTGTGGCCCCGAGCTCGGGCTCCACAGTCAGGCTGAACATAATCCCTCATGTAATGAAAAACCTATTTCGATTTCTGAGGCCTCACTACTCTTCATACTGAAGAGCCTTGTGCCTGTCACACATTTATTGAAGCTTATTACTCATCTAGGCAGCGGGGCCCAGTTAGTATTTGGAATTATATTTTAAATCACAATTTTTCTATTATTTATTTTAGGATTCCAAGGCTACGGTGAGAGCATGTCAGTGTTACTCTTGATGCGCTTTCAAAGGCGTTAAATCCCCAAATCAGAATTCTCTTGTGTGCAGAGAACCCTGATGCAGATGTGGAAACATGTCGTGGGGACCCCGTGGGGACCCCACCATGACCGGGGGTTCAAGAGAGATTTTTAAGTCTTCTTATTCAGCGTTCGAGTAATCTCTCCTGGGCCACCAGCTTATGCCCCTCCTCTCACATCGGGCTCTTTTCATTGACTTTTGAAGATAAATGGATCCAGTCTCTTAGGGTGTCAGGGACTGGGGCTGAGAACAGATGGGCTAAAACTGTAGTCTCACTGCCTGGTAGAAAAACAAGAACTGGCCTCACCTGAGTCAGAGGATTTTCCAAAATGACCATGAAGCCTGAGCTTCTGTTTATTTGCTCTACCAGTCATGAACATGTGGTTCTTTCCTGTTCTATAGAAGGTGGTCGAAACCATTATTCCCTCTAGCTAGTCTTCTGGCCTCCTCCTCTTACAGCCTCAGGAAAAAAAAAATACATAAAGCATGTCTACTACAGTTATGCAAAGGAATGCTTTCCTGTATTTTCTCTTGTCTTGTGCTTCTTGCTTCCTTTTCTGGCATTTACTATTATTTTTCCTTCTGCACAAAACAACATTATTGGTGATTAGGATCTGGATCCTTCTAGACCTGCTGCTTGCAGGAAAATATGCAAACTTTGATAGCCATCTCACCATATCAAGACTCTTTCCCGCTTTTCTGTTCCTTTCCATGTCTGGAGTCTCCCTGTGTTTTTCCACTGAGAAATCCAGCCCAGTTCTTTTAAGAAAACCCCATTGCAAGTCCCTTCCAGTCAGTGAGGTGGGGAATAGCAAATTGAGAACCATTTCTGTCCACTCCCAATCAGCTAGGGGTTCTGTTTGTTTTTGTGAGGCCGTGGGGGACAGTGCAGTGAAGTTCTGGGAGAGGGGGTTGGGTGAGGCAGTGAGTGTGTGATGAGAAATGAAGTAGAGGGCGTGGGCCAAATTAGTGGAGGAGGACTCAGACGTGCAATTAAGAGAAGGGTTCAGGCTTGGTTTTCCTGTGATCTCTGCTTTGTTATTTTTCTCCTTCTTCTTCATGTTTTGACAGCCTCTCCCTGGGTGGGGTATAGAGCTTGTTTCGTAAATCCCTTAGTCATACAAACATGACAGACACTTCTTTTTCTTCCTTCAAGATAAATATAGTCACAGATATTTCAGTGAGGTCCACTCTCCAATTTGCCTCTGACATTAAGACTAGCCGTCGGTATTTCACCACACTATGGGTAGTGCAGCTGGGTCAGCTGACCTTTCCAAGAGGCTTAATTCCTGTCAGTTTTGAAGAGAAGAATAAAATACCATGCAATCAGCCTCCACAGCCCCACAAAAAAGATAGAGACATCTTCCGAGACAGGGTTGAGACCATGAGGCAGCACTTTCCCCACTGTGACCTCCATCTCAAGAGCCAAGGTAGATGTGGGGGGTTTGGGAGGGAAAAGTGGAGGGTGGGGGTAAGAGCTGGGAAAACGCCATCGACAGACAGAACAGTAAATGTTTAAAAAGTCAAACATTAAATCAACTGTAATGTATGTATTGTCCTAAAGAAACAATCAAACCTGACGGAGCAGGAGAAATCTGGATTTGCAACAAGGATACTTAAAGGTGGAGTGCAGAGGAGAGGAAATAGCAGCACGGCCAATGCCCACCGGCACAAATGCAATCAAAGTCCATGAAAGGGGAAGGCTTTCGGAAACAGGACCAGAAGCTGGTGTCCTTAAAGTCAGAACAATTTTACCTGTCAAAACAGCTGATGAAGATGTGTATATATTTGAAGGTGCTTCTGACCCAGCCCTCACCATTACTAGCTTGATAAGTTCTAAGTTATCACCCTGGGCAGGTCCAGGTCCTGTCCTGAATCCAGACCTGCCGAACAGGACTTTGCTAAACCCCGAAGTGCACACATTGACAAAATATGGTTTGGAGCTGAAACTGCAGGGTAATCTCAAACATCTCTCCTGGACTTTCATTAACACCACAAAGGCAAAGGTACCAAAAAAAGGTATAGAAAGAATATGAAAGAATTTTCCTCCCTCATGCCGATTTGGGATTGAGATTGAAAAGTGCTTTCAAGAACACCCTCCCTTCATTAAAAAAGCAAACATGCTGAGCTGGCTTTGAGGGTCATTCCAAAGGCAACACAGCTGAAGATGAGAGATTTTTTTTTTTTTTGGCTGACTTCTATTATTATTATTATTATTATAACTATTTTGGGGTTATATTTTTACTCCACCATATGTGCACTGACTTCTCTTTTGCCTTTTAAGGACAACCTGAAATTGCCCCCAGCCGCCTCCACTCCAGCGTTACTGTTCTCCCATTACACCACACTCCCACCTTGGACCTGTGCACTGGGTGTCCGAGGGGCCGGGTTATTCCTTCTCCAGAATCCGTAGGGCGAACTCCCTCACTTCCTATTGCTGATTAGAGATTAACTTCTCAAAGAGGCAAATACTGACCTTCCTATTTAAAATGACAACTGTCCATGCTTGTGAGCTCCTTTACCTTGATGTATTTTGTTCTTCATAGTAACTGTCGCCTGCCTAATTTTTAGTTTATTTTCTCTCATCTCTGCTCCTTCTCTTAGACTGGACTTTTTGTCTCTTTTGCTCATTCATAAATATAAGATCCTAGAAAATTGCCTGGCATGTAAATGAAATATTTACTCAGTGAATGAAGGAGAGAATGAGTTGAATGAATGAATACAAAAATGATTTCTAATCCCCAATGTTCAATGCTGGCCTGGGACCCCATTTTTTCTTTCCCTCTCTGACCTCATCTTTGGTAGCAAAGATTATAGCGGAATTACATGGATATCAGTGAGACACAACAGAAGATAACCAAGCTTCACAGAAATTTTGTAGGAGGAGGTATTTTTAGATTCCCCTCCCCCCCACACTATGTTTGAAGTATAGACTGATATTCAACATCAGACATATCACTCTTCTCGATCAGGCAAGAGCCTGTCACGTGTATAAATTCAATTTCCTTTATCATGGTAGCTTCCTGGCTTATTTGGATAAATGTTGACCTGTTACATAGCTAAGCAGTTCGTGAGGGAGCCAAATATTCAATGCTATAAGATGAGCTGGTGAAATGCCACCTCCAAGAAGTTCTTCAGGATTGCTTCTCATGACGTTCCTGGGGGCTGGAACTACTCATTCAAGATATTGTGCAGAAGATCGTGAGTAATTTGGTGTGCTGGGTATAAGTCTTATGCCCATAGTTGTGTCTTCTAATCGTTCTGTGTTTTATCCTACTCGATGGATGGCATTTCATAGTTTGTGTTGATAGTTAATGTCTGTAATTATACTTTTTTCCTTCTTCTTATCTTAACTTGATTCTACTCTTTTGAGTATTTATTCTTTCCTTGATTCTTAACCTGCATTGTTGTGGTCCTAAGAAGTATCAGAGAATGGCAGATTATATTTCTTTATAGTTTTTAAAGTAAATTCAGGAGGCAGTGAATAGTACCTTCTTGACAAAAAACAGACTGGATAAAAGAAGACACAAATTTCTTCCATTTATATAATGTTTAGACCACACCATGTTTTTATGGGGCAAAAACGATGACTGACCACTGATTCACCCCGATGAGTTAATGGAAACTTCTGCTCCACTAGGGATCTGGAAAAAATGAAACTCAGATGCCTTCTATTGCAGTTGTGTGTGCCAGATCAACATCATAGCACAGGTCTTCTACACGAAATGTAACTTACCCAAGCTCTCTAAGCTTTCCTGTGAACTGTGCTGTCTTATAAGGTAAGGTACTAGACTCTCAGTCTACCAAAAATTTCAAGTGGAAATGTCCTAGATTCTGAGGCTGGTTAGCAGATTGCAACATACCATGTAAAGGGTGAAACACTTGACTAAATAACATTTCTTGCCCAATGGGAAAATATAAAATCAATATAATACATTTAAATTAATATATGAGACTACATAAAATACAGAACTTATATAAAAGTTTTTCTTCATGGGAAAAAGATTTTAATGGACAATTTTCTCAAGTTTCACAAAGTATACAAATCTCATGAAAAGAATGTGTAAATACATGTACTCTAGTTTCGCTAATGCTCCAGAAGTCTTTGTAAAATTTGGGGCAGTGTCAGCATCACTTTTGAAAAGGCATCTATTTTTTCCTTCAAAATTGCACTGATTTGCCATTCATTCACAAAAATATGTAAGTCTGGCAGTCCAGCTTCACACCTGGAGAATGTATCTAGTTTAAAGGCCCGCCGAACTGCCTCGAAGGACGTCTTCTTATTTATCATGGTCCAAAGGACAGTAGGCTTTTGACATGCCACTTCCTTTCCTTGTGGAATATCAGCAAGTCTAATCTACACTTCACGAACGTGACCCTGAAAACACCTGCAGTGTAACATAAGTAAGCACACTGTAACATTGCATCACGGCGGCAAAGCTAAGGTGATCTGCTTTGGTTGCATAAAGATCCGAGTCCCTACGGAGGGCCGAACAAGTTGGCACAAATCTTCCCACCAGTGACCTAACTCCACAGAAAGCCCAACCCAAGTTGTTAGGCCTTTCTTAACAACTGCGGAGAAATTGTGATGAAAGAAATGCAAAGACTGGAGGCAGCACCAATCCTCCTGTCTCATGCAACAGCTGTGGTCTTGAGGAGGGGAAAAAAATCCCTGAAAGATGATACATAGTTGGTATCTTAGATTTTTTTCTCTTTCCGAGAGCAGAGGGCAGTGTTTTCTTCAACAAAGAGCTCTTTTCTTATTAACATATGGCTTAGTACTGTTATGTTTTCTGAAACATACTGATATTTGCATACTTATTAAGACTAGAAATTGATAATATAAATAGTAAAAATGGTGAGCAAGCAATACATCATCTTTTTTTAATGGTGACTCTCAGTATGTTACTATAACTGATGAACCTACTGCCCTCCTAATGCAGAGATCTTCTTATGAGACATCAATTTAATAAACAGTTTATCTGATGAGAAAAAGGCTCAGGCAAAAATTCTGGTACCTATTCTTAACAACCCAAATATGAATTTTCTATAAAGGAATTTTTTGGTGAAGGGCACACAAAGTCTGGTTTAAGGTGACCTTGAGAGAAATATGAATGTCTTAAAAAATTGCTTTTGGGTCAGGATTCTGCTATATGAGACCATATAGCTGAGCAGGGCTTTTCCAAGCACAGAAGATTCTGTATGGCTCGTATACACAGACCTAATTCACCACATAATAGTGCTTTTCTCTACTTGGTGCCTTGTAGCAATAGCTTTCATTTCTTAGCACATCCTCATTTACAGAGAAGCAGCCAACAGACTTTCAGATTTATGCCATTATTTGCTTCTTCACCTTGAACTCCAACTAAATTCTGCTACACTTTTGTAATGTGAGCGCCAAACGGTGGCTGTATGCCAGACACAAACACTTCCCAGTCTCACTCAGCTAGCTCTCTCCATTTCAGGGAATCACAGATTCCTATAGAAGGCTTCAATGTGGTACTTACACAGCCCTCCTAACTGTTCCTTTGCCCAAATGCTTTCGAAGTTAGAAATACAATTTGGGAACACAGGCAATTACAGCATCAGGGAACCAGAGACGACTTCCCTTCCTATGAGGGAGCAACTAGAACTCGAGATCAGGGATTCTGGGTAATTGAAAATGCCTTCCACCAATGGATCAACTCAGCCTTATCCCCAATAAGCATCCACTCATTCAACAAATATTTGTGGGTGGCCTACCAGCTGCGAGGCCCTGGTCTGGGGATAACATGATGCAAGCAACTGTTTTAATCTTCTCCCTAGACCTGGCCTGGTAGCCAATAAAACCATCACAATGGCTCCCGTTAGTGGAGCATTTACTGTGGGCCAGGTAGCCCTGTATAACACTGTTTTCAATACCTGTAATTTTTTTTTCACATTTTCACACCTCTGAAATCAGAATGCACTTTTTCATTGGTGTTTTCTTACAGCTGAAGCCAGCCAGCTAGCACACTGCTCTGTCAGCCTGGCTGTGGACCCATCTACTCACATGGTCACATATAATCCAGGTGACTGTCCACCTGCTTCCAAGCTGCAAAATAAAACTATAAAGGCTAAGAGACCATGCCACAGTTTAAATTATAACCTTTCTTCCCCTTTGGTGACACATGCAATAGACATTTCTCATGCTTGATGACACTGGATTTGAAGAAAAGTTGGAAGCCTGTATCATTCCGATGATGATGGAAACATCTTTACAGGGTAGGAATGAACCCATTTTTTGGATGTGGAAACCGACACACAAGGAGGTTAAATCACAAACACGCAGTCCATACCCAAATTTGAGCCCCAACATCCCTGACACCAAAGCTCACATATGTGCTTCCCATCACTTCAAACTGCTTCTTTTCTAATTACCAAGGCAAGAGTCACTGCAACTGTGTTACTGTTAAGACAGAATGAAATACTTATTTACAATAATACAGTAGACTGTGCCCAGGATCCTAAATCAAGAAACAAGTACAAATAAAGAACAAATGAAAAAATTAAGAAATGGGGACTTTAACAGCTTCCATGGATCCTGAAGGATTTGTGGGGTTGGTAAACATGTTAAATGACCTGGTCAAATAAATAGTGTGAGTGTGGAGAGGGCAGTGATAATGTCCCAGCAAAGCACTACTGCTCTGGACTACTGCCAGTGAGAGCCTCCTTGCAGAGAAGGTCCAGGACAAAGGCCTGAATGGAGATGCAGGGACAGATCGGTGGCAAGGTCTGTGCATTCTTTCAGATGACACGTACTTCACAGAGGCATGAAGCCCTAGACCAACAGACACCACGGTCGCCCCTTCTCCCTGCGATGGTCCTGGAGGTGCGTGGTATTGTGGCACCCACTCGATCTTCCCTGGTTTTGCAACAAGATGCTCTACAACATCAGGACCAAAAGCTGTATCCTCGTCCCCAGGAAACCTCTGAGTTGGCCCCAAGGGTGCGAGAGCCAGTCACCTTGATTTCTGACAGGTGTCTTGGGGAGGGGATGTCTGAACATCACACCAGTGGTATATGTTTGCCACACTTCTGCCAGGCGATGGCCACCAAGCTAACAACTTCATTTACTTGTGTAAATCAACCCCCTCTAAAATTAGGCTCACGGATATGAGATGGCGGTCCCACTGCCAAAGACGCACCAGCGTGTGAGTGCTGACAGGATTTTATTATCCTGCTAAGAGCACATTAGCATATCCACTAGATAAAAAGTCTGCAGCTCACATCCGCACACACCATATAACCAGGTCCCCTGACTTCCCCGTGTGGCTAACAACGAGGTGTGAGCTGCTTGGAAATGTTATCTGTTGTATTGTTCGGATTCAGTCACTAGCATTTTGCCCTTTAGATAGCGGGAGGTAAGTGCAGCATTTGGAATTCACACAGGAGGTAAAGTTTCACTTCTCTCCCAGAGTCAGAGAGCAGCAAGTTTGAATGAAGAGGTTCACAACTTTCCTAAGCTGCGTCCCCAACAAGATGCCATGTAAGTGAACTGGTATCATCATTTTCTGTCATTTCCTTTATGTTTTCCCCCAAGCTGCTCTGTTCAGTGAGATGGGAATACACAAAATAGCAGCTGAGAAGGCAGGATTCATCAGTATGAGTCTCAACATATCAATTTTCAAGTGTAGCAACTTTAAACGCATTGTAGGCTTTTAGTTTCCATAGAAAATAATCTCTCATTGTTTTCAAAGGAAACTGAAAGCACCCCAAATTACCACACTTTTAACATCCTGACATGTTGATGGCCTGCGTTCTTCCCAGATCAAAGTGAGAGTGGCAGAGAAGACAGAGCATTGAACAGCTTACTTAAAACATACTATTTCATATTTGGCAGGAATTACTGTCGTGAAAAAAGACAAGGTGACTTTCTAATATATATATATGTATTTTAGTTTGGCAGAGATCTGAAGAGCTCAAAACTAATTGAGGATGACACAAATGCTCTTATCTGCCTCCCTGCCCCCTTCTTTTCCCAACACCTCGAAGAGTTTTTCACGAAAGCTTGGCACACGTTACGTAGTGTTTTTACCAAAGGGGCCATGCTGGCCTGAGTTCTATTGCAGACTGAAGCTTGTGTTTGCTCTCATCCTACAATTTCTAGGACCTTCGGGAATGAAGCAAAATCTTCACAAGCATCTTTCTTTCGTAATGTGGGGGAGCCCTGTGAGACCTTCGGGGCCTTTTAAGGAAACTAGATCTAGCCCCCGTTACCTGGGACAAACAGCCATGTCAGGCCATGGCCCGGCACGGTTGTGACCTGTTGGAGACGTCATGGAGGAAAGGACTGAGGAATCTTTTCAAGCATATAGGGATTCTGCAGAAGACCGTGGGTGGCGGGTGTTGGAGGACAAGGGGCGCGCGCACAACTGCTGGCAAGGCCACTCCATCCAGAAGTTGGAGAACCCTTTCAAGCCTTCTTCAGGATGCAAAGTTTTTATCCCAGAGAAAGTCTTGCAACTACTCTTTGATTCACGCCAGAAATTCAGATGTCACTATTCATTATGAGACGGGATTGCAGTACCCTGACCCTCCACACCTGAGGTTCTGCATCCACATGTGCAACCAACTGCTGGTGGAGAAAACACTCTGCGTAGTGAGACGAACATGTACAGACTTTCCCCCTTGTCATTATTCCCTCAACAGTAAAGCTATTAAGCAGTATATGCACTGCAATAGGTATTATAAGTAATCCAGAGTTGATTTAAAGTAAACAGGAGGATGTGCATCGGTCCCATAAGGGACGTGAGCATCTGTGGATCCACGGGGTCCTGGAGCCAATCCCCCATGGGCCCCAAGAGACGACCATCAGAAAATGTCAATCACCCGCTCCATTTACGATGGACATATGGCTACATGCTTAGTCAGTTTGAAAGGGATTTCTTTTTCTTTTTTCTTTTTTTTGGAAGGAGGAAACACTCTGAAAAGGTACTCTTCAGAGAAGAACGGTGGAATTATCAAGCGGGGCTGGCAAATCGACCCGGTAGGCCAGATCCACTCTGCTGTTTTCTTGCTTGTATGTTTTTAACAGCACATGAGCTTTATACGGTTGAAAATGATCAAAAGATCATCTCATGACACAGGATAAGTACACACAATCCCAATTTCGGGGTCCATCAGGGAAGTCCCTTGGAACATGGCATGCCCCTGTGCTTATACACTGTGCCTGCTGCTTCTGTTCTAATGCTGAGACAGCAGGGCCCAGGAAAGCAAACATGTTTACTACCTGGCTCTTTACAGAAGTTTGGGAAAGCACAGATATGAAGACAGGTAATGAGACCGAGGAGGAGTTGTGCTTTCTGACCACAGAGCTAGAAGATGATTCTGGAAGGAGAGGAAGCAATGTCCCTCTCTTACTAACAAGGAGAGAAATAGATAACGGTGATTTGATGCTCCAGAGGGGGTGACTCAGATTTCACCTGGTGTTGGGGGATCGGGGGCTAACTGTTCTCTTTAGGAGAGAATGGGAAAGACACTTCACTAGGCCTCAGGAGACCGAGGACCTAAGTCTTCAAGTCTGTGACTTGGATACTCAGGCCTCAGCACAGCTCCTGCCAGTTTGTGTTCCGCCAGAGTGTACGCTGGGGGCTGTGGGGATGGTTCAAATTTAACAATCATATAAAAGTGCTTTAAGTAGAAAAGCTTATGATTCTGAGGAAACAGAAGGTTCTAACCGGTTACTGTTATGTACATCCAGGGGATAAAAGTGCAGTATATTCGACATAAAGCAGGTAAGAAACTCTAGGCTGGGTCCATGATTCAGAAACTTAAGGCTCTAGAGGCATTTCGGGGTGTGTGTGTGGGGGAAGCAATGGAAGTACTTGGGCTGCCCAAGGAAGAAAGACAGATTCCTTAGAGGGACTCCCTGAGTGCACACCCAAGTTCATGTTCTCCTAAATGAGTGTACCCTAGGAACCCCTGGGGCAAGAGGCTGCATGACACACAGGGGGTCTCCTTGTGGTTCATGGGGCTTTTCAGAGCAATTTATTTCAGGACATTTCTTATACCAGGAGAATCTGGCATAGGAAGAATTGATGGAAGAGTACTTCCTACAAGACCTCTGCCCTGCGAGCAGAAACTAGGGGCTCTGTCCTGAGATGGAAAAGGCCCAGTTTCCCAATCTGCATGAGGGCCGGCATCATTCTGCCTCTACACGCACCCCCAGGCTGAATCTACAGAACCTGTCATGGGCTGAACTCATCTAAATTGCTCATTTCTGGAAAGTTTTCTCTCGATGGGTCTGAACACACAGGGAAGTATTTGTCACAGTTCCTGGCAGGCTGAACCCAGGACCTGTCCATAATATGTCCTGGGGTGGGTGCTTCAGGTTTAGGATCTGTCATGTTCTGGTGGAGTGGGAGACATGTGGGGACTAGAATGGGCTCAGGTCTTCAAAGTGCCAGCATCTCCTTAACAGGAGGGCTTTGGTTTTGATGTTGCCCTGGTATCCTTCCTGATGGCATGTTTTCTAGATAGCAGAATCACTGCTTGCTCCCAGCAGCGCTATTCTGTGTCTGCAATGCACTCTTTCTGCCCCTGAAGCTCTGTAATTAATGATATACTGCTTTTCATCTTCAAAGTGATGTATACACATTAATTAATCCTCACCATACTTTGGAGTTTCTGCATGTAAATAACCACCATGCCCCCCCACCCCATGTTGTACTTAGGAATCCAAGATGCAGACAGAAAGTAATTTTGCCAAACCTAAGGGGAAAAGGAGCACTGTCGTTGCACTCAGCACTCAAAATCCCGACCCCTCAATTTGCTTGCACGCCCACAACCCCTCTGAAGAGCAGCCCTGAGGAACCCCACAGTTCTGTCCTCTCCACCGTCAGAGCCCAGTAAATTGGCTCATTGGATCACTCATTTTGAGCATTCTTCAATCACCCAGGGTCAAAGCATAATCTTACCTAAAGTGTCCATAATCGGAAGTGATGGATTATAAACTAATAAACCATCTAATGCTCAAGTCCAGCTTCTAGTAGCCTCCAGACCAAGGGTAAATGCTTCCTGATCCATCACTTACAAGCTACACACCCGATTAAAACATGAAACTCTCAGTCTATGATTTCCCATTTAGATGATCGCCCTACAGAAAGCTATTATATTTTAACTATCAAGCTCAATAAATCAGGCAGGAACCATCTATCTCTCCCCTGCAAGCAGGGACGGTACTGGGGGAGACCAGCATCACCTCAATTTCTGTATCTGGGCTCCCCAAGTGCCCGCCAACCCCCAGCCCAGCAGAACATTAAGCTGAGAAGGGAGCTCATGGATCCTTCTGGAAGTTTCTGACACAAAGACAAATCAGGCAAAAATCCTGAAGGCACATTCCACGTGCTTGCCTTGAGCCCCCAGCAAAACTACCTGGGTAAGCACACAAAACTACCTATAACAATGGAAGGTTCAACTCCAGGGCTTGAGTGTGACACAGAGGCCTCCCCGCCCAACCCTCTGGTCACCCATTCCTCCATCCTTCATCTCCAAGTAAGTGAGAAGCAGCTGTGACTTGAAATTAGGGTGTGTGAGTGTTGGACTTCAGTCCCCCTGTAGAGCTGGGGGTTTAGTGGTTTTGCAAAGCCTCAGATAAGATGGTCCCTTTGCACAAGTGTCAATGTTCTCACTTTGGGAGGGCACACCTAAGATGCAACTGGTCAGCAAGGTGAAACCTGATTTTTCCATGTTAAAATGAGCATAGCGATGTTATGGGAGAGTGGAACGCTCACTCTGGTTTTGGCTTACAGTGGCCTGCCTTGGGCAGGCCCCAGATCTCTTGGGCAGGCACAGTCACCTCCTTTACCATCAGGCATGTTTGGGTAGCATGGACTGGGAAGTTCTGGACCAGGCCCTTCTCTGGCCCACCTGGGGATGAAGGAAGTGAGGGAATCCCCACCAGAGAGAGAGAAGGGGCAAAGCTGCAATGGCCAGCACTGCCTTTCCTTCCTCGTAAATGGAGTTTTGGTCTAAGTGCAGAGAACTGTTTGGGAGTTGGCCTCTTTCTGCTGGTGTTTTATAGGTTTGCTTTGCAATATAGCACAGCCCAACTGGGGAGGCCCCGTCCTAGCTGCCCTGAAACCCGGCCAGCGCCATCAAGTGTTTCAAATAAACTTTAACGAACGTCACCTGGCCTCCACTGCTGCCAGGAGCTCTGCCAATGGCAAGTTCCCCAACAGAGCAGCCAAAATGGGGCTCTTTGTTGGGGCCAGAAGCTGTAAACAGGCTTGATGTCCAGCCCAGGAGGCTCAGACGCAAGTGGCACCTCCTGGCGCCTGCAGCGTCCCAGAGTTACATGCAAACCAACAAGCTTGGCATTGGAAGAAAGGTGCCCAGGCTACTTCATCATTCTGCTGCCTTAAGTCGTACCTGGGTTCCCAGAAGCACAGCTGTTGTGGGCGGTGCAGAGTGAGCTGAGGTCATGGGGACAGGGCAAAGGAAGGGACGTGGCCAGGAGCTGCGCATCTGCACAATGCGATTCTGCACACAGACCTGGCTGCAGCCCCAGCCTCTCCCTCCTCCTCCTCCTGTTTCCAGCTCTGAGAACACGGGCTCCTCTGGCTTCCCTTGCAAGGGGAAGTTCCCAAGCCTGCCACTCACTGTGGTTTTGTCAATTCGGTGTTTGGTTAAAGTTACCCAGTGTGGCAAGGATTTCAGAAGCGAGAGTTAAAATTCAGTGATGGAGGGGACGAGAAGGCTACTTCGGGAATGAGGGATGGGTGTGCAGGAATGACAATTTTCAGTTTCTCTCCAAGAAAGAATACTGTAAGGATGCTTAATTTCCCTCCTGATAAATGTCATTTAGAATCAGGAAGGAGAAACTCATCAGGCTTAAATGGATTTCAGGAGGGAAAAATCACTCCCATCCATCACTCATTTTTACATCTTTCAGGAGCCAACAAGCCAATTGTACAGACAACGTTCACCCAACCGTGGCCTCTCCCCGCCTTCTCCCCGCCGGGTCGGTGGCAACTTACCGATGAAATAGGCCAGCAGAATCGCCAAGAGGAGGGCGGCCGCGATGGCGGACAGGGCGGCGCATTTCCAGCTGCAGTATTTGGAGGGCTTCTTCAGCTTGAAGGCCTTCCTGGAGAAGGTGTTCCGGGGCAGCAGGCGGGGCGGAGGCGTGTAAACGGTTCCTGAGGTCAGAGGGTATCCAGGGGATGAGCTGCTGAACAGGGGCGTGCTGCCCGAGGAGGTCTTAAAGAGAAAGTGCCTGCAAGGAACAGGGCAAGTCAGGTTAGCATGGGGGCTAATGAAATCAGCTGTTGCTTCTTTCGCTCTGATTGCGCTCACCCCAGTACCATCCTGGTTAAGTGCCCTACTACCCCAGGTGGACTCAGGGGGGCCTTCATGTGAGAGGGTGGCAAGGATTCATTCCCTAAAGTATCATCTTTCATGTTTTCACATAAACATCTAGATTTTTCTCTTCCATGACAAGCCTGCAAAGTCTTCAAAGTAAAATGGAAGCTGAGTGAATGTCGGTCCGTCAGAGATGATGGTGACAGCCATGATGCTAAGCACCGTTATATGTCAGACACCTATTTAAAGGCAATGAAATACATCGTCACAACTATTCACATGCTAAGTATTGTCACATCCCTGTTTGTGATATGAGAAATCAGACTTGGGGGCCCCCTAGTAGGCCAAGGGGTTAAGTCTTAGCATTATGAAGCTATCAGCAATTACTGCAGCACGAGTTCGATCCCCAGACAGGGAGCTTCCCACATGGCTCAGCGGACCTCTCCTGTCTCGCCCGTAGCTCCCCTCAGCAGTGTATTTCAGTGGATCTGCCTGTTCTGGTCCCCACTCTGTCTCTGGTGAATCTTCTCACCCCCGCACCTCTGGCCTCCACTCCAGTTCTTGTATGCATAAATAAATAAATATTAAAAAAAAAAAAGAAATCAGACTTGGAGAAGGCAAGCAAATGACCAAGAATTGAACCACCAAGCTCTCAAGCTGAAGTCTGTGCTCTCAAGTGTTACCCTGAACTGTATCTAAGTCAGGGTGACTGTGGTTCTTTGGAGGTACATTTGCCTGCCAATGAAACAAGGTGCCCTTGGTTGAGCTGTGCTAAAACAACAGGGCAAGCGGGTCCACCACCAACCTGGCTACGACAATCCTTGGGGTCAGACTGTCTCTCAGGACACTTCAAGGACATTCAATTCCTTGATAGTTTATTTTCTCGTGTGTACCAATTTTTAAGACTTCCAGTGTGATTTTCTATACCTTGTTTAAAATGACTGGATTTCCAGAAAATATATGGTGGGCTTTACAGCATGGGTTAAGCTCCGAGTCCAAGCAGCGAGGGCCAGGGACTGTGAGTGATTCTGGACCCTGTTCAACTTTATGTTCCTAGTACCCAATTCAAACTTAAGCACTCAGGAAAGACATCAGTGAATGAGTGAATGAGTGAATGAATGAATGGAGTTCCTTCCTTGCTGTAATTTTACTCAGCTTCAATTCTAAGATTCCAAAATGTTACATGGGCATTTCCTTTTACTTCAAGTCTTCTGTAAGTGCAATTCTATTTATGGGCCACAAACTATGTGTCAGCTACAATGCTAAATCTTTTACTTGCAATTAAGTCTCCCATCACCTCTAGAGGTGGACACTATTATTACCACAGTTTAATGGATCTACTATTCCACACTGCCCGCATGTGGGGGTGTGCAGACTTTCCCCAGCGGGGTTGTGAGGCAAGAGTGCTGTCATTATAAATATTTGTCTGTAGCTGTTTTCAGATAAAACCTTGAAAGTATTTTAATCCTTGACAAAGATCAAACGAGTCTGATGTGACTGACAATCATGTCAGGAAAAGAGTATCTGATTAGTGAATTATTTAGCATAGCTAACATTAAAATAAACAACTGATATTTAAACTTTATTTGTACCATAAGCATGTGTAATGATCTGATGAAGCCAAGAGGTTTGAGTCCATAAATAAGACTTTGTATTCCTTGTCCCATAGCTCTCTTTGAATGTTCCAGATTAGAGTCTTTGAAAAGAGGAGGCAGTAGGTATCGTGTTTAAAGGCAGTGTTGTAGAGCAAGACACACCTGGATTGCAGTCCTGGCAGTGCCCTACCTGGGCAGGTGAGCTCACCTAAGTTACCTAGTACTGTTCTTGAGTGCCTCCAGCTCCTTCGCTGTAAAATGGGGATATAAAGAACACAGGTATCTCATGCCAAAGCACGGGTTGTTTTAAGGATTACACAATTTCCTTCATGATCTTGTGCCTAACCCAGGGTGTGTCTCATAGTAAATGCTCAATACATTGTGAATTGCTTTTTTATATTAACATTTCAGAGCAACATAAGGAGCCTGAAACATGAGTTTTAACTTAAAGCTTGATGAATGTCAAACAAATACCTGAAGAGTTTCCAAATCAGTAAGAAATAGTCTACTCCCTTACAATTAGGTGGGGACACATGCACACTATAATCTGGGTGACAGGAAAATTCTGGGACTTGGTTTAGGACACCTGCAAATTCATTTCTTGAACAACTCTCCAAGGCTGGGCAGTGAAACAGGAAACAAATTAAAACCTAGGAGTATGTGGATATTGAGAGCTGTCATTAATGAGTATTTAAAAACATGCAAACACTGGGTCTCCCTGGTGGCACACGGGTTAAAGTCTCAACGCAACCAAGCTGTCTATCGTCAGCCACTGGGGCATGGGTTCGGTCCCCAGCCAGGGAGCTGACCCACATGCTGCAGCAGACCTCGCTGTCTTACCTGCTGCTCCCCTCAGCAGTGTATTTCAATGGATCCGCCTGTTTCTGCTCCCCATTTTGTCTCTGGTGAATCTTCTCACCCCCTGCACTTCTGGCCTATGCCCTAGTTCTTATATGCATAACTAAATTGTTAAAAAAATCATGCAATGGCTCTCACTTCCAGAGGTCTAGCCCATGGCTGAGCCACTGCACATGTCTTCAGAGCTCTACTTCTCGCCCAGCTTCTTCCCTGAGGTCCAGACCCGCTTCCCGCGGTGCATTGGCCGTCTCCTCCTCCATGTCCATGGCCACTTTGAACAACGTGCACCCATTCTTTCCCTGCCCCTCTCCAAACACCTGCTGAACCCCTGTTATTCCAGTTGCCTACAAAATTGCACTCTTGGTCACCTCCTCTCCTCCCCTCACCTCCTCCAATACAGTGTGTTAAAGAATCGCATCCCTTTTATTTCTTAAAGTCTTCCCTACCCATCCTCCCTTCCAGCTCTCCTTTCATTTTTCTTGCCAAACCACAAATGCTATCACGACCTGGCATATAAATCCCTGTTGATCCTGCAGTTCCTAAAAGAGGAAAATCAAATTTTAACATGGGACCTGAATCTTTACAACCACTACTGAGCTAATGACTTCATTTACTTTGTGTAAATTGACAGACCCTCTGAAAGCAGGCTCACAGTTATGAGATGGCGGTCCCACGGCCAAAGACGCATCAGTGTAAGCACTGGCGGGACTTTATTATCCTCTCTAACTTATGCTTCAGCTCCATGAACTCGATGCTTCAGTCACACCAAAAGATGTATCTTCCCCTAACCAAACTGTTTGCGCCACCTGTGTTTGTGAACGATGGGCAATGCCTCTGGAGTGGCTTTTTCCTGGCTTCCCACCCTACCCCAGCCAATTCAGGCTCACTTTCCAGTTTCCTACCTGGAAAATCTATTCTGATCTCGCCCTATCACTTTGTGTACATAAGAATCTATTTGTATACTGAGATATATTCGACTATATACATACACACACACACACACACACACAATATTCAGTTTCTTTTCTATACTTCCTTCTAAAAGGGGAGTTAGATTTTGTTACATGTCAGCACCTTTTCCCCTGCCCCCACCCCTTGTCTGAAGAAAGAAAGAAATGCTCCTAATAACACATACGATAAAATCAGAAGTCCTACCCATACCCTTTAATGCCTGCGTGATGTCTCAGGTCACCTCTCCAACTGTATCTTCTACCACATTTTCCTCTCTTACCCCATCGGTTACATTTTTCTTTTGTGATTCATTAGCATGTCATACCCAACATATTCCTACTTCCAAGCCTTTGCATTTGCTAAATAAACCTCTCTCTGTCTGGAAATATCTACACAGCTTGCTTCTTCACGTCATTTACCTCTCTGTTCTAGTGTCACTTTCTCAGGACATCTTCCCTGGTCCCCTCATTCCTTGCTCTGTCATTCTCCCCCCCATTATAACTGCTTATTTTTCTTCATTATTGTGTATTTGTATATTACTTATTGTCTATCCCTATCATTACAACTGAATTTCTATGATGTTTAAAATAATCAGCTATTCTGTTTGATTTGTGTAATGCTGTGTCCTAACTTTCTAGAATGAGCACACAGTGGGCACTCTACAAATCTTGTTAAGTGACCTAGAACCTTCCCAAGGCCAAAATAGGGAATGCTGAAAGGACAATGCTGTGAACATGTTGGATCTTATAATTAGGATTCCTTCTGCCATGTTGATTCCTGCTTTCCAAACAGATTTACAAGTTTGCATATGTACATATAGGAAAGTGTCTATATTTATACACATTGGGCGAGATCCTTGCACAGAAAAAACACATTTTTCTTGCAGGATATTTCTCTCTCTCAGGTTGTTCTTTGGTATAATTTTGCCTCTGAAGATCACAGCTAAAATGAAACTTATTTAGCTATTACATGTCTTCTTTCTGGTTTCTGGTGCTAAACATCCCGAGTCCGAAGGACAAAAGGTATGTAGACTTCTGTTTCCCTCACAATAGTTACCCCCCGTGTCACAGATCTTTACAAGATTGAACAAATGAAAAAAGAAAGATTCTAAAGAAGTAGACTTCAGATTGTGTCCCATTCACGTCTGCTTCAGATCTAGAAGAGCACAGACATCTGGGTTCCTTCCAGACTTAGCCCTAGGGTCTGGGGATGTAGAGGGTAAGAAGCCCCCTAGTTGATTCTTATACATATATTAAAGTTTACGAAATGCTCTCCTAGCTGTTTTTGTATTTTTCAGTGTCTGCTTTACTGAGAATACACTAGATGGTTAGTAGTTGCCTATTTTTTTCCATCAAATTGTGTGTGTGTGTGTGTGTGTGTGTGTGTGTGTGTGTGTGTGTGTAGAAGAGCTGGGATGTAGCTCAGAGGTATGGGGGGTGAGAGGATTCACCAAAGAGTGGGGGGCAGAAAAGGCAGATTTACTGAAATACACTGCTGAGGGGAGCAGTGGGTGAGACAGGAGAGGTCTGCTGCACCTTATGTGAGTTAACCCCCTGGGCAGGGATTGAACTCAGGCCATAGTGGTGATAGCGCTGAGACTTAACCCCTAGGCCACCAGGGAGGCCCAGTAGTTATATATTTTTAAATACAAGTTTTGAATGCTGGGCTAAAGTGTCAGGAAGTCTGCAATTTACATCTAAATGACTCAGCCAAAATTTCTCTAACTCTAGCTCACCATGGATGGATAAGGCAAATGGGGCAGAATGGTGGCAACTGCTGAAAATGTGGTTACTCCTACGGTATGTGAGTATTCTCCCAACTCTCCTGTATATTTGAAAAATTTCATAATCAGAAGTTGAAAAAAACACAAGCTCCGGTTCACACACAATGGCAATCACACGCTGTAGGAAAAAAGAAAAAAAATGAAGCTGACCCACAAGGTAATGATCTGGCCAGACAGTCACTGGGAGGACCGTGAAGGCCTAGGGGACTTCTTGGGGATTTTTCCCTGAACTGGCTATTAAGACAGCTTTTCCCCCTCAGGGGTCTACTCAGTATGCTCCAATGAATCATTTGTGATGCCCCAACTGAACTTCTTCCCAGCGGTCGGCCATGGAAGTAGCTCAGCTCGGACTCCAGGAGTCAGCAAAAATGTGTAGTTTCCAAATGCACTTGACATTTTTCAAGCACAACTCAATTGCTCTCAGAATTGGCCACTTGTGTCTCAAAAAGGAAAGGCAAATGAGGGGCCCCCAAAGTGCTGTCCTTGGAGTTTGCTAACACTCAAAGGGATAGAGAAAGCCAGTCCTTGATGTCTGACAAAAAAATAAAAGCGCCTACACACTGATTTCCCTCCCTAGTCCTGTGGATTCCGAGGGCCTCGGTCCCAACACTCAGCAACCTACCTGGCACGGTTAGAGGCTCAGCGGTGGCTGCTGAATTGAGTGGTGAGGCTTCTCTAAGTCCTCATCTCCGTGCTCTCACTCCCAGTGAGTTCTGAGAAGACTGTGGTCATCATTTCCCTTAAGCTTTCTGTCTTTTAGGTAAAAGTCTTCACTTTTCCACACGTGAAAACAAAATCATTTATAAGTATCCCCTACTTATTAAAAGTTTGGATTGCAACACTTTGCTTTTACGAAAGACCTACATTAGTACCTGTTTTTGTTAGCTGAAAGAAGTCCAAAATGATTTTTGCTTGCATGACAAAAGGACAAAAAGTGAAACCATTGTTCAATGTTGGTTTTGTAGCAGCTATTCTAGAAACAGCAGCACCCTGATCACTAAGAGTGACCCCGCCCAGCTCCTTCCTCTGAACTACTCTATCCAGGCTGGGTACTTATCACATCATTGCTGATTTTACTCGTGTTGGTGTGATTTCAGGTTTAATCTGTCATTTGGTATGATTTCATAAGTTAGTTTTTGGGTTCTGGAGGGCTCAGATTTTTTCCATATAAATTAATGGTTATTGTGTTTTTGTTTTCTGCCATTTTGGCTTAGGAAAGGTTTCATAGGAATGCTGTACTTTGAGGCAATATGGGAAACCTGTAATGAAAACCAAGGAGGGAGGGAAAGGAGAGTGAGACACACAGTGAGACTGAGCAAGAGAATACATCTCACAGCTAGTCTTCCATGCACTTTACATGACAGCAAAGAGATGGATTTGAGGCAAGA
This sequence comes from Scalopus aquaticus, assembly GCA_004024925.1. NCBI lineage: Eukaryota > Metazoa > Chordata > Mammalia > Eulipotyphla > Talpidae > Scalopus > Scalopus aquaticus. The sequence continues at coordinate 221,034 of PVIJ01000033.1, read as the reverse complement.
ATCTTGGCAAACCAGGTTTTTGCTTCAAATTGGCTTAGAAAATTAAGGGCATGCATTTTCTCTGATTAAACAACCATGGAAGATTTGAAAAAGAACTCCAACAAACAAGAAACTCATGCATAGCACCATGCAAGAAGAACCCCATCAATTCAACATACTGTGAACTTTTATTTTATTCCTACAGTACAGAAGGAGCCTGACTAATCTACAGTGGAAGCTTTGAGAAGCGGTGGCTGGTTAAACTACTTGAGGCCTCAACAAGATTTTTTTCTAAGTCAATTGCAAGTAAATTCAATCACTAACCTCAAAACCAAGCAAGGAAAGGAACAAATACATAAAATCCCTTAACACCAAGCACCATTTTTCAGTTTAAAACTGGTGGGATCCCATGAGATAGTCTCCCTATTCTGTATGGATTCAGCTTTATTCTCAGGGGGACATCCCAGCAGGGCTTCCAGACAGAAATGTACCAGACATGTAACGGTACCGCCTTCAGTTCAAAGGTCAAGTTTTGTTTATCTCCATGTCCCCCTACCACCCCATCTTATCGCACTATCTCATCACAGTGCACCAGTGCAAGCCGGGACTGCCCCAGCCTATGAGTGTTCCTTTGCTCATGAAGTTGTCCACAACGGATGTTCTTGAAAACCTAGCGTGGTCTCAATGCAGCACGGTGAACAAGGAAGCAGTTATGATTATCAGGAAGACCAGGTGTTGACTGTTGTTCTATCAAGAAAATTGACCTCCCCAGTAAATGCACTCACAGGTATTTACAGCCCATTAATCCCTAAAAGATTTTTAATTTCATACATGCAGTTGCTGAAATTTGATAAAAAGTCAGAGAAAGGATAGTGGCAGAAACGTGCCCAGAAAAGGGGCATGCTGATTAGTGAGGGAGACGAGGTGTGTTCTAGAAAATGCCAGATTCCATCACATTTTACTGGTCCTGGCCGTGCCCTTTGAAGCATCAGGTTTATTGTCTCTAAAGGAGTAAGTTTAATAAAGAGGCAGCCCATAAAGGGTACTGTAGCATGTAAAGTTACTGTAATTAGGTTTTCAGGAGTTATAATAAAACATTTAGCTGGAGAGAGGTTAAATAACCACCACGCTTTCTGGCATCATTATTCTACTCTCCAATATGTGCTAGTGGTAGAGGAGAATCTCCATGGGGGGCCGGGAGATTAAAAAGGGAAACATGGAGAGAAGTAGGATGAGAAGGAAAAGGCATGGGCGAGAAGGAGAAAGAGGATGTTGGATGCCGTCCTGCCCCAGCTCAACCTGAATAGGAAAACTAAGTCATCTTTCAAGTGTTCTGAGTTTACTAGCCCGTTTGGAAACGTAAAATGTACCCATTCAAAGAAAATCAAGTGCAGAAGTTTAAAATACAGAGGGCAAAAGTCTCCTGGACAACTTTTGAGAGACAGACTGGTAAACATTTGATGTTTAGAGTCAGTCTTTCCCTACATATCAATGTTCCTGTATTATTATCACCATTTTAATTATGTTTGAAGCCAACAGGATAATACCAAGGAAGTCATTTTTAAGCCTGCAGATTCTGGACTTGGACAACCAGGGTTGAGATCCTGGCTTCTGTACTTAACCTCCCCGTGACATTGGATGAGTCACCTGTTCCCTCAGTAAAGTAAGTGAATGTGGGCAACTGCATCAGGGGATTTTTAGGGGAATCAGGTGAGCTTGTTCACATGACATGACTAATGGGGAGCTTGATGCCCATAGAGCAGAGTCTGTCACTGAAGCCACTCATCGCTGGAAGGCAGGAATCGTATGTGTCTTACTTTTACTAGGTCTTTGTCCAGTGCCTCGTTCAGTGCCCAGCAATTTACAACACAGGCTGAAAGAACTGCAGCATCACAGACACTGCCTTACTTCAAAAAATAATTTCATTTAGAAAGGAAGGAATGTTAAGGATATTACTAGTCAGGAGTTCATGCTCAGGTTGAGAAGTAAACTGCTGCTTTTCAAAGAAAACTTTTTCAATGGCTTTGAAAAAATTTGCTCTACTTCCTAAGTTCGAAGGAGAAGCCAATAACCCAATTAGTAGAATTAAAAACCAATTTCATATCATAATTCCCTAAGCTTAGACTCAAACCAATTTTGAATCAGCAGAAACACAGGCTTGCAAGGTTTCTGATCCCTGAGATCCCTGGAACCTTTTGGATCATAGGGGAGTGTCACTATTTTTGCATATGCCGAGAACAACAGGAAAATCCTCTATTTTACCCTCTTTAAAATTTGCATCATACCAAAAATATTCACAGCTGGAATAATTAGCAACTCAATTTATTGCCTTCCGTTTCCTAAATAGAAGCTTTGACTCTTGATATTTAAACAGTGTCACACTGTGATATAACATAGCATTTTTCATGGTAAAACTTTTTCCCCCGTGAAATGATATGCAGCTGAGTGTGACAGGCAAGATCTCTGGAGGTCAGTGAAGAAAACTGGTATTTTGAGAGCACAACCATTTCAGAGTCTTCGGGATGAGATGAGCAGTTCTTTTCTTTTTCCTCTGGAGTTGTTAACTTGTTGACTTTTTTCAAGTTAATTGGTAAGTGTCTTGATACAGTAGAGGGAAAAAACAAAGACTTCTGACTTTGACTTTAAACCTGACCTTGAATTCACCATACACTGTAATTGGGGAGTATAGAGACAGCTTTTCCAAATAGGCTTGTGTTCATGTTCCCTGGCAGCCAGTGGCAGATGAAGAAAGAAAGCACGCCATCACATGCGATCAATGACAGGGCGATTTCTCCACTGTGTTTATTGCCTGGACCATCTAGAAAGTCAAAGAATTCTTAAGCTGGAAGGAACCTCAGAGTATGTCCCTTTATCATATTCTGCTTCACACCACTACATTTTTGTGTGTTTGTCTTGTCTGCCCATTCAAATGATAAGTTTCTCAAAGGCAGGACCTGTATCTTTTGCTTCTTAGTGAGCTCTGTTCCAAGTAGGGACTCACACATTTCTGCTGAAAGAACACAGGCATTTATGATATCATGGAAAATGTTTTGGAGTTTGGCAACCTGGTCTCAAATGTCAACTCTGTCAAGAATTGCATGGTCAGGAAGATAACACCCCAGAGCTTTAGATGCCTCCTCTAAAATTTGGGATGTTAATAAGCTCCTCCTCATGGAACTGTTGGAGGGATTGGAAAACAGCTTGAATATTCAGTCTGGAAGCAGAGAGGCTGGCCACAGAAGTTCTTTAAAAGATATATAAACCGTATTCCCTCTTGTCCTTGCAAAGAAGACAGAATCTGAAAGAATTCATTAGTCAATCAGTGTTTAGTGACCAGATGCATACAATGGTGAGTTCTCCCCATAGGGATTCGTAGTTGGAGAGACACATGAAATAAGCAAAAGTCAGTCCAAGTAAACAACAAATGCATGAAGAAACTGCAAATTGTGAGACACAACAAGAAGAAAACTGGGGACAAAGGTAGAGAGAATGCCTCTCTGCAAAGATGACCTTACAGGGGAGTCCTGAGGGTAAGAAGCAGCTGATCATGCAAGAAGTGGTAGAAAGCTCATCCTAGACTGAAGAAACAGCACGTGCAAAGGTCCGGAGGTGGGAAAGATAAAAATTCTGGAGGATATCAAAGGAAAGTGTGGTTGGCACACTGTGACCAAAGAAGTGAGTAGAGGGGAGACTAGGTATGGTGAAAACTACATCTTTCCTAGTGACACTTATGTCATGGTTTGAGGCAATGGTATCTGAATTTTAGTCCAAGGCATTTTAAACTGTTTTCTCTTTGAATAAATGAAGCTGATATAGGAGCAATTACAAAAAATAGCCTTGGTAGAAGAGACTCATGGGGAAATTAGTTTGGTCTTTTTTGATGAAAGATTTGGTTGTCTTCCTTGACCTCTGCTTTAAGGATTTTGATTTTTGTCCAGAATATTCTAGCCACCTCTCAATGGTGCACCTATTACTCTATAGCTGTATAAATGTTGACATCTCAAGTTTAGCATGACCAAAATATAGTTCTTGGTTTTTATTCCATACTGCCCTTCTTCTCCAGGCTTTTGTCAATTGGTTAAAGAAGTCTTCACCTAGCAGTTGTGCAGAGTAGATTCTGAATAAGAAATCTGTATGCAGGAAGTTCAGTTAGAAAATTCTCTTGGAAATACCACCTATGAGGGAGTGAAAGGAGTAGGACGGGCAGAGGGAGAAGATGAACTGTGATGCTGTTGCAAAGATTCCTTCATCAATCTTCTAGGGTGCTGTGTCTGGAAAGATTCCATGATCAGTCCTCTGGGGTGCTGTGGCTGCAGAAGATTCCTTGGTCAGTCTTCTGGGATACTCTGGCTGGGAAAGCTCCACAGAGTTGTTCCAGAGGTTGGGCCTTAATACCCTCTCTCATGGATCAATTGTTAGATATGGCTGAGCCCAGATCATGTATAACCTTGAGAGAGAAGGCTCTCTTCATTTGAAGTTCAGTCCTCCAGAGGGACCTGGTTAAGCTCTCTTGGTTGCCAATATTTCCAGCAACTGGGGGGACAGGCATGCTCTAGTCCTGGAGGGTGGCATCTTGGTGGGTACCATGTCATCTACCTCATGAGGGTCTCCCATGCTTCCCTCACACCTGATACCTCACCAGTCAATCCCCCCTCTGCCTCCAACACATATCTGTCCTTCTCTTCCTGCTTCCGCTTCTACATCACCTTGTACCTGGCCTACTACATACAGTGACCTCTAAAAGTCTCCCTAATTCTGCTGTGACTCCCATATCCATTCTCTACATAAGAACCAGGTACTCTCTACATACACAAATCTTATCATACTAATTTCCTGCTTAAAATCTTCCAATTCCTTTATACTAGACATAACCCAGCCCCTCATTGTGGCTAATAAGGTCCCATGTGATGGTGTACCTCATCTCTTTCTTGCCTCCACTCATTTCATTCCTGAGACCTCTACCACACTCTTGCTATTCCTCAAAGAGACCCAGCTTCATCTTCTCCCTATCTCAGGGTATTCACATTATGTTTCCACAGTCTGGAAAGTTCTTAACTGAGATCATTGTGTGGCTCATCCTTCTCAGGTTTTGCAAGTGTCCCCACAATGCTTGTTTTCTCAGAATGGCTTCCTCTCTCAGCCCTCCCACCCCCTAATTTTATTACCTTGCTTTGCACAAGATTGTATCCTGGGGAACCCTCACCTCCATGGATTAGTTGTTGGGGAGGTGGGGTAATGGCGGTCATCTAAATCCCAACTCTCTTATTCCTTTCACACTAATCCTTTTGAGTAGCTATCTCACCCACTATTTGCTTATTGCCTGTTTACCCCTCTGTCCCCGGGCCACAGTAGAATACAATCATGTTTAGTATTTAATTTTTAGTAAATTAATAAAAGTCTGAAGCAATCTAGAACTTGAAGTTTATTTTATACTGCCCGTAGGAAGTGATGGATGTAAAAAGTTTTCATCTGTTCTCAGATGCAACTCTTCTATCCTGTAGCGTCCTCTTAAAAGGTTGCCCTGTCACTCTGGTTTTCCACTACACAAAACCCTTTTTCGTTATGCCTATGCTTGGTTGTTAAAATCCTTTGAGAAAATTTCATCTTTCTATTCTGAGGAGGCATTCTAGCAAGTTGTGGGAGAGCCTTCCTGTTTTCTTGAACACTGAAGTTGAACTCTTCCCTCAACTTTTCGGTCATTCTTGAGGTGACTGACCATACTCACATTCTTTGTCCTGAGAAGACATAATGGCATTGAAAAATTCATGGTTGGCTCAGATTCTGCTCAATGATGTGGTGTATCTTGTAGCTCTCACCTCTCCTCTTCCCACAGCAACCAATGGCTGCATGTATTTCAGGATTAGTTTCCACTCATCTCTGGGCTAGTTCCTGGTTTGTAACCAGAAGTTCATAGATAATCTTCCTATAAATCTGGAAGAATCTTTGGTAAATGTACTTGCTCTTTTTCTATCATTTCTCTGCCCACAATAGAGCTGTTTATCTTCATAGGTTTGGTATCTCTGCAAATGTGGAGATTTCCTGGTGCATTTTCTCTTCCAAATCACTTCTGGAAGGATATGATGAGGATGGTTTTCATCTCTTTTTATCCTCCTCCACCCAGAGAAGAATCCATTTAATCTTTCCCTTACTTCTCCCCACCTGTGTAACAAAGGAGTCCTGCCTGATAGAACTTTCTTAATTTCCCAAACATGCTTTAATAACTTTGGGATAATCTGAAGTGTGGCATTCACCATGATGTTGAATGGGAATCAGATTGACCATTTCCTATATGTTAAGACAGTACATACTTGGGTTGGGTCTATTTACCAGGATTAATCAAATCCCATGTATTGAATAATTACATAGTGCCTCCTCAGTTGTTTCAAGTGACCCTTTGAGAACAGGCATTTTTTTTTTTTAAATAGCATCTTTCTTGCAAAAAGCTAGAACAAGAGATGGATGCTCCAGTATGATGATCTTGGCTCTCCTTTCAGTAGACTTTTCACACTGAGGGGACACACTCATTCTCCAGCTATTTTTTCCTTTAATGAATTTCTCGATTTTTTTTTTATTGAGGTAAAATTCAGAACAGAAGCTAAACTGGTGTAAAGTATATTTTAAAATAGTTTTTGGTATTTAGTGCATTCACAATGTTGTACAAGCACTGTTCCTATTTTGTTCTAAAACATTTTCATCATTCCAAAAGAAAACCCTGTACCCATAAAGCAGTAACTCCCATTCTCCTGTTCTGCTCCCCCAGCTCTGGTAAGCACTAATTTCGATCTCTCTGTTTTTCCTTCTATTTCTGCTTCTGTGAATGTATTTCACATATGCATACATATGTACTACACTGAGTCCATATATACATACATACACATATACACACACATATGAACTCATGCAATGTCATTTGTGGTTGGCTTATTTCACTTAGCATAATGTTTCCAAGTTTATCTCTACTGTAACATGTATCCATACATTATTCCTTTTTATAACTGAGTACCATTCCACTGTGTATATGTACCACATTTTGTTTATTCATTCACTAGCAATAGGCATTTATATTACTTCCACCTCCTGGTTATTATGAATAATATTGCTCTGGACATTTGTGGTATGAGTATTGCTTGATAAGTTGTTTTTCAGTTTTGGGGGAGCTCCACCTCAGAGAGGAATTGCTGGGTGATATGGTGATTCTATGTTAAATTTTTGGAAAAAACTTTAGTTGGTCTTCTAAATGCAAAAAATAATGATCAGTTTTGAACTTCTCAGCAAGGTCAAATTCTGTTTGGCCCTAAATATGTTGCCTGTCCTCTTGCATCCCACCCTTGTAAGACAATGCTTTTGAAAACTTTCAATGAATTACAGGAAGCATCACCCAAGAACCAGGGAGCAGTGATTGCAGAAAGAGTATTAATACTTCCAACCCTACAAAATATGTGACTCATCCTAGTCAACAAGCTCTCATTTCAGGAAAGAGGATTTAGTGAGAGCCTGGGAGAACTTACACTCTAGGAAAGCGATCCATGCCAGTTTTATAAAAAAGGAAGTGTTTCATGATATTTGGGAGTCAAAAATATTTGAGGAAATTATTACAAATCTTTACAACCATTTAAAGTCTCCTATACCCTAAATATTCTAATATTCTCTATACAATATTGGTCATTTTGCTTACTTATTAGGCCACAAACATTTTATACCCACATTCCCAGTCTTAAAACTGGCATTTCATGGGCTATACCTTTGAGGAGTGAAGTTATAATTTATTGCTCTCTATTTCTGGAATGAGCTCAGTGTGGCCCAGAAAGAAATGAAAAACAGAAACCAAAAAGAAACCCGAAGTAATGATTATTTCATAGATTCTTATAGGTGGTCTTGAGCAGACCTATCTGCTAGAAGGAAGGAAGAAGGAAGAGAAGAAGGAAGTCATATCTATGCTGCAAAAGTTTGAAGGGACAGATGAAGTATTTTATGGGATTTCTTCAAGGTCTAGAAAGGAAAACAAAGCTGATTTATCTGAATTCCTGCATAGCTAGCAGCAATTCTTAAGTCATCAACGCAATCCCAGATGCAGGGACTGGCAGAGGAGAAAGAATACAAAACACGACAAAACAACCTGCTACCCACACGTTTGTGGTGACAGATTTGCTTCTCCCACATCAACAGTGCGTAGAGATTTCTAGCATGGAAGTTTGGCTCTCTGTTGCTTTTTTAAGCACTCAAATAAAAGGCGATTATCTTTTAATACAATTTACTTTCCCATTTGAATTTACATCCGACCCTTTAAGGCATGAGCAAATATCCGACCTATCAGTGTGTTTACCCTCATCTCTTTATACATGTAATATCCATAGGTACAATATTTTCTTCTTATTTAGCACTCTTCATGAAATGATATAAGAGCTCTTCAGGGATATTAATTAAGCTTTACAGCAACCCCTGCGACATGTCTGCCTGCCTACATACATCTGGAGGACATGCAGGAGCGAGCGCTTTGCAGAAGTGTGCCCCTGAAGTGCGTTTGTAGGCCAGCCACACCCCCACTGACAATGCACAGAACAGATCCATACGTTTCAGTCATCAAAAAGTGCTATTATAAAAGGCAACCATCACTTAGCATCACGTAAATATCGTCGGGGCGCTTAACAGGCTCTCCAGCAGATCCTGCAGCATTGCTGTCACAACACAAGTCCCAGGGAAGCAGGCTGTGAAAGCTTGGCTTCCTTGAAAGGCCCCTGGTTTCTTAAATGCTGGGTTTCCTAGGGCCCCAGGCAAGGCTTTTTAAAAATGCAAGTGTCAAGGAAAACTGTCATGCATGTTTGCCTTAAGTACCCGAAAAGCTTGTCACTGCCATCTTGGAAGTCTTGACGAAGATGAGGTTGGACGTGCCCAGGCATGGTGAATTGAAAGTGCCTGACAGGGAGGTGGCATGTTCCACTAAAAGGCAGGTGCCCGCCTTCAGGCATTTTCTTTGCAAGTGGCATAATTAAACAGAACCTAAAGGGAGTCTGCTGGGGAGGCTGCCTTTGTTGACATCTCAGAGCTTGGATTTGAACTGGGGTCCTTTCCGGCTCTTAGGTTTTGCTTGACAAGATGTTAAGTGGTGGCACACAAAGCAGTGTTTGCTCTCTGTGAGTGCTGTGGGGATTGGTCTATGGGGTGCAGGATTGAAGGAGGAGAAAGGTTGAGGTTGGGGTCAGGTTGGCACAGTTCCTGCTGATTCCAGGAGGCTGGACAGGACAGTGGGTACTGGGTAAACTGTTGGCAGAAGGTGGGGGGCATTACTTGGTTGCCCCACTTGTAACCCATGCACTTTGGGGCAAATCAGTTGAAGCTGCTGAATCTTACTTTCCTTATAAGGAATAGGGTGAAAACATCTCACAGGGAGTGTGTGTGGGTCAAATGACTGGCCACACAAACCTGACACATGCTAGGTTCCTGGTAAGAGTTGGCTTTTGCTGTTAAGGACGTAATGACCAATGGATCCCAGAGACTGCCTACTTTAAGTAGACACCTCTTTCCTTTTTGTACCCCCGTCCTTCTTTACATCCTCCCGCCCCCCCTTCTTCTTTCCTTTCTTCAATATGGGATCCTTTGTTTAACGGCTGTGAAAACTTCCAGCTCTTTCTTTCTGGTGTGTCCCTCCACCTCACTGCAATTGTGACCACAGCACACAACTGCACAAATCCTGTCATAGGCTCCCCATCCCACACAGAATAAAGAATAGGGTGTGTGAGTGGGCCTCAATGGTACCCCTGAAATGGGCCATGAGATCTCCCAACACTTTCTCCTGAGGCCCTGCCCAGGGGACCCCAAATGCTTACATTGCTGCTTTTCTCTCCTTTCCCTGGGCTCTCATCCCTGCCTGAAATGACCCCTGATGGGGTAACACTTGTTCTCCCACCCAAGCAGAATACAGATGCCACCCCTACCACGCAGGCCTCCCAGGTCAGGTAGATACGGATGTCCCCCACCATCCCAGGTTTCTGCAGCGTTCCCTGAGCTTACGCTCATCTTCCCAGGCTCCGTGCTAACATAAACGATCTGCTCAGCTGCTTTTTTCCCAGGAGACCACACTTCCAGGGCCAAAGGGCCACATCTTTTCTGTCCTGTGCCCTCAGAGCTTTGCACAGAGTACAACCCCCGACAGCCCATCCATCCACACTGGCTGACTGAAGTCGAAGCCCTGGGAACACAGCTGGTAAGGGGATTGCTGAAATGATGTGAAAAATACCCAAACCCTTGTTTAGCGTAAAATCAGAGTTCAGATGAAGAGACTGTACATTTGGCCTGGGGGGCTCTTATCGACAGGGCCCTCACACTCTTATTTCACAAAGGAGGCTGTCTTCCTCGCTGGATTTTCCAGCCCTTGATCATAGCAGTTAGAACAATAATACTGCTGTACCAGGCATTTCTCTTGGGAATTCAGAGACTTGACGAAGTCATCTTAGCCATTCTTAGAATATCCCCGTTAGGTGGATAGAGGCAAGGTAGATGGGGAAAGGCGGCAACTTTAAACCCTGGCAAATTACAAATGAGAAAACAAAAGCAGCAGAGGTTAGGTGGCTTGATCACGTAGGCCACGCTGTGGCAGCGATTGGGCGTAAAGAGAAAGGACCCTCCAGGTAGAACCAAGGAAAGTGAGTGGTCAAATTTCCCCCCTAGCTATGCCTCTCCCTCTCATGGCATGGAAGGGGAATAGAGCATTTCTGGAGTATTTGAATGTTATTTGGTATAGCATTCCTTGAAAATGAAGATGTTTTTAACAGTATATAGAAAATTCAACACTGTACACTTCCAGGCTCTTTAAACCCATAGAAGAAATTCAGGCCATTACAAAGGAGGAGTAAAGAGAGGCTGTCACACTTGAGTTGTGATAGACATAATGTGACACCATTTGTCAAAATTCAAAATTCAAATTAGACATACCCTTTGAGTCATCTCACCTCCAGGAGTTTAACTTTGAATAAAATCGTATAAGTATGCCAAGAAAGATATATACACAAGACTCTTCATTACTGTTTTGTTTGTAGTAGCAGGAACCTGGAAGCAATCTAAATGTCCATCAAGAAGAGATTGGTTAAATAAATTATGGAATGATGGAGTAGTACGCAGACTTTAATAAAGAATGAGGTAGGTCCACATGAAATTACCTGAAATGATTTCCACAGTATTTCATGAAGTTAAAAAAGGAAGTTGCCAAGTGTATAATATGTATAATATGATCCCATTTATATTAAACTTAAAAAAATGTCTAGACATCATAAACATTTCGGGAAGCCAAAAATAATAATTCTTCCTTGAAAATAAGACTGCAGGGGTAGGGGATATTACTTTCTACTTACTAAATGTTGAATATTTTTACCAAGAGGATGTAGAAACTTTATAATGTAGTCACTGGAAAGACCAAATCTGTGACTGTAATATATGCTCTAATTCTTTGTCTTAAATTCTGGACCATTCCTTTACAGAAAGAAGTGGAGCTAAAGATTCTGTGTAGGGTAAATTTGCACCTAACCAGGCGGGAAACAGCATGGCACAGTGAGGAAAGCTGGAGCCAGAGACCAGTCTTCAGGTCCTGCTTGGAAATTCTAAGTGGGGGGCCTTGATGAGTCTCCTGAGTCCCACTCTCCTCATCTGTGAAACAGGCACTGACCACCCTCGGCGACCTTTATGTGGGTTCCAGTTTCACAATTCTGCCTCTGTACTGCCAAATAGCCTCTTAAATGATTCTCCTTTCTCATAAACCATGAGGTCAATCTCAAGCACGCTGACCTTGATTTCTCCTCGTCTGATACAGTGGTCAGACTGAAGGGACCAAGCTCCCAGAAAATAGCATGAACTCACTTCTGTGTCCTCATTACTACCTCCTGGCTTCTTCTCCCTCCTGTTCCTTTCTTTTCGGTGCCCCCTCCCTCCCCCCGCTCCTCCCCCTCTTCCCAGGGAACACCCTATGCCTGAAATAGCCTCTAGGCTTTGCTCTGTTGAGAATTCTATCTACACATCCTCCTTTTGCCTACACTGAAAGGTACTCCGACTTTGAAATGTACAGGCAGGACATGAGGAGGACTCCCTCTTAACACTGTTTTCATATTTCCACACAAAGCCAACAATGGCAAAAACTCAGGAAGCAAAGTACAGCCAGACACAAACTAAATATGTCCTTTCCACCTTGTTCTCGCATCCACACTAAGGCCATCACCCTATTATAGTGAAATGCTGGCTGGGTTGAAAATGTGTGTGTGTTTCCTCTCCCCCTGTGGCACTGAGCCTTACCACTTCTAGTTCCAGTAGCTGAAATCACAGGATGATAAATCACAATGGGCATCAGTATTGCCATAGGGGCAAGTAGCCTCTTAGGACAAAACTTGTCTAATTCCAAAAACTGTCCCCATGCTATCTAGATCCTGCTCCATTATGGATCTGACTAATCTCTGCTAAGTGTCCCGTTTCATATATTCATCACAATGAGGAAAGGACACATCAGTGAGGACAGGAACTTGGCACATGAAGGTCTATGTTTCCCATTTATGGCTTTATTTAAAAAAGTAAAACCAAAAATCATCCAAAGTAATTCAACTTTATAGAAGTAAAACTGCCTCTCCAGCCATTTTCAGGAGATGGGAAATGCACTGAGTTGTTTTGAGTTAACTTTCTCATCATGAGCCCTCGTAAAGAGCACTGGTTAGTAAGACAATAAATGAGCGTGTTTTAATTAGAAAATGTGGAATCCAAGCACTTTTGCAGGAAAGAAGATGATAGCTTAACAGAGACATCAAGAGACTAATAAAAGTTAAAATGCATTAAGTGGCCACAGCAAACTCAAAGGTAAAGTCGTGGGATATTTGAGAAGTGAACCAGAGAGGGCGATGAATCAGAAGGGGATGGAATTAATCAGTGGAACTTATTCTTTCTACTTCATATTGGAATCAGCTACAAACTCCCTCTTGTGCCCAGGAGAGCAAGATAACCCAGTGCCCTGAAATTCCTCCAACCCCCACCCTGGCCAGCACCGAGTGTGCCCAGAGGAGAAAACCATAATCAAGCAATAAGAGAAGTCAGCTGAGCTGGGACAAAACGACCATTGAACTTGACCTGAGTTATCTAATTGTTTTCAGTTTGCTTTTTGTTTCGCTGGCCAGATTTCCATTTCCTGGTCTCTAAACATCATTATGTAGGGCTAGGCCCTGCCCTGCTTCCCTGCTATTGGATGCCACATGGGCATATGACCCAGGTCCAGCCAATCAACATGGTCAGGTCTCCAGACCTTTGGGATTGGCTCCCAAGGTATGGATGTGACTCTAGCTGAATCCAGTGAAAGTCTACCAAGGAAATGTAAAATAGCAGGAAGAAAAAAATCCTTTTTCTCCGAGTTCTGAAGTAGGAGAACATAGCTTGTACTTCCCACCAAGATCTCAGAAATAGAGGCCTGCTTAAGAATGATGCTGAACACAGAGCAAAGCGAGGCTGAGAGACAGATTCCTCTTGGCAGAATCTTTGAGTCCAATTCTGTCTGGATCTTGATTGAGTTCTTACCCCTTCATCACCCCCTCCTTGTCATCTTCCTGACATGGGAAGATATTGCTCCCAAAGGGAACAATAATATCTATCCCCCAGAGATTCAAATCTGATAACATCATGTAAAGTGCCAGATACAATGCTTGGCACAAAGCCGGCATTTTAAGATACATCTAAAAACACGGAAAACCAAGTTCAGGCAATTCCAGGGAATGAAAAGATTTGGTACAAGCACAATCTCTCCTCTTGTGGCTCCTGAGGTGGAGAACCAGTCCTCTGCCTTGGGCGGAGGCTGGAGGCCAGCACCATGCAGGGAGAGAAGAGCCCTAAACCCAGCAGTAGTAGACACCCACAAAACCTGTGTGTACCCAGGAACAGCTAATCCCCAGAGGGCTTTTGACATTCATTCTCTCATTTCACTGAATTGGTGAGGGTGGGGAGCAAGGTGGGGTAAATTTCCCAAGGGGCCCAAGAAAGGCTTCAATGGGCCTAATAGCACCCCTGCCTTCTCCGATGTTCCCCAGGACTGTAGAGAGGATCTGGGTTGATAGGGATGGAAATGTCACCAAGATTAAGTTTACCATTTTAAATTCTTATCTAGACACATACCCATGCAAGAAGAACAACATTTTTCACTTTACATCAGTGTAGACTTTTTAATCCATTTGTTGAAATTATTTTTTTAAAAAGCTTTTAATTATCATGGTCTGGGCGTGCAACATCTTTATAGCGGGACTAATTGTTGGGAATGGACTCAGGATGCTTGTAATCAACTGAAACTTGACACTGAAATGCAACTTTCAACCACCTAACAAATGGAAGTTACTCCTTCTCTTGTGAACTCTAAGACACTGCTGTTAAAATAGCAGTGCCAGAGATTGGAGGCATGTGCTGATTTCTCCAATAGTGATTCTAAGTGAAAATGGATATTTAGAGGGGGGGGGGTTCAGCCCGCATTAATTTGAGGGCAAACCTTTGTGTTAAGCGTTGCTATGACCTCCAAAGAGGAGTATTCGCAAACAAGACTCAGAGAAGAGCCCATGAGTGAGTGGTGGGTGTTGGTGGGAAACGGCTATCAGAGTACAAGTTTCCTCAGCACTCCTCTGTCATCTCAAGGGGGCAGCCCCATCTGAGCCAACTAGCTGAGGGCCTCGTGGTGGACTGCAAATCCTGGGACACAAGATGCCAGCCCGCAGAGGCAAGCCAGGCCATGACTCATAAATCAAAGGAAGCTTCAGAAAAGTTGCAGACCTACTTCCCTGCCTGGGAGAATGGCACAGGCTGCCTTATCTGGCTTCTGTGGAAAGGAAAGGATCCTTGGGAAGCCTGAATTAGAAAAGGACTTGCTTCATCACGTCTCTCCCTGTCTGAGCCAGATAAAATATCCTCTGGGAAGCCTTCAGGAAATGCCCCAAGGGAAAGACTGCTGATATTAGCTGAATGGGTGAAAGAGCACAGATACAGAAGGAGTATTTGGCTTTTTTCATCGGTGAACTTAACCCAAGAATCTTCCGACATTTAGTCTGAGGGTAGAATCTTGCGCTTACAAGCCATGACCACCAGGTGGCCTCAGTCCGTAACTGGGTCCCGATGGTCGAGGCTGCTGAGGGTCAAGGACTTGAAGGTCTACCTAGAGGCTCAGCTGTAGTAACTTGAAAGTGATAAGATCATGTCCCTAAAGCTTTAAAAAAAAAAAAAAAAACCTAACAAGGTTTTAATTTTACAGTGGGAGCCAAATTTTAAAAGGACAGTCTCTCCATGGATACCACCACCCTCAAGGATGTGTCCCTGTTGGCAAACCATGCCAGGAGCAGGCTGGAGTGGCCTTAAATAAGACGTAATGCTTGTTTCTTTCTTAATGCACCTTGTAATTTGCACACGTGCCACAACACTTTATTTTCTTATTAATGGTTTTGAGTGTGTTTAACACCACAAGCCATAAATTGCAGAGCAGTGAAATGAACTAGGCTCTCTTTCTTTTCCTGCCAATTGTCAGAAAGTGATGTGGGGTAGAGGAGGTACCCTTCCTAACTGCTTTTGCCTCTACCAACTCCCTAGCCTCTCTCACAACCAACCCCTTGTCTCCAGATGGGGTGAGGGGGGGACAGAGGGAGAGAGAGAGAGGGAGGAGGGAGGGGACACAGCCTGTTTTCTCAATGGACAGCTTGCCTACTGAGCAACTCAGTTATTGAGATTAATAAGCTGCCAGTTTCCAAGGAAGACTAAGAAAACTACAAAATTAAAGTGCACTGCAACGTGAAATGCTGCTGGTGGCCAGGCGGGATCACAGTGTCAAAAAGGCAAGGTAAAGCTATAAAATAAGGCTGGGCTTGAAAGGCTAACCTAAAGGTCTCATTAATTTCCATGTTGCCTCTGATGAGAATTTAGAGGGGGCATAATGTTTTGCAATATGGAGAGATCAAGCTGCCTATTGATTTGAAAGGTGCTTGCATGTATTTGTTTCACCCAAAAATGAATTCTAGTTTTAAAGCTCACTAAAAAACATTTTTTTTTTAAATAGCAAGGTTACCTTGGCTTAATATTCTCAAGATCAAGCTTGTTAGTGATTCTGTCAGAAAATGAATCCTTAGGTAGAAAAATCAATCTAAGAACAAGTTTGGAATAGTCTTCACACTCAGTATGGTGGGGATGTTTCAACAATCTCATTGCTTCTCCATGCAACCTTATTTACTAAAGGTCTCATGCATCCATTCCCAAATATGTGGTACAAATGAAGCATCCATATTTATCTTGAGACAAAAAATGTTTTCCCTGAAATTCTGATACCAAGATGATATCCCTTGGCTGCCACTCCTCAAATCCAACACACCCAGTTCTTGATCAGAGCACTTGTCACGGCCTCCTGCTAAGACAAACAATGGCCACACGCAAGACTGACCAAATGTTCCACCATGGCACCCCTTGACTTTCTCTACCCACTTGGCATAGCCCTATTTGAGACATAAAACTGGTACAAATCACAGAGCTTAAATAGTAGCGGGGCATCTAATTTCTGTAGTGTCAATTTGCTCTCACATTTCATAATATGAAGAGCATTACACCTCTGTAAATCAGCTCATACATATCCATGCTGCCACTGCCAAGAGCAGCCTGGGCTCAGATTTACCGTCCTGGGTTGCCACCAGACCTGCAGAGCTGCAGAGAAGGGCCCTTCCATCTTGCCTGGCTTATGATTTTGTCAGTGAGTAAGTCTGTGTCTAGTAACTGGCTGGAGTTCATCCCACGGATTGTTTCTTGCCTTCAGTCACTTACATAATGACTTCACCATCTCCATGGCCCCAGCAAGTTAACTGGTTGTTGCCTGTAAGGAACAGTATGGTTTGGTTTGGTTTTGCTTTTCTAGTCCGTAAGGCACTTTAATGAGAGGGTTAAAACATGGGGTTAGGGTCAAACAGAACCAGATTCAAATCCCAGCTCTGTCATTCACTTAGTTTGAGATGGGTAGGTAACTTAATCTTCCCGAGCCTCCGTTTCCCTTTATTTAAAATATACAACCAACAGAAGGGTTTGAGAGATAAAACGGGACCATGTACAAGAGTCATCAGTATCTAAAAGTAGAGCATTCCTGTTAGGATTTGGTAGTTTACTTTTTGGGTCTGGAATGCTGTTAACATTAATTTGTATGGTATTTTTGAGCATTTCTATTAAATCATACCAAATAGGGAGTCTCCACTTCCAGGCAGCAGGGGAAACCTGTATGTAAAACTAAGCGCCAAGCAAAAAGTATTTGATAAAGAAGAGTAACTATGCACAAATCTATAAGATCATATAGAATAACTGTGTAACTGATCACCATTTCTGGAGAGATTTTTTTTTTTAAAGATTTTTTAATTTTTTTATTTATACATACAAGCTGGGGTACAGGCCAGAGGAGTGGGGCGGCGAGAGGGTTCACCAGAGACGGAGTGGGTAGCAGAACAGGCAGATCAGAAATACACTGCTGAGGGGAGCAGCGGGCAAGGCAGGAGAGGTCTGCCGCGCCATGTGGGATTCTCCCCGGCCAGCGTCGAACTTGCATCGCTGCTGCTGCCGACAGCTCCACAGTGCAGCGCTTAACCGCTGCGCCATTTTTTTAAAGAGAAAAATCAATTGCTGAGAGCGTTGGATACACTACACATGCCATTATTTGTAAATGGATGAATTTTTGTTCTACATCTATTATTACAGAACCACACAACTCTAGCCAATAACAGTCATACTTAATTTTCTAGCCAAATCATAGATTTAACATGCCTAAAACTGAACTTCTGTTTTCTGCTGCAAAACCTGTTCCTTCTTTAGTAAATGACATCACTACCCACCCAGGCTCCTAAATAAAGATGTTGGTCCCCTACTCATCCCTCCCCAACCTACCTTTCTGCATTTTAGCAATCATTCATTTCCACAGATTCTACCTTCAAGATAACTCACATTTATTTGTTCATTTTCTTTCTGGCTTGGTAGGAGAAAGTCAGATGGCTACGGGAAACCTAATGAAAGCCTCCTTCATCTCATCTGTTAGAATATTCTCCAAGCTGAACCTGAAGTCTGCTAGGACTTCTTTCTACCCTACCCTCCAATCTGTTCACCACTGCAGTTTCCATGATTAAAAACAATGTAAACAATAGGGATTATTATTTTATTCTCCTGTTTAAAATGCTTCCATGACCTTTTGTTGTTCTTGGGATGGAGTCAAAAACGTTTAACCTGCCCAAAGCCTTGTGCCATCCTGCTTTCACCTCTCCCTCGAGCTTGATTTTTCTTCCTGGTATCTGAGTGTGGCTTCTTTCAGCAGGTCATTGTTTTTGTTTTTGTTGTTGTTGTGTTTTTTTTTTTTTTGCAACTATAACATTCTCTAAGTCTGATTAATACCCACTCATCCTTAGGACTCAGCTTCAGTGTCAACGGCTCATGACTCTGGCTTCTTTATACCTCACATAGTATTGACCACACTTCTCAAAGTCGCAGTCTCCATCAAATGCCTATTCCAGTTCTGTCAACATCCGGCCTGGAAGAATCTTTGTTCAAGGCAAGGACTAGGCTTTTCCTCTCCATTGCTGAATACTCGTGCTTGGCACATGGTGGGTTCTCATATGCAGCTCATCTCTGAATAATGAGTGACCTTTTAAAAAATTAAAAACTTGCAAATTTGTTGACAGCTCAAGGAGTCTTGATTGTTAAAATTAGGGCTTCTGGTACTTCACGGCAAAAGGAAACTCAGAGGGAAGTTTTGTCCTGCTTAGGGATTCTCTTTGGTGACCTTCCACCAAGATGCATTCAGAGAGAGGCGCTTGCTTCAGCAGAACACAGAAAGGAAGGGAGGTTGGTTCTGTCACTTAGATACTTCCTACTGCTTTAAACAAAAGAAGCTGACTTGAGAAACTCTCGAAGAAGCAGATGGCCAGGAAGATTCCTGACCTTGTGTCTCACAGGAGAGGAAGGAGTAGATAGGCAATATCAACTCTATCAATTGCAAATGAATTTGTTCTTAGATCTGCAGAGAGTGGGCTGAAAGAAAGATGGTGGGCAGTGTGATTTTACTGCACACTGATTAGAAAAGATAGTGGAGACTGCTATGATTTTCCCTCTGCCCCAGGTTTGCTCTTTCTTGGATTATACTATGGTTTATCCATGATTTGACTATGCTGGTGGTAGAAATTTATCTGCATTTTTTAATATGATTAACAATGGTACAAAACTTTCCTTAGGTGCTTTTCAGTCTTGTGTTAAGGTTCAAATTTGCACAGTACTATTTTATGGACCTGCCTCCTTAATCAACACCTCTAATTCTATCTGTCATCTGGGGAAAAAATGGAAAAGGCATCATCCATAGCAGATCTAACATGCCTCATTAAGACTGATGGAAACACCAAAAAGGCAATGTAGCGAGGTGAGGGCTTGTTTCTCATTGGTCTGAAGAAACGGATGGGACTTGCCTTAGAACCTGGGGGAATGCCTGCTCATCACCTCCCAGGGTTAGGAAATTCTTCAGTCACACCCCAGAAGTCAGTGTTAATGAGACTAGAGATGGTGAAACTGTAAATTTCCACTGAATTTTTGAAATTGATGATTATACTACAATCAGCCTCCAGAATGTCTTGCCTTCAGTAGTTCTCTGTCCCAGGTGTGGTTAATCAATTCTTTAGTATGAAAAATAGGAATGGGAATCTGCGATATTGTGACTGACACAAAACATATATTTGGTTATTCAGATGACCCAAATATATTACTCAGACTTGGTCCAACGTTCCTGATTCATAGCTGCCAAAAACCTTGGAATTTCCCTTGTGTTGAGAGTAGTAAAGGTATCTCTTATATTAAGGAGGTGACTTTTGGAAAACACCTGAGGGTGGGGGCTGGCTGCCAGTGGAGACAACCCTGAAATTCAAGGACTGGAACTTCCAGCCCATGCCTCCACCTCTAGGGACAGCGAAGGTGCTGAAGACTGAGCTCAGCAGCCAAACACCAATATGTTCATCAACCATGTCTATGGAACGAAGCCTCCATATAAAGCCAAAGGATGGGGTTTGGTGAGCTTCCAGGTTGATTTACATGTGGAGGTCTGGGAAGAGTGGCGTGCCTGGAGAGGCAGCAGGCATGCTCCGTATCGTTCCCTCATTTCTTCTCTAGGTAGGTTGTTCATCTGGCTGTTCCTGAGCCATAGCCTCTTCTAAGGAACCACTAACCCACTAAGTAACATGTTTATCAGAGTTCTGTGAGACACTCTAGCAAATTTATAAACATCTGGTCAGAAGTACAGGCAATAGCCTGGGTCTCTAACTGGTACTAGAAGTGGGGGTTGGGGGGATCTTGTAGGATGGAAACCAGGTAGCTCGGTCAATGGTGTCAGAACTGAGCTGAGCTTTTGGACAACCTGCCAGGGTCTGAGAATTGCTTGCTGGTGTGTGGATGGCCTCCAGAGAAAGATGTCGACATTGCAATTGCATCCAACAACCCACTCAGAATCTTAGTATGACATCATGTGCCTAAAAGAAAAGCTCCTGTAACTATATGTGTTTTCTCTTGATGTAAGAAAATGGCACCATGAAACTTACAATATCCTAGCATTTGAATGAGGGCACATGTTCAGTTTCACAGTGTCCTGTGCTATATGAACACCATTGTGAAACGGGGACAAATAATATGCTAAAATCTCTGCCTCCTCTCTACCCCTTATTTACTAAGTAAACTTCCACTATCCCTTCAAAATCCTGCTCATGCAGTCCCTTGTCTGTGAAGGTTTTCCCTCCCCAATCATCCGGGGAGAGTTCACCACTTCTTTCACATTCCAATAACTCTAACTTTTACACTTTCATAATCTTCTTACGTATGCACCTATTTCCTCCTTTACATTGTGTGAGCTTCTGGGCAGAATACATGTTTTAATCCATATCTCCCCAGTACCTAACACAGTGTTTGGCATACATGAGAGACCCAACAAATATTTGCTACAAGAGGCTAAATAAATAATATTGAAAAGAGAAACATAAAACTCAATTCTTTTGATTACTATGGAAGCTTTCATACACGAGATCAGTTGGGCATCCAAGTTGTATGTATTCAGGTGCAGGAAGGGAGTTTCAAACGTTTTTGCTTCACTTTGGTAACAGGGCCTTGCATTTTCTAATTCTTGGCTCTAAATGTACTGAACAAAAAATATCAAGATCCCTTTCTTGCTTGTTTTTACCTCTAGATAGGCTTCAGGGTTTGGGCAATCCTCTCTACTTCCCAGACTTAGTCTTGAACTTGCCTCCTCAACAGGCACCACTGAGAAGTTCTACACCCTGGAGAAATGCCAGACACCTTCACTATCTGCAGAATAACTCTACAGATCAGAAAGCAAGTTCTGGGAGAGTTTACTTGAGGAGACAACAAAGGGGCTATGCTTGACTTTGCTGGGTCTCTCCACCAGATCTTTGTCAAAGGAACACTATTTCAAATGGCTGTTCAAAATAAATCCCCTGGAAAAACAACTGATAACATCAGAAGCTGGGAGATGGGAGATTTGTTACTGCAGCATATGTGTTCTTATCTCTAAGGAGAGACTCCGTGAAGAGCAGACCTGATGGATCTCACCAGTATAACAAGTAGGACAATACATGCAGGTATGTGGTTGCCCACCCACCAGGTAGCTCATCTGATTTTCTGTGAAGGAAATACCACAGTTTTATCCAACTTACCATCTCTTTGAATCCCTAGACATCTTGCAAATTACTCTGCCCCTCCACATCTAGATTCCACATTTTTAAAGTGATGGTAATAGTGGTTCCTTCCTGCCTTACTGGGTTTCTCCCAGGCTGGTATGAGATAGTGCATGCAAATCAGTAATGACAGGCGTCTACAAAGTGCATGACAAAAACTGGTGACAAATGGTGATGATGGTTCTCTTTTTACCTTCCCTTTATCCTCCTCCTTCTTCATCTAGTCCACTCTAAGGGGCCTTTACAATCAGAAACAATTTTTTAAACAATAATCTGCTAACAGAAAAATAGGCTGACTAGTACCCAACAAAGTCTATGATAACTCAGAAATACAGGGAGGAAAGAGCTCCTTAAAGACCTCCATCAACCGTGGCAATGTTCTGAGTCAAGCCTGGTGAGCCAGTCAGCTTAAGCCTGGAGACCCCCCAAGCCGTGTCATTTCTTAGTGGGTTACCAGCACGTGTTGATGTTAAATATATCTATTACATATATAATATGTGCACAGAGTTCTTATTAGCTTTATATATATTTAAGCCTTAGAGATTAAGATGATAGGCAAGGTTAAAAACAACCTCTGGTTGTCAGAAAATAAAATGTATTAAATTTGGAAGTGATGACAGAGGCAATGGTGCTCAACACGTTAACGTTCAAGATCTTATGAGAGACACAAAATTGTAGATAAGGAACCACATCAAATACTGTGGCTTGAAAAATTGCTTCCAGCTGTGTGCAGAAAATCTACTGCCCATTACCAGAAAGAGAGATTAGTTCTGTCTTTTCTCAAACCTAAGTTATTCAAATTTAAAAACAATGGGGGAACTTTCTTTTTGTTTTTTAATTTTTTCAGCAAGTATTTTTTTAAAGATTTATTTCTTTATTTATGCATACAAGCTGGGGTGCAGGCCAGAGGTGAGGGGCGGTGAGAGGGTTCACCACAGACAGAGTGGGGAGCAGAACAGGCAGATCAACTGAAATACACTGCTGAGGGGAGCCGCGGGTGAGGCAGGAGAGGTCTGCTGCGCCATGTGGGAATCTCCCCAGCCCAGCATCAAACTCATGCCGCAGCTGCCGACACCTCCACAGCACTGTGCTTAACCTGTTGGGCCACCAGGGAGGCCCAACAATGGGGGAACTTCCTGAAGGGCTAATATGAACTGGACACTTTCTGTGTTTACTCTTCATGGTGACGATGGGAAATAAGTATCATACACGTGCCTGGGGATGGAGCCACCAGGTCATTCCAATATCTGGTCAAACCACCACAGTTCTGGCTGACAGCTATGTCCCCATCAACCATGCTGTCACCAATCCCCTTCTTCCAGTCCCATTAAGGTGGGCATGGTTTGGGAAGAATGGACACAAAGGGGAGAAAAGGACAGGGCTAACAGCAAAACAAAGCAGAGCCAGACCTGGAGATCCACTGGAAACTTTTCCCTCCCAACAGTAGTGCTGCCCCTTTCTCGGGTTTGTTTTTCTGCATTCTTGTTTGCCCCTCAGGCATCAAGCTGTTAGTGTGTACAGGAGGGATTAAAGTGAGACTGCATGTTGGATGAAATATAAATTAAAATTATACTTCTGTCAGTCTGCAATCAGGGATTGTTTCTCAAGGTCTCCCCAAACACTTAATTTCAAATGAGTCTTCATTTATTACTTCAAGAAAGGCCAAATGCATAATTTATCAGCAGCTTTCAGTCAATATACCCTTATAAGCAGGTTTCCCATGAGCCTTTGAGTAAAAATATGTTATGCTAATTCTATTAGTTGGGTACACAGAGCTGTCTGAGAGAGTAAACAAGCATTAAAAGGAGACACATGTGAACAAAGAAGTACCTGTGCACACACCAGGCGGGGTCAGATTACCTAGGGAACAACCGGGGGGCAGTCCATTTGTCCCATTACTCATGCCAAGATTTTCTCCCCTACTGGGGGGGCTCTCGTGCGTGACTCTGAGTAGGGAGCCGCGCTTGAGGGCTGATAGGGACTTACCGGGTCTCCAGCGGCACGTTGCTGTTTAGCACCCAGCTGTCCTGGAGCTGAACTGACTCCGGCGTGGTGGCCAGGTCATTGGGGGCAGGAGCCGGGGCGTGGATCTGACTCCGCCGATTGGTCAGCGAGTTCCTGTTGAGGGAGTTGGCGGACGAGTGGTGATGCGACAGCGTGTGGTTGTGCGGTGGCGGCAGAGGGGGCCGCAGGGTCGACTGGCTGTGGTGGTTTGGAGGGCCTGGAAAGGGAAGGAGAAAGGGCCGTCAGGGGCTGCAGAGGTAGCCTCAGTCACTCTGCCTACCCGCGGAGGAGGGCCTGGCACCGTGGTACCTGCTGAGCGCTGCTCAAAGCCACTCAGTGGACAAGCAAGACGGCATTCAACAGCCAGTGTTAGTTACCAATAAGTTATAGCTCTCGTTTGTCTTTATCACAAGATATCAGATGAAGAATGAGAAAGCAGGTTAGGGAAACCAGGCTGGCGAGGGCTGCCCGGCAGATTTGGAGGGATTAATACTGCTGCGGATGCTCCACGGCCTTCGGGCAGATCACTGCTGTAACGAGTCCCCGGGCCACTTCTGGGCAGACAACACACTGCCTCCAGTCTTTGAAAAGATTTCCTCTTTCTAGCTGTGTTAAGAATATGGAGAAGGGAATGTAAATACCGACGGGGCCAGGCGGGACAGTGAAGTGGCCGGTTGCCGACTTAGGTGAACTGGAGAGGGTGGGGCTGCCCTCACTCAGCTGCAGGCCCGAATGGCCATATGAGGGCTCAAGACAGTCATACCTTCTAGTTTTTTCTAGGAAAGGCAGGGGCTGGACATTGAGTTAAATTTTCTGGTTTTATTAAGACAATTACCTAAGGGCTATTGACATATTTCTGTGTAACTGGACATATGTGTGCATGCATGTATAAGTACATATATATTCCTTTATTTCCTCTGTGAGGGTCGACAGAACACACACCTGAGCTTGCTGACATTAGCAGGTAGATGATGTCTCTTCAGAGAGGTGACCCCTGGGGACTCCTCTCTGGACAAGGTTGGTGTTTTCCAACCACGACCCCACCTCCCAATTGCATCGGTTTTCATATCTTACAGTTCTTGCCTGGAAACCACACCCAGAGAACTGCACCTCGGCAGTGTCCCCGGGGAAGTGCGAATACCGACGACAGCCCACAGTTTCCTAGCCATCCATCCTCAAGCCGCAAGATGAAATATTTTCAGCAGCTTGAAATTGAAAGTAGTTCAGTATGCCATGTAAGCCTACCATTTGGTGTTCATGGCTGCTGAAACACCACTTTTAATTGTGTCCTTTGAGAAAGTTTATTTTTTTGAAGCCTCCGGTCGGACTTGGCAGCTCACCAGGTGACTGCCGAGCCTTGTCATTTTGACCCCAGCCAACTTTCAAAATCCTCAGCCCCCGCTGTCCTGGCTTTAAGAAGTTGGCTCAAGTCATTTAAACACGCAATTTGACACAAATTTCAAATACTTGTCTCCTTATGTGGCCAAAGTACATCTCCAAAAGGTGTAATCTACATTCCGTGGCTCCTGTGAAGCCTGCAGAAACATTCCGAAGGAAAGACAGCTTGTCAAGAAGATACTCTGTGTGGAGAGCATCTGGACTGATGGAAATAAGGGAAAAAGCAGAGGAAAGCGATTCCACGAAGTTTGCATCTCCGGGCTGCTAACGGGGATTTGGCTTATTTATTTTTTTGGATGTTCAGGAAAACACAGCCAACACTAAAACTCAGCGTGAAATGCCATGGTATAGTTGTATAGATCTGAAATTGTGTCCTCCCAATGAACCTGTAATTCATACATTACATTATGCACCAGTGACATTTTAAATATATCTTTGAGGGCGTTTCATAGCTGTAGCAAGCTATTATAATTCCTGGCATTGTTGTCTGACTATAATGTATTATTACATAGTTATTTAGCATTTGTCTGTCTCGTATTAGTGGAAAGAGGTGAGAAAAGGGGGTGAAATGATGTAATAATGATCCCTCAGAGATGCTATCCAAGCCCCTCACACACAGGGAATGAATTCTCATGCCTCTCTGCCCCTCTCTCAACTCCCATCCAAGCGGTGTCATTATTCTCCATTAGTGAGACAATTATGAGACTTGCCTCAGGAAGAGGAGATGAATCAGTGTACAAGTGAGCACCCACACTCGCCAGCCCAAGCCCTCACTTTCCATCTCCCCAGGACCCCACCCCAGCCCCCACCACCAGTCATCCAGACCACACACTCGCCCAAAGTACAAAGAGGCCTTGTGAGGGATTCCATTCATTGCAGGAGACACCGGAAGCCCCTGCTTCCTGTCTGCCTGCCCTCAGCTAAGGTTTCCTTGCCCACTCCAGCCTGTGTGGCCCAAGTTTGTCCATCGGTGTTCAGAGTGGGTGGAATTCCTTGGATGCTGTTCTGCTGACCACATCCAGGGGTGATGTGTGTATGTGCAGGGGAGGGAGGCCCCCACTGGGGCTCTACATGACAGGGCCCAGCACCAGGGAGGACGAGTTTTCTCATGAATGGGAAAAGACATCAGGTTCTCTTAACATTTCTCTCAGAGAAAGCCTAGAGCTTCGTGGGGGAGCTGGAGAAAGAAGGGTAGGGCAAGGTGAGAGATATTTAATTCTCCACTCATCTTGCTCTCCTCTAAGGCAACATGTTCTTTTCACTGCCAATCAATCCCATTATTGATAGCAACAACTATAAAAATTACCCCACATCCCTCAGTCCTGGAAGATGCTTTCCTCACTACATCTGCTCATTTTCACTGTGACATTGATTATATTTGCTCATTTGTCTATCTATCCAGCAGTCCTAGTTTTCAATGAGATGCAGGAGACAGAAGGGAAAGACGATGACAATGGAGTCGTAAACACTGCCACTGGGGCATAGACACAGAGACAGGTGGGCACCTCCAGGTAGGCCTTTTGCCAGTGAACAAGTAGGTTCAGGGACAGGGTGTGCAATCCATTTCTTTGATTCTCAGCATCCCCACCTGCCAGATGGTGACGACAGCAGCAAGTACCCATAATGTTGCTGAGAACATGAGCGAGGAAGGATGAAGGTAAGGAGAGCTAAACCTGCTACCTCACTGCTCTCAAGTTCCCCCAAACCTTGCACAGGGGACATTGCTCAGTTCTTTCCAGAGAAAGGTGCTGGCTGGGATATAACTCTGGAGACTGGATCGAAGTAGGGTAAGAAGCCTAGACTTCATCCGATTAGGGAAGAAGTCACAAAATGGCAGCCAAGATGAGTGTCACCCAAAATTCAAAGTCACGATTTTGGATAGCATTCCAGATTGCTGACTTCCCTTGGAAACAAAAATTAAGTGACAATACCAGGCTGTATTCTCTCATGGAGACAATTGGAAAGAGCCGGACCCAGACCATCTCTAGTATGTCAATCTGGCTGAGCTTTTATGCTGCCAACTGGTAGGCATTTATTTTTTTTATTATTCATATTTTTCACATTATTGTGTATTCCCCATAGGTTACCCACCACCAATTCACCCACGAACCATCACCATAGTCCCTTGTGCTCTTTTCTACCCCTTTTTGAGCCCTTATCCTCCCCCTCCCTTGCCGGATGTCACTTTCTTGTTTGGTTCACCTATATTCCGGTATAAGTGAAACCATTCGATATTTTTCTCTTTCTTTCTGTAGGCATTTATGTTTTTGACTGCTGGTTTAATCTGGGGTAACCCAGCATTCTGTGTGGGTAACATCCCTCGAATATAACAACACCTCTGCTGCCATTAATGATCTCAAGCACTTTTTACATTTATCAGTTTGCATTACAGGCATTCAAGGTGAATGCCGGGTGTGACGGCTTTCCATTTAAAAAATGCAAACAATGGCCAGCAACATGTTGCTGGAAAGCAAACACACTGCTTTCCAAGAAGCCAAACTGCACGAAAAGCCCTTCTCCACAGCAGCTCCTGTCTTTAATCTACGATGGAGCTAGATGAGTAACTCAGCTTGATGAAGGAAGCTTCATGTCCACTCTAAGTTCCACACATTTATTGAGCTTAATTAATGTGCCTGTTATTAATGGGTCTTCTATCACAGAAATATGAAATCACGTAATAGTGCAATTTAATCAGAAATAACTATGTAATATAAATGCTTACACAGTATCAACCTAATAAGTATGCTATTAGCTGGCAAAAGGCAACTCATTAAAATCGCTGTGCTAACCTATTATTTTGCACCTGATTTACCTTGAGTTGAGTACCTGGAATTTATTTTTAGGTATTTGTATGGCTTACTTAGACCTAGGAAGGAGGAATTGTTTTATTGGTTCTTTGTTAAAAGCTGAGAAGGGCCAGTAAGACTCCAAGCAAAGGTAAGTGAATTTATCGAGAAGGTGCTTCCTGTATTTCTTTAAATGAAGTACTTGAATCAACATGTCATTCGTCCTGTTAGTTTCTTTTGTCCTGTTTCAGATTGGTCTATGCCTCTTTATTTTCAGATTTATTATGGGACAGTTGTTGCCAGAAATTTTTGCTCTTGACAGGGGTGCCACTCACATATCCTGACCTTCCTAAATGTCCACAGGTGGAATGCAGAGCCTTGAGGAAAATAAAATCATGCTTCTTTCTGGGTAATAGTATCACTGCCCACAAGGCAGACTGCGGACTGCACAGTCTTATAGTCATCTCAAC
Source organism: Scalopus aquaticus (assembly GCA_004024925.1). Lineage (NCBI taxonomy): Eukaryota > Metazoa > Chordata > Mammalia > Eulipotyphla > Talpidae > Scalopus > Scalopus aquaticus. The sequence continues at coordinate 192,678 of PVIJ01000033.1, read as the reverse complement.
TCATGCTGACTAGACTCACGGTGTTCAAACAGCATGTGGAAACAACTGACACCCACGTTGCAATGACGTACAGAGGACTTTTATCGGGAGCTAAGGAAGCAAGACTCTGAACAGTTGGCTATTGTCATTGCGCTCTTTCTAAATAAACAGCTGGGGCGAGGGGGAGGCATTTAGGCTGCTTCTGCTTTTGCCAAGGGTGAGGGGTTTGGAAAAGAGGGGAGGGCATGGATAAACTAGAACAGACTGTAGTCCACAGCAATTTTTCCTGGTGATTAAAAAGTGATGATAAAATGCATGACAGAAAAAATAAAGCAGAGGCCTGCCTGATGCTACTACTTCACTCACTCTTAGAGACAGCATGCCAATTGTTGATGTTTAGCATTTTCAGCCCCTCATACTCAATATGATGAATTCACCACAAACTCAGTGACTTCTCCTGAACTACAATCTTTAGAGCGAGTTATATCTTGACAGCAATTAGAAGAGGCGTGAAGTGGGGATGGTGTTGGCAGAGACTTTGGAATCTCTAGTTGATGAAACTAGCCACAGGACACCCTGGTCAAAGTTGACCTTGAATGAGAGCCAGAGGCAATTGGATTTCTGAGACTAATAGACTCTGGCTAGAACTGAGGAGGGTCTATTGCAGGTGGTCAGTTTTGAACCCCTGCTTGACCATTCACGAGCTGTAGGGCCACTGGAAGTTACTTTTATTCCCAAAGTCTGTTTCTCCATTTGTAAAGTGGGTACAGAAATATTATTTCTCTCATAGGGTCAGTAGGGACATCGGACATACAATCTATGTGTAAGGAGTCCAGCATCATAGTCTGCTATCAACAAGTATTAAATAATTTGTGAGTTATAAGCCATAAAACTGACAGTGATGACCACAGCAACAGCTATTATAGCTTTGGGGAGCATGCTGACTCCCCTGGACACCCCGGTCTTCCTCACTCTTCAAGGTGGTGGCTTTTAAGGAGAGAGCAAATCAACAAACAGAGACAAAAATCACAGCCCCAGGACTGTCCGCCTTCCATTTCTGTCTGCAGGTGGGCATGATGGCGAGGTGGCCTGGCGCAGGTATTACAAAGACAGCCTCAGAGTGTCTCTCTGTGGGATGGTAGAAATGGAACCTGGCATTCAGAACTGTTCCATTTCCCAAACAAAACAATGGGTGTTAGTGACAACAAAACAATAATATTGAAGATAGCTGCTATAAGCTAAGCTCTCCCTGAGTGTCTGGTCCTGTGCTGAGCGCTGTACAGAAATTACTGCAGGTATTCCTACTCCCTCCCACGGCCCAGGCTGCCTGGTCACACCCATCATGTAGAATCCAGCAAGTGGGTTCAGAGAGGTGTGTAAAGATGGCATATCTTTTTTTTTTTTTTAAGATTTATTTATTTATGCATACAAGCTGGGGTATAAGCCAGAGGCGTAGGGCGGCAAAAGGATTCACCAGAGACAGAGTGGGGAGCAGATCAGGCAGATCGACAGAAGTACACTGCTGAGGGGAGCAGCGGGTGAGGCAGGAGAGGTCTGCCAGGCTATGTGGGATTCTCCCTGGCTGGGAGTCGAATTTGTGTCTCCGCTTCCAACAGCTCCACAGCGCAGCGCTTAACTGCTGTGCCACCAGGGAGGCCCTAGCATATCTTGGTAAGGAGGAGGATGGCATTAGAGTCCCCATTCTGCAATACACAAAGGAGCAGGACCCCGGTGTACACACCCTCACACAAGGAGGGAGCCAGGCGCCCTGCCCTGGTTTCCACGCAGCCTAGCAAACACAGAGGCAAACTAGCAGGACTCATTTCTTTGCATAATTGCTTAAATGGCAGAACCAAATCTTGTGAGAAATTGCAGGAGCTCGCCCACCTCAAAGCTCTGCACCTCACATGCTGCTTGGATCAGGATAAATAGGCCAGAACAGCCAAACTGCAGCGCAACCCCTTTTCTGTGCCTTCCCCAATGGCCCCTCCCCCAACGTCCTCCTCGAGCTGTATCCCTAGTCCCAGAGCCAGAGGCATGAAGGCTGAGCAGCAATTAGGTCTTCTGAAGACTGAAACAAGGGCACATTCTGTCCCAGTTCCTCCCGCCTGCTGTGACTGATGCTTTGCCACCAGTCTGGGCACAGGGTGGGGGGAGTTGAGGGGTAAAGGTGCAGGAGAGGGGGCAGTGGGTCCAGATCCAGCCTTCTCCTATGTTTGGAAGAGGTTTCCTTATTTGCCTCCAAGTATTGGGCCCTTTGGCTATTCAGCTTGCTCCCTCCTTTTCTTTCCTAAGTTCCACTGAGCGATCGGTTCCCAAAGAACCAACTTTTGCTTTTCCTTAGTGGCCACCTTCAGTGTTCCTGGTTTTATATTGCAGTTGATGGGGCTGCAGTATTTCTCAGATCTATTTATTTATTTATTAATTTATTATTTATTTATTATTTATTAAGATTTATTTATTTATGCATACAAACTGGGGTGTAGGCCAGAGGTGTGGGTGATGAGAGGATTCACTAGCGACAGAGTGGGGAACAGAACAGGCAGATCTGCTGAAATACACTGCTGAGGGGAGCAGCGGGTGAGGCAGGAGAGGTCTGCTGCGCCATGTGGGAAGCTCCCTGGCAGGGGAAAGAACTTATGCTGCAGTGGCTGCAGACAGCTTCATAGTGCTGTGCTTAACCCGTTGCGCCACCAGGGAGGCCTTGACCTAACCACAATTGCAGCAGGCTGCACTGAGGCCCTTCAGTATGATTCAGAAAAAAAGAAGGGCAGATGGAGGGGCGAGCCACGCTGCCTCTGCCACCTCCATGGCCCCGCTGCAGGAGGCCAGTCCTTGATGGGAAGGTCCCATTCAGCCTGAACTGAGCGCCGAGGATGAGTGGCTCACTCATCAGGAATGATCTGTCGCTTCTGCTTACACAAAATACACGACCTCAGAGAAAGACCTTCTGAGTGCATTCAGGGCAACGCACAGATCAACACGGCTCTCCGCGCGCCTGGGAGTGGCAGTCCTAGGAGCAATCGTCACAGGCTCAGAGACCAAAGTTTTGTCAGTTCTACCTACACTCACACAAAACTAGGGTTTTAGAGGGACAGCTTAGATCAGCTAAGAGCAATCGTTCCTATTTCATGAGCACCAGTGCTGTGATAAGCACTCTTCAGATCTCACCTTCTCGAAAACTTGTAATAACCTTCCACATCAATACTGTCCTCCATTTTAAAGATGAGGAAATTGAGGTGCAGGGATCCAATGATACAAGTTTCCCTGCTTCAATTTTGCACTCAACTGGAATATGGCTGGGTGTTGTTGTTTTTTAAGATTTATTTATTTATGCACACAAGAACTGGGGTGTAGGCCAGAGGTGTGGAGTGGTGAGAGGGTTCACCGGAGACAGAGTGGGGAGCAGAACAGGCAGATCAACTGAAGTACACTGCTGAGGGGAACAACGGGAGAGGGAGGAGAGGTCTGCTGCACCATGTGGGGAGCTCCCTGGCTGGGGATCGAACTCGTGCTGCAGTGGCTGTGGACAGCTTCATAGTGCTGTCCTTAACCCATTATGGCACCAGGGAGGCCCTGGCTGGGTTCCTTTTGTGTACACTCTGGGTGCCACCTCCTGCATAAGGCTGGGCACTCAATTCTACGTATAGGACTCTCCTGTGTTCCCTGGTTGACTGTGAGACCCTTTAGTGCTGGCAGTCAGTCTCTCTTGTTTTCATATCCCCAGTACAAGGCATAGAGACTGCACAGAACTAGTGTTGAACGAATGAAGGAACAAATGAATAGAGAAATGAACAATGGATGGGCAAAGGAAAAAATAAACAACATGGGTTTAGAAGACCTCAGGCGTTGAAGAAGATTTCTGCCTCTGCTCTTTGAATATTCTAGTTGACTTCTGGAGTTTAAAGAGCCTTCTCTAAATTTGCCAAATTCTCACTGTCCTCAGAGGGCATTTAACAGGGAGGCAAGTAGACGCGGGGATGGTCACTTGGAGCCCTTCTGTTTTTTTATCTGTTATTCCCTGGCTCTGCCTGATCACCTATTCTTTCTTTTTTTTTTTTTAAATAATAGTATTTTTTTGAGATTAATAAAATCCAGATTTTTAAAGTACATGATTTCAGTATTTTTTTCTGATATCTGATAGGCACCCATCTCCACTATCTAATTGTAGGGCATTTTGTCACCCCCAAAGGGAACCCCAGGTCCATTAGCAGTCACACTCTTCTCCTCCTGCCTCTTAAGCCTGGTGAATATTAGTCTTTTTCCTGTTTCTACAGATTTACCTTTTCTGGACATTTCATATCCATGGTGATTCCCTCTGATATTTCTAACTACAGCATCTTCCTGTGCTTAGCTGCTCTGGTGCCAATCAAAGTCGGCAGCTCTCGGGTGGGGCGCACTTGATACCACTTAAGAATACCTTTCCCTGGCAACCTGAAGCTGGTCCTTCAGAGCAGCTTTTGGGCTGCGACCCCGCTGCTGTTGATATTTTTCAGATGGAGATTGTTAGGTGATGGCCATTGAGAGCCAATTGGATTCTCGCTTGAGGGTCCAAGGGGAAAGCTGCCATTTGTTCCAGGGCACAGGCAGGGCTGCCATCACAGTGGAGAGCGCTTCCCGCTCAGCCAAAACCCAGCAAACAGCAGGGAGGCCTGGGGGAATGCAGGGAGGAGGCGACTTTGGAATTGGGTGCCAAACCAGCAGCTGCCCTTGGATTACCAGCTTAACATTGTAGTTTGGGGGCTGTCCTGCCCCAATAGCTTGTGCTGGGTGAGAATGGGATTTGGATCATAGCTGACACATCACATTACCTTACCCTTAGAGTCCTATCTCTCTTTCTTAAATGATTAGGAAAGTATCATTTGATGTCAACGTCAACTTCATTAGCTACTTTCCAAGTGACAAAGACAAAAAAAATGGCCACCTGAAATCCTTGAGAGGAACCCTTCCAAAGAGAAGATTTTATTGTAAAGTTATGTCTGAGCAATGCCTATCTGAACATTTCAATAAATCTACATTACCCTAGGTATTCTGGCCTCCTCTGGGAGAGGAAAGCCTATCAGTAGAAAGTAATGATTTTGGGTTTTTCTATTGCCCCAAGGATCTTGACAATGCTATTAAGACCCATATTCTCCCTGTTGAGAAGTTCAGGAGTGAAATTATTAATATGCCCAGACGTTATGTTGATTGTTGCACTATGGCAGAAAAGTCCTGTTAGTTGAGTTGCATTACCACTTTCCCAAGTAGCGAATTGCATCAAAATTTAAACCTCTCTCATTCCAACTCATCACATAGCTTTGCAAGGTCTTACTGTAAAATAGGATGGGCACAATTTAGGTATTTCCCTACCCTAAGAAGGTAATATGTTTTTAAAGACTAGACTATTTTTTTCAAATAAAAATCACAGTGGAATTTTCTTCCATCAAGATGCCATTCTTCCTTTTTTATATTTATTATAGCTAAGGTATGGAAACAACCCAGATGCCCAAAAATAGATTATTGGATCAAGAAGATGTGGTACATATACACAAGATGCCATTCTTTAACTTTTTAATGAGATCTTCCTTGTGGTTTCTTTCATTCTTTTTTTAACTTTTCTTTTGAGACAGTCACAATACTGCCCTCTGAACACAGGAAGAGGATCAAAACAAAGATAAAATGTGATTTTGATTTCAGATTGAAGCTCTGACGAACAGAATGATGGGGACTAGCTCTGATCTCCATCATTCATTAATACCAAGAATGACCGGCACACGCCGGCTAAATGGCAAGGCGGGGATAAAGGTTCCTGGAGCATCTTCACTTCAAAGCTCAGCAGAATTATTTACTATCTGGGTGACCTTTTCCCCAAATCTCTCATGGTACATGTCTTATAGGGCAAGGGAACAAAAGTTTCTCCATACTATATAAACAGAAGTCATTTGAATGTCAGACCTTAAACTGCATCTACGTTTCATGTCAAGTGACAGCTGATGTAATGGAATGTACTGGTTGTATTGCTAGAGAGATTTATTTTCCGGATACCTTCTCTAGCCTTAAAATACACACACACACACACACACACACACACACACACACGAAAATAATTACCCCAGAGATACAAAGAAGCACCCAGGACCTAGGATTACGTTGTTCAGATACTATCAGAGTGTGCCCTTTGGATTCTACTTAAAATTATTTAGTAGGTTTGTCTGAAGTTGGGTTGACTTTGCCTTGCATCTCCCAATTAAAGCGGTTCAGACTGTGCTCATGGCTGTTTACTACTTAGAGTGGACAGCGAGAGGGAACAATCAGTGTTGGGAAAGGACAGAGCAGAAATCCATCATCTCACCCAAGAGCCCCAGGATGCAACAACTTTCAGGAGCACAAATACCCACACAAGGACCAAAGGGCAGCTAATGTGTCTGTAACACTCAGTGTTGGGGTGAGGGGTGCAGGCGGAGTCATCATTTGCCACGGCGCTCAACTGGGAGAAAAGTGTTCTAGTCAGGGCTCATGGGGTCATTGCCAGGCTCCTACAGCCTTTTGGACACTGATCCAGTGTAGTCTGGGAGATTTCTGGAGTCAGACAACTAGAGTGACGAGGTTTACCTGTCCGTGTCGCCCTCTCCCCAGCTTTTAAAAGTGGTTGGTAACCATTCCTACTTGGTGAGGAGTTAATGAGATGTTAAGTTTAAAGTTAAGGAGCTCAGAAAAGACATTCCAAAAAGGAAGGACTTAGAAGATGTCAGTATTTATTCCTGTCTGCATAGGCTAATTCTTTTCTTGAAGAGATGGAGAGAGGAGTGATATAACGAGATGGAGAGAGGAGTGATATAAACCCAGTGATTCCAAGATGATCATTTTAATGACTTGGAAAACTTCCTGTTGCCAGCTATTTTAAAGGTAAATCACACCATTAACAATAAAGGATCCTTTTTAAAAAACTAATGAGTTCTAAGTTTAGAAAATATCAAAATTACTAGTGTTCTTTCTTTTCACCTTTTGCAGCTCAAATACACTGAAACAAAGTCAGGGGAGGGTGGAAGATACAAAGGGCTTTTGGTGGCTTTCGGCATTTATAAATCCCCTTGAAAGTCAGAGGAAGACTTAGATTTCTTTCCTGAACCTTGATGCTCTTGTTTCACATCAGCCCCCATTTCACTTGAAAGGTCTGTGGTGAAATGCAAACTTGCAAGTTTCCTTGGTTCATGCTCATCTATGAGCCTTGCAGGTTGCTTTATCATTGCAATTCACAGTTGAACTCACCGAGGCCCCCAGTTATTCATCACATTTAGATGGTTTAAGTCCTGAATGAGCAATCTGTTTCTCAGGGTTTCTTGGGTTACTGAAACTTTCTAGTATTTATCATCTCAAATGGGATCACTCTTAATCCCATAACCTAGAGAGTGAGTCATCTTTCTCATGAAATAATCAGATTTGGTGGAGAAAATAATTTCCATTTCTAACACTGCTTATCTGACACTTCAATAGTATGGTCTGGAAAGGCTTCTCAGTAAGATGCTATTTGATCAGAGACCTGAAGGAAAGTGGGAAAGAGTGATTCAACGTCTGCCAGAGAAACTTTTCTGGCAGCGGAAAAAGCAAGAAGACATTTTAAACAAAGCTATTTTAAATCTGGGATGTGTGGGGGGGGATGCTCAGCATGTCTGCCTACCTTTGCCTCTTCCGCTCAGCTTTAAGTTTAGTTCTCAAAGAAAACACTGGAGTAAATAAAAAAGGGCCTGATCCTTACTGGCCTGTTTGATCTGGGACTGAGCCAAGCAGGCTTCTGCCTCAGGCCCTTTGCATTTGCTGTACCCTTGGCCTGGGGCTACAGATAATTGAGTGCTTCACTCCTTCAACTTCTGCAGTGCCTGCAGATCTCAGCTCAAATGTCAGCTCTTTTTTTTTAAAGTTAAAGTATGATTGGCATGTAACATTATCTTAGTTTCAGGGATACAACACCAGGGGTATTTGTCTATGAGTCTGGTTAACATTCATCACCGTACATAGTTTACGATCTACTCTCTTAGCAGCCTTCAAAGATGTAATCAGGATGTAGTCGTCAGCCATAGATTACATCCTCATGATGTTACTTTATCACTGCAAGATTGTACATTTGGGCCCACATCACCTATTTTGGTCCACTTGCCCACCCCCCAGGCCCCTCCCTTGGCAAGTACCAATCTGTTCCCTGTATCTATGAGCTCATTTTTTGTTAGATTCTACCTGTAAGTGAGAACACTCAGTAATTGTCCAAATGTCAGCTTTTAAGATGTCTTCTCAGACAACTCACCAGCCTTAACCTCCATTCTTTCTTTTTCTTTAAAGTACAGATCAATACACACACACACACACACACACACACACACACACACACACACACACACACAGCAAATACTTTTAATTGTCTGTCTTTGTGCACTAGAAAGTAAGCACTTTGAAGGCAAGGATGCTATTTCATTCTCTGCTGAATCCCTGGCTCCTGGAACACATAGCAGATACAATAAATGGTTGCTGAATTAATTAATTAGTTATGCATTAAGAAGTCTGGCAGGACAAAGAGTGGAGAGGAGAATCCAAATTTCAGCAGAAATGAAGTGTTTCAAAGGAGCTGTTGCATAGTATCATTTGAGACTAATCTCAAAAGCTTGAACTTGATCAGAGTTCAAGAAAAAAATGATGTGGGATGCTTTGCCAAAACACAGCTCTATCTCACGCAAACTGTAGCAATTTTTTCTCTTCCTGCAGCAACCCAAACATGACAACAAATGCCTTACAAGCAGAAATCCCCACGGAACTAATGATGGCAGAGGCCTCTGACACACCCCAAGTGGGAATAGACACATTTCACTTCCAAACTCTGACTAACAGGATCTCCTGTGGCTCTTTGTGCCACTTGAAAATGTTCGCTTTCCATCACAAATCTATTGTATTAAAGAATCTTTGCTACAGGCCGCTGACTCACCTGGGCAGGGTGAATCCTGATTCATCTGTGTAGTGGGTGGTACAAAAAGCAGCCAGGGGTGGCAAAGAAAAAGGAGAGTCTGTGCAGGGTTTGCAAAGCGAAAGCAAGCTAATCTGGAATTCCTCCTTCTTCAAGAAACCTTGTCAGATTAGAGCAGATGAAATCCAACAGCTTCCTAATTATGTGGGAACTTTTTTTTTAAGTATATTTATTTATTTATGCATACAGGAGCTGGGGTGTAGGCCAGAGGTGTGGGGGGGGTGTGTGTGAGAGAGGATTCACCAGAGACAGAGTGGGGAGCAGAACAGGCAGATTGACTGAAATACACCTCTGAGGGGAACAGTGGGTGAGGCTGGAGAGGTCTGCTGCACCATGTGGGAAGCTCCCTGGCCGGGGATTGAACTCATGCTGCAGTGGCTGCCGATAGTTTCATAGTGCTGAGACTTAACCTGTTGCTCCACCAGGCAGGCCCGTATATGGGGACAAATTTAAGATACTTTATGGTTCCTTTGTTCCAGGACCCACATTGGAGCTAATATGGCACATTATTTATCAAATGGTTCTATCTGACCATATATAACCTGTTAAGTCTTTTAAACTTCTCTAATGTGTACATGGCATATAACTGGAAAGAGTTTTCATTCAGTGGGTTCCTCTTTGTACAGAACCTAGCAAAGTCCTGTGCAAGTAGCCCTTTGATAAGTGGCCCATACTCTCTGAACTCAATCCAAAGAAGTAACATTTTCTTTGTAAGATTCCTTTTGCCTTCTTGCCAATTAAATTACCACACAAGAACAGAGACACAGGAACTAAACCCACTTACGGCAAACTTTTCATTTATTTCATTGATATATTCATTATTTCATTTCTTCGCCCAGGTCTTCATCTGTTCACATGAGCATTCATTTGGCAATTTCTTATTAAGCATCTGCCCAGGGCCTGATGGGTTTTAGAAGTTAGAGGGCCTGGCCTCTAAAAAAGGTAAAGAAAGTCATATTTTATGCTGACCTTTTGTTGATCCACCAAGATCCTAACTTCATTGTCTGTTTTCCTCATGGCTGTTAAAATAGCAAAATGCTTTCCTTTTCCACACATGCTTCAGGTTTCAATTCATGCATAGACATTTTGTAAGGGCATTATGACATACTGCTCTGAAAAATTTTCACAGAGCATATTATTAAAATCAATATGAACACTTTCCCCTCTCACCACCCGGGTGTTATCTCTTAAGGCTAACTCCCTGGTTTTATATACATACATTTCCCATCGTAGAGAGTTGGTTGTTTTTGTGTGTGTGTGTGTTTTTTTTTCAGCGTACTTTTTAAAGGATGTTCTGCAGCACACAGAGAACTTCACAAGAATGTTAATTATTACCTGTGGAGAAAAACTATAACATTTTGATTCATTTGAATTTTCAACTGAATGTAGTATTTATCAACTGCCTTTTATGTTTAATTCTAGATAAAAGAGCATGTTGAATTAGAGTCCTCAATTATGCCCATGGATTACACGTGCTATCTTGCTTTCTTTGCAAGGTTCAGACTCAGAATTCCTGCCCTGGATTGTGAATCGCTGTGGAAGCATCCACATAGCTTTCAGGGCACTCTCTCCACACAGAAAGGGGAGTGAGACATCGGGATCATGAGGTATAAAAAGAAGTGGAGGATACAAAAGGCTGCCCACCAGGGCTGCTCGGATTTTCCACCCCTATCTACCTGACCATCTGTCAGTGTCCTGAGCACCATCGCCCACTTGATTCCACAGTCATTACAAAGACCCATCATTATATGTTTTTCTAATTAAAACACAGGTAGTCTGAGCGAAGGAAGCAAAGCTACCATAAAAGGAACTGAGAAGGGCAGGGAGGCACACTTGATGTTTCTTAAACAAAAAAAGAAAAGGAAAGAAGAGAAAAAGTGTTAACTGACAGAAAAGTTAAGAATGATTCATTAAGGAAGCAAAAAAAAAAAAATGTACGTGACCTATGAAAGTAACCAAAAGCAGCACATGACAAAAGAGAGCTCTGGGCCACATCGTACTTTGGGAAGACATGAAAGCGCATGAAAATATTGCGAACGAACTCTCAGCCACAGCTGGCAAGGATGCTGGAGGAAACAGCCACTCTGGAAAATAGTTCTCCGCTTTCCCACAATGCTACCATCTAGTAGTTCACACCATCTAATAATTCCAGTCCCAGGCATTCACTGTAGAGAAACAAGAGCTGATGTTCACCCGAAAACCAGTATGTGAGAATTCATAGGCGCAGTATTCATAATCAGCAAACACTGGAAACGACCCAGATGTCTCACCACAGGAGAACAGAGAGACAAAGCAGGGTAATCACACAACGGAGCACTATGCAACATAGAGGAGCTGGCCACTGATCCAGGAAGCCCCTCCGATACATCTTCTCAAAGCTGCCACACCCAAGAAGTCCATGCAAAAGGTTCCATGTTAGATGACTCCATTCAGGCACAGACACAAAAAGACTAGACCACAGTGGCTGGCCACAAATCAGTGCTGGCACCGGGGCTGGGTGTGGTGACAGGAGACAAGCATGAGGGAAGGGTTTTGCAGTGCCATTTATTTCTGTCACTACTGGTAGTTGTTACACAAATTGACATGTACTGAAACTCACAGAACGATGCACAGTAAAGTCAAGTTTATTGGCTGCTAATTAAAAAAACATAATAAAAATTATCCACCCTGATGGATGTTAAAAACTGAACAAATTGTTTGGTGTTCATGGATGAAGACTCACCAGAGCCATTTCAGGTAGATGATCTGAGGCTACTGTCTAAACAGCAAGGGAGCAAGCAAAGCTACCCCAGAACTTGGAAATCTGTTTCTAATATACATGTCGTATTTTTTTTTTTAAAGAACACTGAAAAAAAAAAAAAAACAAAACCCAGCTCGACATCTGTGTAAAAGTCCCTTTGGTGTATCATTAATAGTTTTGTATTTGAATTCATTTGAATATTGTTGGCTAAAGCTCATGTCTCTACTGCAAGCCGTTTAAGAAATGATAGTGTGTAAAAAGGAGAAAGAATAACTGCTGTACAATGCTGTTGGCTTCTCGACCGACACTCAGCACCATCCATAACCTTGTAGAAACATTAACAGTCTTACATTATTCATCACAATAAGATTATTAGTTGATGGGAAACAAATTACAGAGCCTTGCAACCTGTTCTACTTCCTGCCTGCATACCAGGCAATTTTTCATGAATGGAAATTGTACCCAGGAAGGGAAACTCCTGTTTTGTGAAATTTCTAATAATAGAAGGGGTCAAGTCTGAGAATGAAAAAGTGCAAGATCATCAAAGAGGATGAAAAAGTTTAAAAAGTAGTTAGAAGGAACCCCTAAGGGTGTTCAATGCAGAAGATGAATCGGAAGAAATGGAGAAAATCATACCTGTTTTTTTTAATGGGATGGCACAGCTCTGCATGATGCCATGGGTTTATTGGAAAGAGACCTTTAGGAACATAGAGAAAGCCAGCAGGGCTGGATACAGGTCTGGCAATTTATATGTCCATCTAAAATGACTTGTCTTGTTCTGGTCCCTGTGCTGTGAATGCCAGCAACTAGCAAACGCCTTCTCATTCTGATGTCTCAGAGCCCCGTGGACCGCCTCCTGACCACTCTCTTGCCCTGCAGGTGGCACTGACTCTTCCTTCCTGAGTAGGTACTGCAGACAGATACTATTTTCCTACTCACCTGTCCCCTTCCATGAGGGACTGAGCTCCAAGTCCAAGGTCTATTATAAGACGGGTGGGGGAGCAGCAATTACTGCTTGTTGGCAAATGAATGAATGAAAAGGGATATCAAGGTTTCCAATAGCAACAGCCAAACCTGGGGAAACAGGTGTGGTGTAATTAGCGTAGCTGTCTGTGCAGCTCCGACACCTGTGACCCACATCATTCTGTCCTTCAGAGCCAGGAGGGAGGCAGGCTCGGTGATGGGGCTGGGAAGGGGCAAAAAGGAGAGGGAAGTGCAAGAATGAGAGGGAAGTGCAAGAACAGGATGCTGCCTGGACTCACAACAGAGATCATGGCTCAGAGGGCAAAGGGTGACAAGTGAGCTTTCTAACCAGAACCAGGGTGCTGTCAGTGCTGACAGAGCTCGGTGTGCTCTGTTGCACCAGCTGCCCTCCTTCCTTCCGCTATTTCCCTGTTTGTAGAGCAGTCCACGACTGCTGTCTTCTTCCTTTCCCTTCCCTTCCCTGGCTCTGTCTTGTCCCTTCAGTGTACTGACCTTTCCCACAAGCACTCCGAGGACACAGTTAAAACACCATCTATTGTCTTGATGCCTGCCCCACCCTTTTCTTTGCTTCTGCTCTTAGGAAAAGTCAATAAAAAGAACCATCATCTGCCTACCTGCAGGATTCAAGGGCGTTGCCCTCACACCGCTGGCTGACTGCAAGGTACGCTAAGGCTCCTCTGTTGCAACAAACAGCCAGCTGTGACAGGGAAAGCAGTTGTTGCCTGAGTCACACAGGGCTTCCCACTCAGAGGAGACCAAGTCCTGAGTGAGGAATGCCTGGCGAAGCACAGGAAGGTGCAAGCAGTATGGGCAAGCCTTGAGTCAGGAAGGCAGGTGCTATCTTTGTCTTTCCTCCTAGGGACCTCACTGCCAGTCTGGTTAATACCCAAGGGCTCTTGGCATATCTCATTGCTCCAGCCAAACTCCCTCGTCCCAATTTCTTGCTCTGAAGTGGCCCTTTCTCAGTGTTACATCAGTGGCTAGACTTCTCATCGAGTGCTGTTTTCCAGAGGGAAGCAGCCTTTTCCAGGTCCTCAATACTAAGGGTGATGAGCAACATGGCAGGTCTGGGCACCCTCTCAGTTCTAAAAGGAAATATGGTCTGAAGCTAAAACAGTTTGAAAGAAGATTTCAGGCAAGTTTCACTAGTTTCACTCTTCTCTCTTTCTCAAGCAGGGATTTTGGTCTTCCGAGGGAAGCCAAATGCCATTGTTCCCTCCGCTTTCATGCTCCCTTTCACTCTTCAAGAATAAAACAATACATTCGATTGGGCACAGGACTTTCAAAACACGTGGGAGTTTAGGATCTGATGCTCTATCATGTGGGCAGAGTGCACTATTCTAGAAAATAGCCTTTCTCAACCTAATGGGGAAAGCAGTGAAGGGTAATAAGCATCCTGGGGTAGTTTCAGTTTAGCTTGATTTCTTGAATTGGTTGGCTCATGTCAGAGCAGGGAGTATTTTCTCTAAGGTACAATTTCAGATGTCTTCACTATATTAATACTCTGATACAGTCTCTCCTTAGCACCTTGCCTGTGTCCCACTCATTTTCCCACTTAGTCATAAACAATCCTGATGATAATAATTATAACACTAACAGCTAATGAACACTTTCTTTGTGCCAGGTTCTGTGTTAAGAACTTTACTTAATATAGAATAATAAGTAATAATAAGATGCTTACTTAACACAGGATAACGTGATTATTTAAGTCAGATAATCTTCTGTAGTCCTTAGCATGACCCTACGGGTAGGTGTCCATCATATAGATGAGAAGACTGAGGTTTACAGTGGTGAGGGACTGGCCTTGGATCACATGGCAGCCCTTGCCACCTGACTCTATAACCCTGGCTCTCTATGCTAGGTGGTCCCGGGTCACGGATGTTGTCCTTCATCTCATTATTCCTCAATGAGGAAGTCCAAGGGAGTGAACTTTCCAGATAACCGAAACTTCCTGCTTACCAGTGCTTGGATATTTTTATTTTAACCATGTTGTATGGATATAATAATTTGAAATTGGAAGCTAAATTTGGCTGCATTTTTAAAGAGAGCATAATGAGCATCATTCAACATTTAATTGATGACTGAAAACCTATTAAGAGCAAACATAATTGTACTCTGCCGTCATGGAGCTCTGGTTCTCCTGATTTATTCTGTCTCCTTCCTTTAGGTCAGGTTGTCAGGTGTCAATCTTGGGGCCACTTCTGGGTGCTCTGCTCTGCACCACCACACATATCCCTACCTTTTTGTTGTCCAGCCTCTTAATTTCTTTTTACAAAAATGATTAAATCTGTTAAAGAGTGCAGGCCGAAGGAGAACAAACAAGACCCTGATGAAGGCTTAATGGAAAACAGAGCCAGGGCTTCCCAAAAGCTATTTTGAGAACTGAAGAGGGCATTTAAAGAACTTATTTCTCAACTTGGGGTGATATTCCAGAAAGCCAAAGTTGCCAAGGGCTTGTCAAGAACACTCACTGTGTTCTCAATTGTTACTTAACTGCGTTCTGTACATGATCTTGTTTTCCCAGCTGGAATATGAAGCTGGAAGGTGGAGATCACTGTATATTTGGAAAATGAACACTTGCCAGTGCTTAGACTAGGGCTGCAAAGATAAGAACCTCCACTCCAGGAATTTAGACTCGAGCTGCTGCAATGTGGAGGCTGCTGTAGGCGATGAGGCAAGGAACGCTTGGCTTGGCCTTAGGGTTGGCAAACCACAGTCCACGGATCCTAGTGAGTCCAGAGCTGAGAAAATTTTGTGCATTTTTGAAGGGCATTAAAAATAAACAACACAGGAATATGTGCTAGAAATCCAATGTGACTCAAAAAATAAAATAATTGACAAAAATATTTACTTATGTTAAAAAATTGTCACGCATTGTTTAGCAGATAGGGGAAGGCAGGTTTCCTGGAGGAAGAGGTATACAAGACGTCTCTTGATAAATTAGGGTCTACATCAGCCTCATACATGTATGTTTATTATGTTGTTTGAATGAGCAAATGATGAAACAAAGAGGCACGATCAGTAGGCTGGGTTAGTATTCACAAGTCCATTCCACTGGGCTGATAACTTGAGCAAACATAGGCTCTTCCTAAATTAGATACATTTAGGTGAGCTCATGCAGGAACAACGGAGAACAAAACAAAACATAAGACAAAGACACAACCAGGTTTCCCTTCTTGGGCTCCACATTACATTCAATCAATTGGTACAGGATTGAGACATAAAAATATGGAATTGCTAGGGCCGAGCTGCTAAGCATCCAATCAATTCCATCACACTCTCTCCTTCGCCTTCCCCACCTGAGACAGCCCTCCTCCTTACAACTGTTCACCTAGGCTGCTCAGCACGATAGTAAAATCAGCAAACATATTTTTTTCGCTGGTGTTTTATATTTCTCCTACTATTTGGGCTTCACTGAAACAGAAATGTCACACTGCTATCTTTAGAACACTCACAGAGTTGGAGCTAAAAAACACTGTAGCTGATGCCCTAGACAAAAACGTGAGGGGATGCAGATTTCATCTCTGCAACAGCAGAAGCAGAGACAGCTTCAAAACAGCTATTAATCTGTGTAGGGGGAGAGGCAGAGAGGCGCAAGATCTTCCTTCTAACCACAGTCAAAACCAAAGTTAAATAATCCAACTATTTCTGAAGCAATTAGCAGTATGCATTATTTCCCAACACTCAAGAAATGAATCATTTTGAAAACCACTGCTCTTGACACGTTTCACTATAAAATCAATTACTTTTAAAAGCAAGAAACTCATTCTCCATCCTGGGAACATATGATACACCACCTGCCTGTTCCAGGAGAAGCTTTGCTGTTTTTTTTTTTTTTTTTTTTTAAAGATGAGCTTAGGGGCTTGGGGTACTCTCCCTTCTGGTATTATCTGAACATTTCTGCAATAAAGAATTTTAAGCTCATCCTTATATTTCTACGACCATTACATGGCCCCATCAGGAAACTTTCATCTCCTGTTAGGAATTAAGCTTTCCAAACCTGATAGGATCCTAATTATCAGAAGTGTATTTTCACCCAAGTTCAATCTCTGACATCATAATAAAGTACAGTAGTTTCATCTCAGATGAGGAAAAGCTGATTCGGGGAGATACTATATATATCTGTTTGCATAGCAGGAATCAGGCCTGAATTTATTTTCTTGGAGATGTTTCATGGATAACATTTTCATTTTCATCAAAGGCAAGCAATTTAAAAGTCTCTCTATCAGAGAATACAGGCTTATTACAAATGGCAATGTTTTTCAAGGGAGAAAAGGTGCTACTTTATTTCCAGAGCCTATAGTGTAAGGCATGGTTGCATCCGGGTGGCATTACTTTGGGAACTTTTGCTTTCTGCAGAAATGAAAGGGAAAGAACTCCTCTTGGTGAAGGCTGGGATGATAATGTTGTAGTACTATGTGCCTATATGGTCCCAGCTACTTGTGGTTCCAGTTATTTTAAACTGGCCATTTTCTATCAGAGGGAAACCAGGAACTCTCCCTGGCCACTTTAAATGTCATTTAATGAATTTCCAGTTTGGTGAAATTGATGACATCTTGAAAAGAATTCATGATTTCTTTCCGAAAAAAAAAAAAAACCCTCTTTTGGCTCTAGAAACTGGAGAGACATCTTTTAAAGAACATGGGGGAAATATATCAGTTGATTCAAATTAAAACATAAGTCAATTGTCAACAGATATTAAAAATCAGGATTCTGGAGCAAGTCTGCAGTATGTGCCCAAAACATGAAACTTGCTTTTTATCTCATACTTCATCAACTTTTTAAACAATGCCACTAGCGTATGTGTTCCTACAACAAATATAACACTTTGTGCCTAAATACCCCAAAGCACCCTGATAAAAGTTAAAAGTATTTGTGGGGATATGTCCCAGGTCACGTCAAGGCTATCACTGAAGATACTTCTGAAAAAAACCTCCAGAGATAGGCCAAAGCTTCTTGAAATTTTTATGTCTCTGGTCTTCTCTGGAAGCCAGCAAAAACTGCTGTTTCCCCAGAGCACGGTGAAGAGATCTGAGCATGCCTCTTCTTTAAGCAATAACCATTAATATGGGTTCCGCTTGTACCAGACATCTGTAATGCTTTGGGCTGTATTTTCTGGCGCGATAATAGTGTTGTTTTGACAACTGGTGCATGAAGAGGACAGAAGGCAGGGAGACAGAGCCGAACTGCTCACTTGCGCTCTTATCTATGGGGCTACCGTCTTACCTGGCAGGAAATCAGTCCTGAGCCAGGAAAGGATGTTTTATATACTGATTCAGCAATCTCTATTCTTGCTGTGGCCCATGGCCAACCTTGACTAGGAATCTACAGTCCCATGCAAAGGCTCAAAAGGATCTGAAATAAGATCACTAAAGAACATCTCTCAGGCTCACCTACTTCTTGATGACCCATTATTTGGACAACCTTTCCTGAAAACAAGGCAGCAATAATACTTGCTAGATTCAATAGACATGAATGGAGCATGTCTTTTGTACCTGGGCCTGAACTAGGAACACAGTGGTCTCTAAGGTGTCTAAGTGGTGTCTTTATCTTTGAAGTATTTGCAGTCTAATAGGAAGGACAGATAACTTCAATAGAATTTGGTAAGTGGAAACAAAGTGGAAACATGCAGAGTGTGAACAGTGTCTTGTTATGATGATAACAATGAAAACCTGTAAACTTTTGCATAGACTAGCAATATTCTAGACTAGAGTGATTTTATGGGCAAGCATCATAAGGGTTAATATCTGAGAGTCAGTTCTCAAAGGCTCTTAGAAAAGTCTAGTATTACCTTGTTCTACAGTCATTCTTCCAACACTCATTTGGTATCTCCCAGGTGCCCGGGGGAAAAACAGGCATATTGCCCCATCTTCAATTATCAATGAATAACTGAATGTGCTGCTCTTTTCCCTAGATGGAATTTCAGGAACATGACATTTCTAGCTATCTGCCTAAAAATCACTTCCACAACTCTACATGGTGCCTGGGATTGCAATAGGAATCTCCTTTATGGGGCTGCCTTTGTGACACGTTAGAGATTCACATTACCTGACTCAGGGCTTTATCAAGGCTTAGGGTTCTAAGGGACTAAGGAGAGAACTTGGTCAGTTCTGATGTGGGAGTGAGAATCAGATGGGAGCCACAGGCTTCTAGGGTGTTCTTAGAAAGGGCCGTGGAACGCAAACAGAAGAAATGAGACAAGACAGTTTTCCATATTTGTCTTAGACTCTTACTATGCCAGGTTCATAACCCCCAGAAGAAGGAAGGAGGAAGAGAAGAAGAGGAAGAAAAAGATGGAGTAGGAAAAGGAAGAAAAAACAAGAAAGATGAGGGAGGAAGCAGAGGAGGAGGAGAAAGAGGAAAGGGGGGGAAGGAAGTGGGGAGTCAGGAGGTAGTTTAATTGTGACTGATTTTCCTTTCTTCAAAATGGATAAACCATATTATCCCACCTCCTCAACATTATTGGGATATATTATGATAATATTGGTGACAACCCTGCCCCCCCTCCAAAAAAGCCATTAGCCTTCCTATGTACACCTTGATAGTTATTGGCATTTGTAATTCAGAACATCAGCCTTACTACAGCAGGAATCTTGCTAAGGCAAAATCCACAAGACTCGTGTGTTAGAGTGGTGTGGGCAAGTGTCCAAAGACAGGCCAGGCCAGCCAGGGAGACTCAAGGATGACATTCTGCAGCCCTGGGCAAGCCATGGCGGGCTCCTGATTTTTGTCCTGACTGACACTAACCTCATTCCAGTTTCTGAACCCCCTCCTTCTTAGTTCTTTCCAAACCAGAGCAGCCAGCCTAGGGCACTTAAAGAAATAAAGAAAATCACTGCCCAAACTAGGTTCCAATATCACATGTATCACTTGCTTTCTCACATGCAAATCACTCACCAAAGGAAACAGCCCTCCCTCCTTCCCCACGTGCAGCTCGCATGAGGAAGCCCTCCGTATGGATTGGGCAAAAACTAAGGATTGATTTATGCACTTAAGGCCCCCAAGGGAGTGACATAAACCCAGTTGGTGTCCCTGCATCCAGGAGACTACATTAGCACCACTGCATTACCCGCGGGATGTGCAAAGTCACGTGTGGCTGCCGTCGCCCCCACTCAGAAGAAAAGATGCCTCATGGGCACTATTTGGCACTATTTGTTCTACAATGTCAGTGAAATAATGGGATGTTCAAGAAAGGGGTTCCTTGTATTGCACAAAAACTATGGGCTTATCGGACATTGGGAAGCAGAGGAGAGCGATTTCAAGAGTTTTGAGCGCAGATGGACGAAATCAGCACCACTGAAGAGGTGGAAGTTCAGTCACGAGCATAGAAGACAAGTGTACAGAGACCAGAATCAAAGTCAGAATTCATTTAAAAGTACTTTAGAATCCTTTTCTTTCTCTCCCACCAAACATGATTGTGCACATGTGTAAGAACACACACAGAGAAGCACAATTATACTAGGTTACTTACAAGAAGACAAATTTCAAAATCTAAACTGCTATCAAATTTCTTCTAATTTTTGAAATGCAAGATAGTTGGAGATTCACTTATAAGTTGTTGAACAATGCAGAGAGATCCCAGTAGCTCTTATCCAGTTCTCCCCAATGGTAACTAATAGCCCATAAACTAGTATCTTGTAAACATTATCACAACTAGGATACTGGCATTGACACAGTCAAGATATAGAACATTTCTAGCACCAAGAGGGCCCTCAGGTTGGTCTTCTGCATCTATGCCCCACTTCTTTTAAAAAACTGAGGTGAAATTCACACACACAAATCTTAACCATAGAATCTGAAGAGTAACATATACACCCAAGTGACTATTAGTCTCTTAAGATATAGACCATTTCCATCACCCAGAAAGTTCCCTAGTGCCCTTCTCTAGGTAATCCCCATGCTTATAATTTCTAATACCATAAATTAGCTTTATAGGTTTTGACCCTCCTAGGATGGGAATGCTAAGTAGGTACTATTTTGTGTGACTTCTTTTGACTCAGCTTAGCGTTTCCAAAGACTTGAACATCTGTGCACCCCCAGCACCACTGGATGGGGGACACACTACACCCTGCAGGCAGCGGTGCAATGCTCTTGTTCTTTTTAGCCATTCTGGTGGTGTGACTTGAAGCCTATGTGTTCTGTTCTTTCCTATGACAGAAAAGAGGGCCATGTGTTACAATTTGCAATCCATCGCGTGAATGAGACTTTCAGTCAGATCTCAGCAAAAGCCCTAGTTTTAGTGTCTTGTGGGCAACATGAGGTAAGATACACAATCTCAGACTCTCCAGGTGCTCCTAAGGCAGGTGAGCCTCTGACTTCACTTGGACAACAGCGCTGGGGACTGAGTTTCATGTGCTTCCGATGCAGCTATTTCAGCAGGGTCCCTTTTAGGTTAGGATGATACTTTCATCATGCTTTGCTTACCCTGAGGTGAAAGAAGTGTTAACCTATACCATGAGCACAAAAATATTTTTTTTTGCCATTTTTACACTATTTCCAGGGGAGATAAAAATTGGCTCCAGGTCAGCCCAGCCAGTTGGACAGTCCCACCTACTCTGCATGCTTCTGTCAAGAAAAACAGTGCCTGGCCCATCCATGGGCATCCTGTGGACTTGCCCGCGTGGTTCCTGGCAAGCACCATGGAAAGAAATGGACCAGGACTAGTCTGCACAGCACTGATGCAGGACTCAGCAAGGGCACCTCGCCTTGTCAGCTGTGTTTAGCTAACTGGACCCAAGAGCCAAGAACTGCACCTGATTCTGCTCACCTGTGAAGAATTGGTATAGAGACAAATATGTGACTCAAGTTTTGCTGAGGCGAGATGCTATCATCAGTTCCCTGCACTGAAATGAGGCATCCTTTCCTCCATAGAGGGCACTTAGGGGAGAAGAAGACAGAACTGAGGAGACCCAGGCTTGGTAATTCTGTTAGCCGGCACAATTCGTCATACGTCTGAGTACAGGGTGGTTTCACTCCCCAGCAAAGCGTGAAGACACATTGCCATGGCTGTAGTATCTCTGCATCCCCTTTCTACTGGACAGTCATGCCTATGTCTCCTGAGAGACACACACAGTCCCTGAGAAAACCTGAGAGAGAGGACATACGTAGAGAGAGCCATAGCTGCAGCAGTGAGGCCCAGTGTGAAATACAGAGCTTCCCTCCTGAACATTACTTCCCGACGCCCACCTCACCAGCCATCGGAAGGAGCTGTGTAAGCCAAATGCTTAACAAACCCAGGGCTCAGACATCCTCATCTGTGAAATGGAAGTTAGGGCACTTATTTTACAGGGCTTCTACGAGAAATAACTTCATGCCCGAGGAAGTGGGCGAGCATGCAGCTGGAGACGTTACTAGGACTCGGATGCGGGCTCAGTCAGACGACATCCTCTGTGGGGACATAATTTCAGGTTGAAGTCCCTTTAGTGGTCTCTCTATCTCACTAGTAGGGGTTCTGAGATTATATAGGTAATTTAAATTATTTATTCATCAATTAATCCTATTTCTATTCAGATGCAAACAAGGTGGTTGGTAGACCAGGTGGCATCCTCACATCATAAATTAAAGCCTGAAAATATTCCATACCCTCTTCATAGAGCTTAAGTTAGCACATGAGAACACCCACAATGGGGGGTGAGGGGTGTGCATCTAAAATATCTTAAACCTAGTAAGTAATTAAATCCAGCTTTTTGATCTGTGAGCCATTCGAGTGTCTCCTTGTTCTTTCTCTATTCCAAGGAGACAGGAAATATCTAAATCCTCATCTAGAAATGGTAATAAACAAGTAAGCAAAACGTTGATGTTCTAGTGTTGAAAAAGCAAAGGAGCAAGCTTTTCTCTACGTCAGAGACTTCCCAGCTGAGCTGGCTAGTGAACAGTGGACTGCAGTTCCCCAGAGAGTGGAAGGGGAACGAGTGTGACTGGTGACAAGCTGAGGGTGGTTGGGATGTCGTGTACTGGCATAGAGAGAGGGAGACAAGGTCAGGCAGGTAGACCAGGTAGAGTGTGATGGCTTTCTGCGCACTTGTCACTTCCTGGAGGAGAAAATTTGTCTTAACTGCCCTTATATTTCAACATCTGGCATAGGCCAGGCAGAACATGGTTGGATTGGGTTTTAGGAAGATAGTAGTGATCAACAGTCAATATGGTAGCTGGACTGGAGAAGAGAGAATATGGAGTCTGGGAAGCCAGCTTGGAGACTGTTTCTCTAGATCCAGTTCCAGATGATAAAGTCTGAACTAGGACAGCAGAGTGGATGTCAGGAGCCAGCGAAATAGTTAGCTGATGTGTAGGAAGGGAATGATAGAAATGGGCAGTCAAATGGCTAAAAACCATAAGGACAAAGGAAGAATCAAGGATGACTGCAGGTTTCTAGGTGGGCACTTAGAGGAGTCACATTCTAACAGGAGCAGGTGGTCGCTTGTTGGTCTTACTCTTCTCCTTCCCTTTAAAGACAGTTCCTTCTGCAAGTCTCACGTCCTTCTCAATATTCTAATCCTTCCTTCCAACATGGCTGCCCCCTGTCACTGGCTATACTGACTAATGGATTTTATTAAAGTGGTTAAGAAGTCAGATAGACATGGGTATCCATTCTGGCACTGGTATTTACCAGCTTTGAGTCTAGAGAAAATTTTCCTTAATCCTTTCAAGTCTTCATTTTACATTTGTGAAGTAAAGTTAATGCTACCTGGAGGATTCTCTTCATGACGATTATATGGGGTCAAGTACATATTAGCTTTTGTGCAATGTCTGTTCATAATAAGTGTTTAAAATGTTAACTGCTCTCCTTATTGTTTTCTTATTTTAGTTGACCTGATGATGATGATGAACAACTTCCCTCCTGTCAGACATCCTGCCTATGACAGTGTGACTTGCCTCAAGACCTACACTTCTGAAGCTGTGATACATAGACGATCATTTGGGAATCTTGTCTAATTTAAGAAACAGGGAGTTTGGAGAGGGAAAAGCTCAGTGACTGCTTTCTCAGAGGTTCCCAGGAATGGCCAGTGTGCTAACGCACGAACCACACTTTAAAGAGCAAGAATCTAGTCTCCAGACAATTCTGGAGAGGAGAAAGAACTGCAGATTACAACCAGTGTTGATCTTTTAGTGCGTATCACTCATGTTGACCAGAAAACACTTTCTTTTAGACCAAACTGCTTCATTGTCATTGCCCCCTCTGTCTCCCCCTCTACACAGTGAGTCCCTGTGAATGGGGTCTATGGAGATCACCTAGTCTTCTGAGACACTAAAATATCTAGAACTGAAATGGGCATTAAAAAATAAACTCCATTTACTCTGTACACAGCAAGTGAAATCCTTGCACATCCAAATGTAATAAATATATTTTTCAATGTCTGTTTCATAATTTATCACACAATTTCTTTCTCTGCTTACTGTGGCTTATCATTAGGACAACACCAATCAGATAAGATGAAGACGCTGCCAGTAATTTTTAATATTATGGCGAAATCATATATTTTCCTAGATGGTGGATTTGATACTAGGTCTGAGCCCTGGTCCATAAATCTTTGGGTGCTTGAGACTGGTAGCAATTTCATATTTAATCTATAGCCTATCGATACATCATCAGGACCTCAGAAATGATTAAGAAGAACTGGGAAGATAAGCAAGGGCGACAGTGGATAATAACCTAATTTCAAATACGGTTACAGACAGAGGACCCTGGAATGGGCCAAATAAGTCAGGTGTTTTTTTTTTTTCTTACTTGTTGATGATTTTTATTTAACTCCTAACTCACACACTGGGCTCCTTTGGGGTATTGTTCAGGTATTATGGATGTTGTCATATTGTGAATGACACTAAACACAAAGAAAAGTGTTCCTTTGGGGAAGAGTTTTATCTACTTAAAGCTTGTGTTTGAGCTCCAAGATCCCCCTCAAATATTTATCTCCTTAGAGTCCAGAATTTACTAAGGGTTGGGTACGAGAGTATAGGGGCCCTGAAGCCTATATTCTGTTTCAGTCACTTCTGTACTCCCAGTACTTAGAACAGTTCTTGACCCATAACAAATATGTATTTTTTCCAAACAAATATGTATTTTGCTGAAACAAATGGGATTTCACGTCGTACAACCATCGTGTGTGTATGAACTGGCAGTCAGTCGCTGGTGAGTGGCCAGAGTCAATACCGCTAACCATGTTTGTCTGCCACTCAGGCGATGACCCACTTTAAGTGAATAAGGACATGCACCTCTGCTCGGCTGACGATTTCTAATGTCTAACCAGTCCAGGGAAGCAACTACAAATGAATGGTCAGACCTGGTGGAGAGGGCTGGACTGGTGAGCTTGGGTGCCTCTCACAACAGAGCTGTGCAGAGCTCCAGCTGCAGGAAAACACATCCCATTTTTTGAGTGACTTAATGTTGGTGTTTAATCCTCATTCACTTAATGGGAAGCCCACCCGGCAGAGTCACTTCTAGCCATAGCATCTTTGCTTCTCATGGAGTCCAGGCATCAATGTGAAATGTTACTCTCCTCCTCCTAGCGCCTTTCCTGTTCCCCTTGGGTACAGACATCCTGATGCTATTCCACCTACTCCCACCAGATTGCAGCAGGAGGAAGGGCGCCCACCTTTACGACTCGCCCTAGAGCAGACATCAACTCCCGCAGACAGCAGAGCGTTCCTTCCTGTCTGCTTGGCTCACCGGGAAGGAGTGTCTTGACTATTCCCTCCCTATTTGCCATGACTTGCGGGAATTTAGGAAGGCAAATAAACTCGAAGTGAAAATGCCCATGATCCCATCTCTCTCTCAGGAGCCTGGGCAGATCTATCCCCCAGGTGCTCTGCTGGACATGCCAACATTTTCAGCTTACTTCTCATAGACGATGCTTTCTGTATGGACATTTCAGAAATTGAGACCTAGGATAACAGCTTTTCCCCCAAACAAAAGGCACCGCCCAACCTGCATAAGTTTCAGACCAAGGCATCTCTCTGAAAGCGTTTCTCTCTCAGGTCAAGGGATCGCCTCTCACCTCCCTCTCTGGGAATTCAAGGAAACCTGAGTTCTCCCTCACTTAGAATAAAAGCCAAGGAATAATGTGTCCTTAAACTACAATTTGCTTGCGTTTGGCAGCTTCCTATCCACCACCACAACAGTCCTCTATGTAAATCAGATTTATTTATTCATAGGCACCAGCATTCTATTACTTTCATCAAAACCAGTCAAGCTGCATTCAGCGGTTTCTGCATTCTTATAAACTAACTGGAAAAGCAATTAACATTCGCCAGCACTTTAGAGAGTGGGGAGAGGGTGAGGGACCCCACCACACTCTTGATAACACAACCTCTGTAGGCGGATGGCGGTGCAAAATGACTGCTCCTCTGTGTCGAGGGAGATAAGAGAAGTGACACAGATTAAAACAAATTGTTGATCCATACCAGGGAGAAGCTAGGGAAACAATAGAAGTAAAAGCATAAATGTCAATTTGGGATGATAAAGGATACAATCTAAATGTAATATGAGAGGCCCCCAGACAAAAGCAAGAAATAGAGATTGCACATTAGTGAAGTATCAAAGTAGTGGAGCATTATAACACACGCGCGCGCACATGGAGTCATATGCTCCCAGCATATGAAAATACAAGCAACACATTGTTGATTGCTCAGCAAACCCAATTATGAATTAACCCGCTATGGCAGAAATTCTCCAAAATTATGCTCATTTCAAGCTGCTCGGAAGAACATTTTGTCCCCGTGGTAACTTTGCTTCCCATATCGGCTTCATTCTTCTGTTTCTTTTGCTTGGAAGTGCCTACAGGACACACACACACACACACACACACACACACACACACACACACACCCCACTCCCCAACTCCCTGCTCTGGTTGTCAGCCTAAGGGAGATTCTGGCCAAATGCTCACTAGTCTTTCTGAGAGAAAGATTAAAGGTGAGGTCAGTCTACAAGGTCATCATCTTAGCTTCCAAAACACTGCCACGCTGCTCCCACCTCCCCGCCTGGCAGAGTGCTGAATAAGTCAAGGTCTGAGGGCTCCTTCCTAATCACTCTAGTGTCATTTCTAGTCCTGCCTTTCTGGTGACAAAAATCAAACGGTGGGGCTCAGCTGTGGCTCCCTCTAACACATTGCTGTGGCTTGCTAATGCGGCAGGAGGGCTTCTGGGGAGGTGGGTGGGTGGTAATAGTCCTCTCAGCTCCCCAGACTTGGGGAGCATCTCATTCCTGATGGGCCTCGAGCGTCGGGGTGCTTGCTAATTACCGGGATGGTCAGTGTGGTGCTGAGAGTGAGCCCGGGGGATCAGCCACATCCTAGAAATGGTCTGTCTTGCTTGGCACCTGTCTCAGCACCTAGGATGAACAGCAACTGTTTTTACTCACTCAACCAGATTGCTACATGTTAGTGAAAAAGAGCACTGTAAACAGCCTCTTCTTGACCTCGCAGAGGTCGGGCCAAGATTGCACATAGAAACCAACGTTTAAAGAGCAGGCTAGGTGCTCTTTTTCTGCTATGTAGGCCTCACTGAGCGCTAACTCTGTGCTAAGCGCCTTGTTATTCTATATGGCAGCAGCGGTTATTGTTGGCCCCTATGGCCAACAACAGCAACATTCATCATAGTATGATAAGCATAGAATCACGTTAGGAAGGTTCCAAATAGATGCTTCACTGTACAAAAGGATTTGTCACGAGGCTCCCTGGTATGGACTTTCTGCAACATATTGAGAATATTATTTATCTTTAAAGTCAACTCAATCCAATCAACGTACTTCGAGTCTCCATGAAATACAAGGCCATGTGCCAGGCACAGGAGACAGGCAAGAGCGAGTGGCTTTGTGGTGATGTCTCTTCGCCTGCCTGTCCCTTGACTGGGCTGTGAACTCCATGAGGCACGGCCTGGGTGAGGCACTGGGAGGGGGTGGGCATTTTACACAGATTTCTATAGTGCACCCTCACTGCGGGCTCCCCATCTTAAAACCCAGATCGGTGAGGCGAGTCTTTCAAGGTCACAGGCAAGCAGGTGGCAGGGGTTTGCCCCCCTCCATTCAGTCTGTTATTACACATCCTTCTTCCTACCCCTTGTTTGAGGTGGAAGTCAACTCCTAAAACTTGATAACTGTTATAAAAATACCCCCTGTCTAGGGACCCCTGGAAATTCCCTATTCACAAATGAAGACCACATCACCTGTCTACTGGGTTTTAGCCCTCAGTCCCATGATCCCAGAGATGCCAAAACCTCCTTAAGGGATGGTGTATAATCATCCATCTGTCCCCTACCCTTTACTGGGCTTCTGAGAGAATGTTCTCTTGGGTTAGAATTACGATTTGCAAATTGCCCTGGATTCCCTAGGTAACTCATTTGGTAAGCAGGTTTCTTACTTGACCCCAGTTTTCATGTTGTAATTTAGGAAGGGGTGGAGGTGGAGGGAAATGAGTTCCTTGGACAAATCCTCCCATCAAAGAATTTCCAGGTGCATCTGAAACCTGGAGGCATCAGAGATAGGCCTCCCTCTGCTTGAAAGACACTAGTGCTGCCTTCTCTGCCTTATCCAGGCAGGCCCAGTCCCTTCCTACACACCTGTGCCACAGTGAGAAACCCAGCACTGAGGCTCCTTATTTAAGTAACAAAGACAAAACCCAGCCAGGCCTGCAAGGCTGAAATCAGTGCCTGCCCTCATGTTCACTGATAGTGTCTGCCTGGGCTGGTGGTTTCTCCCACCTTGAGAGGGAACCTGCTGCCAGGCAAGGGCACGGGACCACTGAGAGTCAGTGAGGCCTCCCACAGATTTTCTCTTTTTGTCCTGTTTTGTTCCAGGGCCTCCCTAGCTCCAGCTGAGGAAGAGCTGGCCCTGCACACCAGCGCCTCCGCCTTTCAAGGTGAACCTGGCCTCTTGGAGATGTGCTTCCCGGCAAAGGCTGGGGGAGAAGGGAGGGAGGGGGTCCAGATCAAAGCCGGCTTTGAAGTGAGTATAATTTTTGGAATGTTGCGAAGAGTGTAACACACAGTTCAGCAGGAAATTGGCTCTGGAAAAAGCTTTGTAGTTGCTCCCCAGGACGGATGATTTCCCTGACCTGGTGGCAAAGGTGAGGCGCCCAGCAGTGGGGGAGAGGGAGATTGCTGACTCTCACCGATCTGATTTGAATTTTTCACGAGCCAGGTCCTTTTGGCTCAGACTCGATGGACAGTAATGTAGTACAATAAAGTCTGGAACTAACCCTGAGAGAAATGAGGGCTCATTCAGAGGATGCTGAGCAGCTTCCAGGACTGTACATCAAGGACAGTGAGATTATTTTCTTCTTTGGCAGATCTGATAAGACCATGGAGTCACAAAATAGTAGCTGTTTTTTATGTGTCAGACCCTCAGCTAAGTTGCATGTGATATCATGTGGTAATCCATGAAAAGTGCTTAGCATGCCCTGGTATACAGCTGGCACTCAATACATGCTCCTAGAGTTTTTCATCCTTATTACAGTATACACACTAAATACTTTTTAGTACTCATTTTACAGAGAAGGAAGGAGGTCAACTAACTTCCCCAAGATCAGCAGTAAAACTACGGGACAGGTAATCAAATACTCATCTATCAATATCAGGATATGAATCCACATTTCTTATGTAGATACCATGAGAATTGAATCTAGGATGAGAACAGTCAACAATTAAGTCCATTTTGGAATAATGAATGTCCTCCCAATTAAGGGAGTGCTATCATTTCCTAAATTAAAATCCTGAGTGTGTTTTACTATAGAAAAAGAAATAGAAAACAGATAGCCTTTCTTGTTAGTGCATGCTTTCCTCTCTCAGGGATGCCAGCAGGGCTGAAGGCGTTCTGTTCTTTTCAGTCATGCCTTTAATTTCTGTTATTGTGTAAGGGGAGGGATTGGAGAGTGGGGATTAGGTGGATAATTGGAGAATCAATACAGGGGAACAAAAGGTTTGGCTGGGGAAGTGAGACCCAGCTACATGCTTGGAGGATCAGCAGGGAAACTGAGGCGATGCCAGCTGAAGGGAGCTGGTGGTTAGTGGGGGTGTAGAGGAGGAAAGAAATTCAATATGGAGCAAACTTCACCGAACAGGAGGGGAAACGACACTTCCAAGAACAGATTCAGACACCTTACGTGAAAGCTTGGTTGGGATGAGATTTGACCATATGTTGTCAGGGATTGAATCTTTCTTTTTCTCCTGTCTTTCCAGCTCTCTTTCTAATGCTGTGTACTAAAATCCCTTTGGACCACACTGTGTCTGGTTGCCCTTCATGTGTCATTTGGGGTCTACCTTCTCTTTCACTAGTGGGTGGTAAGAAACTAGCACTATGAGGACAGGGGTCTACACAAGTCTCTCCTTATGTTCACCTTACCCTGTGTTATCTTTTTATCCCAATCAGGAATGAGGGTGACTTGAAGGGGTGGAGACAGATGCCACAAGCCAAGGAATTTAGGCATCTTTAAGAAGCCGGAAAAGATAAGGTAAACTATTTGCCCCTAGAGTCTCAAATGAATGCAATCCTGCTAACACCTTGATTTTATCCTAAATCAGTACACTCCATACTTCAGATTCCCAGAACTGTAGGACAGTAGGTTATGTTGGGATCAGGCACTAGACTGTGGTAACTTACCACAGCAACCATAACTGATTTGGGAGTAATGCTGAACCCATGGAAGTAAATCTCAGAGTCAGAATCCTTGGCCAACTCAGTATTGGAGGAAATGGGAAAACGCAACAGTGGTTGAGTTCTCCTCTCCTTCCCTTCCCACTTTCTGGACATTCAATACAAGGAATACAAATGAGCGTTTCTTCTATATACATAAGACAGAGTAGCAACAATGGTTGCTAACATTTACCAATTGTTCACCAGATGCAGGAAACATTCTTAGCAATTAACATACATGATCTCTTTTAGTCCTTAACTATGAAGCTCTGCTCTCTTACTTCCATTTTGCTGATGAGGCAATAGAGATTAAGTAACTTGACCTAAGTGACATCACGAGTCAGTGGTGGAGTCTTAATTGCAGTGAACAGGAGTAGCAGCCTGGTGGGAATCAGAAGTTCTTGGAGTGAATGAGTTCCCTGGAGATGAGATATTCAAAGAAAGCTTGAGAAGAAGATGGGACCTCCCTGCTTTCTGCCTAAAAATATATCCAGAGAGGATACACACACTGCAAGTTACTATCTACCTCAGTTTCAGATTTCCATTGTTTCAATTTCTCTGCCACAAACTAGCAATGGATCAAAGCTGAAGATATTCAAAATCTTGACGATCTCAATTCAAAGTTGGCAGTCAGGGGATTAAGAAATGGGAACATGTTGCTTTTTTCTCCCCTTACTTCAAATGTGGTGCCAATATCCTGTCGAAACAAGGATAAAAAGAGCGTCTGCATAAATAAATATGCTTTGTAACACCACTTAAACTTATTTTTCCTGCTTGATATGGAAATACCACGGGTGATAGTATGTGAAACTTGCTGCTTCCATCACTTTATCAAAGTTGATCAAACCCACTGATCTTTGGCGTGGAGTCCACACACTGAAATGTGTACAGAAAAGATGGAGGCAGCCATGAGAAAGCAGTCAAAGCTTCAGCTGATGCTAGGAAAGGAGACAGGAGGATGCAGAGATAAAGTGCTCCAAAAGGCAGCTGCTCGGGGGGTCTGGGTACTCCCCTAGTTCTCGACATCATGGCTGTGCTACTCCATCTTGCCAAAGTGGGTGTAAGGTTTGGCTGGAACACCAGGACACTAAGGAATGAACGCCCCCAGGCCTTCCAACAGACATCCCCTCATCCATCACTTCACGCCTGCCTGGAACTTCCTTGCTGCTTGGCTGGTTCTGTTCCACCTGGGAATGTCCTCTCCTCTCCCTGCCTTTGCCTAAGGTGTACCAGTGGCTGGCACATGGAATAATGATGAACAGAAAATGTACACTGAGTAAATCACCTCCACTCTTCACTTGCTCTTGAGAGAAGAAAAGGTACCTTGGACTCCTGTTTACAAAATCAAAGTGGTCTAAAATTGCTTTATGTTCCAGTTCTTCCTTTTGCTTCACACCTTAACACTTATCTTTCTTTTTTTTTCTTGGAAACCTCTGAAATCACTGCATATCCGTTTGAGATGCCAGATCTCATCATATAGCGATAGTAAACTTTATGAGCCCTTCCCACACTGTCTGCAAAAGAAATATGCAAAATCATACTTAATCATTAACTACTTCTTCCTGTTTCCTTTGCATAACTCATGCAGTCAACACCTCTTTATTGAGTACCTAGTACATGCTAGTGCTATGCTAGTCTCTGGGGATCCAATAATGAACTGGAGAGGCATGGCCACTGTTCCCCCAAGAACTTCAAGCAAGAGAACCTTAAGCTGAATTATTCTCATGTTATAAGTCATCATTTTGTTGTTGTTGTCTGATAATAACCTCTGGAAGGCAAGGATGCTGCCTGGTGCGTACACACGCAAATTAATAAATACTATAAGTCTATCGGGGTCAACCGCCCACTGCTTCTTGAATCATGACTATTCTTGTTAGTGTTCTTAGGACTAAAAGGCTACCAGAACAGCAGTTCCCACGCCAGTCCGTGCCCAACTGATACTTGTTGATCTCTGAGTTCCTCACCTCACTACCCACTCATCAGCATGCATTACCAGTTCTGTGAAAACAACTCCATCTTACAGTAACAATTAAAACCACAGGCAGTTCTGTGCAGCTCAAATATAACATGAGATGACTGTCTCTTATCACAAAAGGAAGAATAAAATCACTTAATTCTGGAGATTGTTGCAATTGGAAAAAAAATCAAATCTTCTAATAAGGAGTTTATATTTTGAGCTCTTAATAATAGGTTCTTGAGGCATAAACATACCTTTTTCCCTAGGGGTTGTTTAACAAATGTGTGTGTGTGTGTGTATACCTATATGTATTTGTAAATGGCATAGTTTTCAACTTAGCAGAGATCCAAAAAGAATCTGAGAGTAATGATAGGTTCTTGTTCTTACGAATTTAACTGTGCTGCCATAGATTTGTTTATCTTAATGTAACTTAGAATAAATTGTTCCTCTATAAATATAGCTTCTTCAAGATTCAGAATATTTCATTCTGTCGAAGGACATAACTTAGCATCAGTATACAAGACAAAGGATGCGAAGCATTCAGGACTATCTTCTCATATAAGAGTGATTTAATAATAGTGAAACTGTACAATCAGGGTTGATTTTTCCCTTTTTTTGGAAGAAATGAATATGAACTGAGCTATAAATTAGTGGATTTCAATGATGGCTCCTTTTGTGCAAGATTAGTTTAGATCTTGGAGTCACACAGAAATGCAGAGATGTTAGAACAGAATCTACTTTTCATGGCTCTCTTCTTTTTATTTGTGATGGAGGGAGAAAGAATATTAAATACACATTTTGAAGAGGCAATTATAATAGGTTTTGGCATTCTGGATACCCCTGGGAGTCACATCTGTGAGATTGTTATTTTATGTGATTATTGTCCTAAGTGGCAAGTGCATTACATTGTGTGTGCCAATCTGATTGATTAGTAGTGGCTGCTTAGAGTACCATGGAGAAGTATTGGCAGGCTGCACCTGCTCCCAGCAGGAAAGAGGGCTGGGATCGATTAGTGATGTCTGCCCTGGGTGTAAGAATGGAAAAGTGGTAGCACGGGTGCTTAATAATTACCCAAATGGATAGAACTCCAAAACTAGGAGAGAATATTTTCATTGTGTTCGTACTACAGCTAGGTCAATTAAGCTATGCATTCAAATGGGTCAGATTGTTATACATTGTTATACATGTCAAAATGGAGTCCTGGGAGAGTCCTAGAAGGTAAATCTCTGGTTAAGAAGTTGGATAAAAATCAGTCCACTTGGCCCTTCAAAATTTATTGAGTGAGAGAGAGAGAGAGAGAGAGAGAGAGAGAGAGAGAGAGAGAGAGAGAGAGAGATTTTCACATATTGTTCAAATGTACTTTGTATTAGGGAAAAAAGTCAGTCAAAACTGTAAAGCCAGGTGCAAAACTTCAGAAGTCTTCATTTTCCTTAACCACACGACAGCCACAATCAGCCTTTGTTGCATCTATGATATAAGTACCACGCTAAAATTTATTTTTCCCTATAAAATAAAACGATGTGTTCAAATTCTACATCTCGTTTGCATGATGAAGTGTAGACATTGGGTGATAAAGTAATACACTTATTCCTGTGCTTCAGTCCCAGCTATTTATAATATTTACTTAAAAATTACATTTCTCATCACTGCCAATGTGGATTTGATGTCTGTTAAAGGAAGGTTAGTCCTCAAGGTTCTAAGAGAACTTTAAATCTAAAGAGGATGCCAAATAAGGCCTATGGACTGAATAATTACAAAGGAAGGGCAATGGCTAAGTCTTGATAATGTCCATCTCTTTAAGGATAATTTTACTGTGACATCAGATATCATAACAATACTTTTGACAATCCTTCACTCCCTGAAGATGGGGGATCAAACACAGTGGTTACATTACACAGCAGACAAAAGGGATGGAGCTGCAGTTTGGAAAGTAAGCAAGGGTCAGAACTGTTGTCCAGGCCACTAACCCTTCAAGTTCCACTGTAAGCTCTGACATGGGATAAAGTCAAAAAAATGCAAACTTTTTTTTTTAAATTATGCCATGAGCTTTGAGGTTGCTTCCTCTTCTTCCTTTAGAGAAGGGAACTCTCTCTCTTGCAAAAGAATAAAAATGGTTCAGTTTTTGCTTCAAAAAAAAAAGAGAAAAGAAAGGGGAAATATAAAGCTCAGCAGAAATGTCACAGTGAGGAATCATAATAAGCATTAAACATTATTTAAGTCATGCATAACCACTAAAATATATGACCCCTTTCCATAAATTGAAAGGCACTGTATTCAGCAGATTATGGGCCTCAGATGCTGAAGTCAGGGCAGCTTCTCAGATGCCCAGGCCTTGTAGACCTAGAGATTAACTCTGATCCGTGGGAGCTATCTTTTCACGCAAGCAATATACTCTACCTGGAGAACTGCCAAGGGCAGCCTTTCCTTTCTTTTTCAACAAGGGTATTTTTGGAGAACCTATTTGCTGAGGACTGTGTTGGGGAGAGGGTGGGAGGGAGAGAGAGAGGGAGAGAAGGAAGGAGAGGGAAGTGTCAATACAAACTTTTCCCTCTGAGGATTTACAGTGGCTGAGGCCCTGCCAAGTCTCCAGACAACACTTTTAGGCTCATCTGTTTTGAACAGAAGGTGCAGTTAGCCAAGAACAGGGTGATTTTGAGAACCCAGAACTGGCCGAACATATTAAACCTGCAGTCCGAAAAAAAGCTTCAGGCAAACACTAACTTGAACTTACAGAGAATTTCCATTCCAGAAGGAATCCTATAGGTTCACCAAGTTGAGCATCCTCACTTTACAAAGGAGACACCTGAGTGCTAGCAACAAGCAACTGCTGTCCTGAGGTTGTCTTTCTATAGCACGTGGTGTCTTTATGCAACAGAGAACTTCAAGTTTTCCTAAGAATGTCAATGTCACCAGCTCCATTGAATGGATTCAAGTTAGGCAGCATCATATTTAAAAACTGGTTGTCTGGGTATCAATACAAACTCGGTGATGCTTTTATCTCTGTAGTGAGGCTGCAGGAGAAGACATGGAATAACCCCTCTTTCTGAATTCTTAGGTCACATGAAAATAATTGACAAAAGTACATATTCTCATTTCCAGGATGATTTCAACAAACTAAAGGCTGGAGGACCATTTTGACCCCTGCTATTGGTGAGCAAAGGGTCTCTAAGAACACTGAAAGGGACACTGCTCAACTCTTGATTCAGTATTTTACAAACTAGGGTGTGTGCATGTTTAAGATGGAGATGTAAGGCCATGCCACATAATATTTCAGATTGATGTGCTCTGGAGTTGCTATACTTCCTTCATTTTAGATTCCATGTGCTGTGCTGCATAGGATTGAGGGTTATTTAATTGGATTCTATGTCAGCTGTCAAACGTATCAACTCTCCATCTCCCTCCCTTCTTTCTCCAGTTTTCTCTCTTAATCAAAGGATTGTAACATAGCCAATCATCAGAGGGCCTGAAATAAGAAGCAGCAGGGGGCACTCATTCATACTGGACACCCCAATGCACAACCTTACATAGAAAACCATGTGAATGGCTTCCCCTGGAGGTGTGCACCCCATGGTGCTGAGTAGATGCCTCATGGAATCAGATGGTCCATGTGGAGCCAAGAGCTTGACTCTTAAGCCTCATTACAGACAGACGGAGGAGAGAGTGGGCAGGAGGTACAGATGATTGCTTCGAAACGCTGACCTGGAGTAGTTTAGTCAAAGGAGAAATTGAGGGGTTTGATCGTGGCCACTGAGTTCGGGGTTGGTGGGGAACAGCGCCTTTCTCAGAAAATCAGGGCCTGCACTTGGGCAAACAGGTGCACAAGCTAATTGTCAGCTCCCTGGTGGGGTTCGCTAGTCGCTGGAGAGGGGCCTGAGCCTTAGGGGCTCTTTGAAATGTTCACTGATTTGATTGGTTAGCACCACCCACAAGAGGCTCTTAATTGCCTTCCTAGAGCATTGGCTTTCTACAGAAATTACTTAAAACACAGCTTAAGTGTTAAATCTGAACTGTGTAATGTGCAATTGAGGGTTTTTATTTTATTTTCTTCTTCTTTTTTTTAAATAACCTTACTCCCAGCTGCCTCCTTGTAGGGAAGCACTGACAGGTTCGGTGGGAAATCTTGGGGCTGGCGCGCATTATAAGTTATCTCCTGCAGGGTTGGCAGGTGTGAGCTATGTCAAATAAATTTATTACAGTCTGTGCTAATAATGAAAATTATAGAAAAGCTAGATGAAAGTGCTCTACAGCCAGCTAATTTGAAGCTACCTTACTAGACAATAACAAGCTCCTAACAGTTTTTCCTTTTTTGAAAAAACACTAATTATGCTTAATGTTCCCTGTCGCATTAGCTTTCATGGTAATTATATTTCAAAACTTTTGCAATTAGGGTGCAGTTAATATTGTGGAATATTGCAATTATTTTTCATTGTGACACCTCTATTGAAAACTGGTGGCATAATGATCACATTGTTCAACTAAATCAGAACTGTAGAAATATGGCAAATGAACCAATTACACATTATTATTTCTAATTACAGATAATGTCATTTTCTCCGCTTTTGTCCAAAAGAATTTCTCAAACACAGATATCCCGAATTCTCCTGTTTGTAAAGACTCCCTCGTTTTCTCGTCCACACATTGGTGTATTTTTATATTAGTGCCTTCAGCACTAAATTTAAAAAGGTCTCACAGGGATTTCTTGAATTTTCTTCCTCCACCTCCTCTCCCCTCCTATAGTGCTTTAAAGCCAGATGCTCCCATTGAAAAATCGCAGCCGTGGTCCAGGTACAGACAGTAGGAAACGCCATGTGCTGGTGTGAATCTGGCTTATCATCATCATCATTTATGATGGCTCATTTTTATTCATTCAACAGGTCTAATCTCTCATCCAAAAAGATTCGTTCACGGTAACTTGCTGCATCCTGAATACCTTCTAAATAGCATTTATTCCCCATTGCCCATCACAAAGCCATGAGGCTGGAAGTTGAATTTTCTGCTGCCCGTGTGTTTTTTTACCTAAGTTTTTCTAACTGTTTGAAAATTAAACAGAGCCTCATAGGGGGTCTCTAGGAAATCATAGATAGTTACCCTTGCAATAATTTTGATGGGATTAACATCCTTGTTCACTGACGCTGTGAAATGCTCCCCAATTTCATCGTACAGTCATGTCCCAAGAAATGCAGATTGGGCGTTCATACCCAGCTTTATAAAGAATGGACATTTAAAGAATTGCCTGAAATGCTGTATCTCATCTGTGGACATCAAATGGTGACAAATTCTCCTGACTTACCGTCCATCTCCACAGTCAGAGTGACCGACTGTGCCAGTTTGCCCCCCAGTTGAAGGGTTTCTGGGATGTGGAACTTTCAGAGCTAATACCAGGGCAGTTCTCAGCAAACTGCGACGCTGTTCACCTACCTACAATTCAAATTAATGTGTCTATGAACTGAGAAACATCCAGGTGAGGTGTTGTCTACTTATGACTACTTTGCAGGTCTAAATTTTCAAAGTAGAAGGCAGAGATACAGTGGAAAAGGGGGAATATAAAAAAAAAAAAAAGGACCCCGATGCTAGATTTAATAACTTCCCAATTAGCTCCAGCATCTTGCTCTGTATGCAGCTCATGGTAGGTGCTCAATACATATTTTTGCAATAATATTACTAATATTAATAGCTCTCACTTATGGAGCCTTGATTAAATTACTTTGCTAAGTAACTTCAATGCGTACTTTCAATTAATACCCATGACATGTAACTTTTTAAGGAAAGTGTTGGGTTACTTTTATTCCTTTGTACCTATGCAGAAACCAACAGAGAGACTAGAGGGAAGGTGGGCACTGGTGCCCCATTTGGGTGTGGGGGAGGCAGATGGGGATGTGGGTCTGGCAAGTCCGCAGCCCATGCTCTTAATTCCACGGTGATGCTTTGGGAAGTCGACCAGTGTGGCTTATCCAACCCTTGGTGGTACTGAAATCCCAGGAGAGAGCTTCTAACTTAGGGGAAACAAATGTTTTACTTTCCTGCCTGAGGGACATAAATGGGTATATTTTTCTCTGTTTGTACATACTCATGGGACAGCAGAAAGGCTTCCCATGATGCTCAGAATTTCTCTGAAATCTAGTCTTGATTAAATCCGCCTCTCAAATGAGCTGCTCCACAGCCTCCTAACTA
This sequence comes from Scalopus aquaticus, assembly GCA_004024925.1. NCBI lineage: Eukaryota > Metazoa > Chordata > Mammalia > Eulipotyphla > Talpidae > Scalopus > Scalopus aquaticus. Next base: position 154,235 of record PVIJ01000033.1, on the reverse strand, counting down.
ATCCTATTACTATTCTCACCACCCTCCAGTCTTCCTCCATTTAGCCAGTCATCTTTAAAGATTCAAGAGAGAGTGTGCCAACCCTGCTTAGAAAGTACCAGTGATGCACCACTGCAGTGAAAACAGAACCCACCCGACTCCGATCCCCATCATCTGTGGGCACCTCTCAAACCATCACATGTGAAAGGGCAAGACCATGAACCACCTGAGGGTCCCAGCTAGTAAAATACCCCTTTGGAATCAAGGCCTGGGGTGGGACCTGGATTCTACTCATTTTGTAGTTTTGACATTTTTTTTCTTTATTGGGGCATAACTGACACATGATGATTCAAAAATGGTAAATGTTGTGAAACGATCACCACGATTAAGTCTGGTTAACATCTGTCACTGCACATAGATACAATCTTTTTTTTTTTTTTTTTTTTTAGGAAGACAAGACTTCCTGACCCTCCACTCTTAATACTCTCTTAGCAACTTTCAAATATACAACACAGGAATATTAACTCTGGTTGGCAGGCTGTATATTACATCCCAAGACTTACTTGTTTTATATATAAAGCTATGTAATTATCACCCCAATCAAGAGGTAGGACACATCCATGACTCCCCGCATTTTCCTTCTATCTTTCCATGGCTCCTCCTTCCTGCCCCTCTGCACCCCACCCCCAAACACCTGCTGATATGAGTCACTGTGCATTTACTCGAACTTTCTGGAACTGCATGGATCCTTCACGGATGCTGATGCTGCAGCTCTGCACTCCCTGCTTTCCCTTCTCATCTCAGCTTCTCTGCCCTGGGTTGATGACATCCTAGCCGCATGCGTTTTCTTCAAGATCTTCAACAGAACCAAAAGATTTCCTGTCTTGGACTAGTTTCCTGGCTGTTTGCTTGTGTCTTCGAGTTTCTGTTTTCTTTCTCTGTCAGCATCCAGTAGTTTCACAGCACTCACACTGGTAATCATGCTCTCTTTATTACGTCACTATTTTCAGCTCCCCTTAGACAAGAAGCTTTATGAAGTCTGGGGCATGTCTTTCTTAGGGGCTGTGAGTCCCTCAGTGCTTTGGAAAGTGCTGGCATGGGATGGTAGGGGTTTGTGATGATTAGCTGAATGAATGTGCCATCCAGTCCAAGGGCGGGTTTACTTTACGTGGAAACACCCACAGGGATTGCAACAGTTTGAACTGCGTTTCCCTCAGGCTGCCAAAGCTATTTTTCCCAGGAGTACAGAATAATATGTAAAAATGCCAGATTTGTTTTCCTGTTCCGAACAAATACAGCCAACCTAAGTGCCTCGCTCCTTTCATATAAACTGGGGAATTACAAAAGCAAACTGTCACACACGATCACTTTCCAAGCGGAGCTGAGGCATTGCAATATGAAAACAGGTTCTCCTTCATAAGATACAGAGAGCTCCAAAACACTTAAGTGACATCGGGTCTCATTCTCCATGAGTCAGCTGCCATAACACTTTATTTATACAACTCATTCCATTTCTCCAAGGAGTTTTACAACATCTTATCAGTTTTCCTCTTGAGGAGGTGCCACTGTAGAAGGGATTAATCCTCTTATGCTAGGGCAGCCCCTGGAAGTGTTATATTATCTGTGTTACTGAGGCAGAAGCTGGGGACCAAAGAGGCTGACGTGGCCTTGAATCTCTGATCCCCAGAAGGGCAAGGTAATTAAAATGACAAGGCAACAGAGGGTAGAACAACAGAGGCAGCGTTCTCCCCCAGCCTTAGAGATTCCATAGTCCCTTCCACTCCAGTCCGTACCTGGGGTAGAGAGCTTTCTTTCTACCCTTTGCTTTGAGAAGTTAGATTTCTCAAAGTCTGGTTCATCTTCCATATTGATGCCGCTTCTTGGGACAGAAGGTCCCTGCCTACACATCCCCACCCTACTCCTCCTGTCCCCTCGCAAGCACCAGAACCTGTGCCTAACAATCTGCTTGCTTGGTGGCACAGTAACTCAAGGTGGCCTGAAGAAATAGAAGGAATCTGGTCTTCAAAACAAACCTGTACTAAAGGTAAAATGGAAACAGCCTCCCTTAAACTCTACTGGAAGTTTCTATGCTGCTACAGCATTTCATTGGCAATATATAAAGTCAGAAGGAGACCCATTGCCTCAGATCCAATATTTTTACTTCTATCATTTTATCCGAAGAAAAAATGTAGATTTGCAAAGCAATTTTTATAGGATGACTGCTGCAGTGATGTTTTTTAACAACAAGAAAGTGAAAGGGCAAAAATGCCTGATGAAAGGGTGTAGGTTAAAACAGAGTGTTATACAGCAGCAAGATGGGATAACCTTAACAAGAGGCACTAGAATTGTATTTAATAACACAATAATATTAATAACTGGTATTTACAAGCAATTATGAGCTTGTCAGCCACACTGCTAGGTATATAATATGTACTAATGATCTCCTCTCGCAAGGATACTACAAGACGCCACCTATCACTGCTCCTACTTCACAGATTAAGAAACTGAGGCCTGGAGCCATTAAGTAACTACCTAAGGTCGCCCTGCTAGTAAGTGCCGCAGGGTAGATTCCCACTCAGGCAGTCTGACTCCAGGGCCCCATTCTGAACCAAGGTTTTCTTGTGTGCGGGTTCACAGGCTTACGAAAGAGGGTATATGTGGAGTCATATCTCTGCTGGGTGTTTAAAAATTGTGTGAGTAGGTAATTACATATAATTATGTGTACAATATATTGTATAATTACATATAATAAATACAATGTATTTTTCCCATCCTTACATCAACAAGCATTTATTGAGTGTCTACTAGAGGCCCAGCGATTATTTGAGGTGCAAGCAACTCAGATGTGAATAATTAAGATAAAGACCTGTTACCAGGGACCTTACAGTGTTATTTATACACATTCAGACAGAGACAGAGACAACGACAGATAGCCAAGAAAGCTATATATCAAAAGGTTCATAGTGATTATCTTTGGGTGTGAAATTTAGGGTAATTTTAACCGTCCTCTTAAATCTGATCTATATATTCCAATTTCCCAATATGTTCAGAGAATATAGAAAAAAAAGAGTGTATCTAACCCATGTCATTATAGAAGAACATTTCAAGGATTAAGAGACATATGTTTCAAAGAAGACAACTCAAACCATTTTTTACCCTCCTGTCCTTGTGTGAGGGGCTCTCTGCCAATCCCCAACAGCAAAGCCCCCCAGGCTGTCGCTGCTGCTCCCCTCACCCCCCAGATCTCAGGAAGAGCTGGTCCTTGTGCTGTCAATCCCATCTCATATTCCCACCCTTCTCTCCTGTCTTCCTGCTTCCTGAACATTCCATCAAGATAGGACATGCCAAGCTAACCAAAGCCATGGCCTTTTTCAGACAGTCTTTCTCTGCCAGTCATAACCAGGTAGTTATTAACTAACCCGTGATTACCAAGAAAATTAACAGTTTGAAAACAGGGCCAATCCTTTCACTGCAAAAACTAATCTTTATCAGCCTCTTCTAGCTAGGCTCATTTGCAATTAAGTCTCACAGCCCAATTTCACTTCCAAACACGGGATGATTGTTGGAAATCTCACATTACAAAGCATTACCCCAATTCCCAAATTTTACTTTGGATCAGCAGTGCAACCCTAATTAAAACACATACAAATATAAAAGTGCTGGCGGCGGACCTGGGGAAGTTCCTTCTCTGGCCTGCTGGGAATAGCACTTAACCTCTCAGTACCATCATCTCCCCTTCAGGAGACACAGACAGTAATTCCTCCCCCACATCAACGTCGGTGGTTTCATGTATGTAAAGGGCTTTGATGATTTTATAAAAATTGCAAGGGAAGTATGGTGCAGTTTCACACTTCCCAGCTCCTCACATCTAAGGGTTTCTTAATGTACTAAAGGCAAACGTTTGTCTCCCTCCCTGTGATGTTTCCAGAGGAAGATATCATTCCCTTTCCCCTCCCTTCTTTTTTAGTAGGCTGAGGGCACAGACGGAAAGATACCCTAAGAAGCGGTATGAGGTCTAACATTTCAGGTGTGAAATGAACTTTCCTGGCTTCGTCTCCAACCTGCTCGGTGCTGCAGCGCTAACTAAGCCCAGGGAGGGGAGCTTGGGGAAGGAAAAAAAGCCTTCACTGAAAACGCCTTTGCGTGCGTGCAGTTAAACAAGACCTTTCAAATTAATTTACCATACTCCCTTTTATTTAATTCTCTTTGTTCAAATGTCAACTTTTTGTCTGAATCGAATGCAGTACTGTCCTTCCATCCTGATCCATTCTTGTACATTTGCCCAGTGACATTCTCATTATAAAGTAAAGAGAATCTGCTTTCCGCAGACAACTCTGCCTGAGTAATACTTTCATCGACCTGGACAGAGACGTCCAGCCCCTGCTGGGTTGTCCACCCATCCCAAAGGTGGCCCTCCAAAGGGTCATGTTGGTCTCCACTGAGCGAAGTCAGGTGTCTCGGGTCAGATTCTTGAGTTCTCATTCAGACTCCAGTTTTTTTTCTCTGTGTAAGCTTGTGTGAGCTAGGTGACATCTCTGTGCCTCAGCTTCCTCATCTGCATTATGAGGACACCTAATTCGGGAAGGGCTGGGTTGAATTAATGTAACTTGGTCAACAGTCTGGCTTCTGATAAATGACTTTGCACACTCATTTCTGACCTGAAATCTTTGGCCCTCCTGCCTGCCTTCAGGATTGGACACTGCTGATAAGAATTTCTGGCAACCACTCCTTCTTTAGCTTCCATGATGACACAGTAACACTACTCTTGGTCCAACTCTTTTCCTTTTTTTTTTGAAAGATTTATTTATTTATGCATACAAGCTGGGGTGTAGGCCAGAGGTGTGGGGTGGTGACAGGAATCAGCAGAGACAGAGGAGGGAGCAGAACAGGCGGATCGACTGAAATAGACTACTTAGGAGAGCAGTGGGCGAGGCAGGAGAAGTCTGCTGTGCCATGTGGGAATCTCCCTGTCCAGGTATCGAACTCGTGCTGCAGTGACTCCGGATAGCCTCATAGTGCTGCACTCAATCTGTTGCGCCACCAGGGAGGCCCCCAACTCCTCTCCTTTTTGCTCCCTTTTCTTTCTGTTTATTTTTTCCTGAACGTGGAAGCATCATCAGAGGCTACGCTCTACCTTCATCCCCCTACGTCTCTCTCAGCAATGAATCCTCTCTGTACAGACATCACCGCTGTGCAGAAACTGCAAACCCCTCCTCTTTCTTTGCCCAAATCTCCGTTTCTCATTGTCTCTTTTGCCCTTCACTCCTCTCTCTCCTCCCAGAGCTCCAGCCCAAACCTTCAGCTGCCTTCAGGCATCGCCATCTGGTCAAATTCTATAGCATATCAAAGTCATATTTATTTTCCACTTCCCAATATAGTTCTCCTTCCTTCTTAAGTCCTTTTCCTAAGACGGGCCCTATACTTTTCCTAGCTGTGCTCAAGAAATCAGAGCTACCTTTGATGTTTCCTGCTCTTTTATTCTTCCACATTCATCCAACATGTACCTTCTGAAGCTTCTTTCCTGCCAAAGTCTCTGTCATTTCCAAGCCCAGTGCACAGTCTAAAGTGAATTCTCCTTCCTCCTGCGAACCTGGTTTATCTCTTACAATAACCAATTCACTCTTCAGCTCCAGTCTCTCCCCCACCCAGTTGTTCTCTTACCTTGTCTGATACCGTTTCCATGGGAACTCTTTCTCAAGAGCATCTGGGAGCTTTCACATGGCCTGTTGTACAGGTGCTCCTAGTCCTATTACATCAGAATCTTGGGTTGGCACCCAGGCATACATTGTTCCAAATTCCCAAGGTGATTTTTGATGTGGAACCAGAACTGCTAACTATAATTTAGAGAGAATGAGGCAAGACCAAGCACTAGATCAGTGGTCTCAAGCTTGGGTGCAGGTCACGATTGCTTGGTAAGCCACACTTGAATGCGCTCCACCCCCTAGAGTTTCAGACTCTGTAGGTCCTGGAAAGGGGGAGAGCGGGGTGCTGAGGATTTGCATTGGTGCTGCTAGTTTGGGGACCCCCAAACTTGGAGAACCACAGTGCTAAATTATTCTCTTTATTGGAGGCATCTGAAGGTGAGTTCATGGAAGGGAAGGCCACACTTGTTAAGGTCTCAATGGACTAGGAGTCATAAGTGATGCCACAGCAAAGGGCTCTCAGAAGAAGACCTGGATTAGCAGGAGAGGGGAGAAAAACATGTCTTCTGTTCACAAATCCCTTACTTTTCTAGTCACTTTGCTCACTGTGAAAGGGCCCTAGTTAAAATTCTTAACTTGAAATTCACTTGCAACATTTGGGGTGGGACCTAGAAGATGCCAAAAATAACAACCCCCCATCCAACAGATTGGTTACGCATGCTTTTCCAACTCAAATTTCTAAGGAATTCTCCACACTCTTGAGCTTGATTTTCTGCCTCTGTTTCCTTATGGATCACCCCACTTACAGCTGTCTACCTGCCTACCTACCAAATTATCTGCATGTGTCTGTATGTATGTATGTACATCGGTATCTATTTACCTGCCTACCCACCTACCCTCTACCTATATATTTCTCTACCTAGCTATCTATCTTTTACAATAAGGCCCTACGAACAAGCCCAAGCAGCTCTCCCAAATGCAGTGAAGAATATGGATGCCAACAAGTCTGTCACAGGAATATCCCATTACTGGGAAGAATGTAGCTTCCTCCTTTTTCATTTCATTTAGGTTTTAAAGGTAATTCTGACCTGGCAGGCAGATAAATCTGTATTCAGCATCTCCTGACAGGGATCATTGTAAATAGCATTCCTACATGAATTCTTGAGAGTTTATAGTAAGAAAGGAAGATGATGAATATAATCTGGAATGGAGGTTATAAATCTTTTTAAGACCTGATTTTTTCTCACTTTTCTAAGCATCTGTATTACAACCAGCTCTTTAGTTAATATTGTTCTTGGGCTGAAAAGCAAAGTTTACCAGAGCTGTCTTGACTGTGAGTACTTTATAATTATAAGAAAAGGATCAGTCGCTGAATTCTGAGCAGAGAAGGGAAAAAAAAAAAGGTACTACGAGCTGTACCAGTTCAGTTAATGGTGCAAATGAGACTTAGAGCCAAATGAAAGAGTAGAAATAGCGTGGGTCCTCATTGCTTGCTAAATTGGGGGAAAAATCCTACAAAGCTAAACTAAACCAGCTCATCAGTCAGTCCTTACTCATATTCTAAAAGTGTGGATCAATCAGGGAGCGAGGGAAGAATGGAGCTGGGCCTGTGCCTCCCATTCTCTGAAGCATGATAGAATGATGAGCAGAACATTATAAGCCTTCCTGCCATCGCAGCCCAACCGAGTTAAGCTCATTTCGGAGGGTTATAAAGATTCATGCAGCAATTATTTAGAGCCTTGCATATCCACCCTTTAATCAGGCTGGAGAAACGCACATGTGAGCTATTTTCTGGACATTGAGCAAGAAGGAAAAAGCAGGCGTGATTCTAAAGGCAATTCCTCTCTGACCGCCTTTTGAGCTTCCACTTTCTGGCACCTCCCTATGCTCTTTGAAGCAAATCAGACAACCATCTATAAAGGTTTCCACAGGGGTCCTGAGAGGCTGGTAATGGGGACCTGCTTTGCCGCCCAGCTCTGATCTTTCCTGAAACATCACAAAGGTAGTTTCCCTGCTTCTCCCAGTAAGACCTCTTTTCCTGCCATGCTGGTCCAGAACTTCCATCTGTATCTTGATGCATCTTAGTAAGGGCACATTTTCACCATAGTATTGGATTTTAGGTTGCAAGCGTTTTTTTTTTTTTCTTTTTCTTGAGGGCAGATTCAGAGTTTGAGTCTATTTTGTTTTGCCCCCATCATTCAGCATAGTGTGAAAATATTTCATGAATGAATCCATGCCTGGATAAGTAGCAGATAGCATGAATTTTGGTTCCGAGCCACATGCCTCAACCATGAGCTTTCTTAAGTCCATGACTTCCATCAGAATCTGTGGTACGCACACAGGGTCTTTCACAACCACATTCTGCCCAAGTTTCTGGCCATCCCCGCTGCTCCCAAAGCCAGACACCATGTGTACTAGCCTTTGCACCAGTGTTTCATGTGTCCCAAATACTCCCATATTTTCTCAAATCTCCATGCCCTTCCACTCACCGTGGACTTTTCCAGAAGCCTCACCTGCCCACCCCTACAGACTACTAATCTTGATTTAGGATACCAGTCAGGTGCCATCTCTATATGGAGACTTTCCCCAACCCCAGCTCCAGCCCATGTGGGGAGAACCTCCTTATGACATTTCAGATTGGGTCTACATCCATTACAACATCTGGCCAGCTGTTTCATCATATATATCTGCTTACATTTGTTCTCCTTAATGCCGCTTCCCATTTCATGCTGTGACTGATAGATTAGGGTCTCCCCAAGGCCATGTACCTGGTCTTAGTCATCTCAGAGTCTGTATATAATGTACACATATCACAAATATGTGTATACACACATGATATAATGTGTCTGTGATATAGGTACTCAATAAATATTCAGGGAATAGAAATGAGTTAGTTATATAACTTGAAGGCAGTGAAAACTATGTGAAAGAGTTTTCAGTTCCTCAAGCTTCTAGTAACAGCATTAAAAACACATTAAGCCAGTGGTTCTCAAAAATGGGCCCCAGACCAGCAGCATCAGACATCCCTGGGAACCAGTTAGAAATATAAAATTTCAGGTCATACCAGGGACTTCTTGGATAAAAAATAGTAGTATAGAAATATAGAAATTTATATTTCAAATTTATATTTCAGAAATTTATATTTCAAGGTAATTCTGGTGTTTGCCAGCAAGAGTCTCTGCTTTAAATAATTAGAAGCAATACTGTGGTAAGATGAGGCAGGGAGAAGATCAAGGTCATAGGAATTAAACAGCACAGGTTCAAATCCCAGCTGTTCTGCTTGAGTTGATGGCTGTGTGGATTTGGGCAAATTAACTAAGTTCTGAGGCTTATTTTGCTCATCAATAAAAGTTTTAGGGACCAGAGTATGTGACAAAATGTCTAGGCAAGTGCCTGGGGCTCTGTAAACACTCAGCAATTTATTGTTTCCCAAAATACATTCCATCAGACATTAGTCTCAAAATATTCAGGGAGAGGAGAAGAGGAACAAAGTCACCTGGTCAAATAACTTTGAGAAATAAGACAACTATTCCTCCCTTGGAGAGTCTCAAGTCACAGGCATATTAAAAGGCTCTAAGAAGTTTCACAACTTTTCTTTCAAAGTTTGTTTGATTCAAAGTTTCCTTCCTTCCTTTGTCCCTTTCTTCCTCTCTCTCTCCCTCCTTCCCTCCCTCGCTTCTTTCCCTCCCTCCTCCTCCCACCTCTTTTGCCTTTTTTTCCCTTCATTCCCTGTCCACATGTGCACGCGCGTGTGCAAGAGAGAGAGAGAGAGAGAGAGAGAGAGAGAGAGAGAGAGAGAGAGAGAGAGAGAGAGAGAGAGAGAGAGAGAGAGAGAGAGAGATCAGCTTCTGGTTATTTAAAGGGAAAAATCAAAAGGAACATTTTCACTTTGGATTTCAATTTTAGATTGTTCATTTTTTTAATTGACTTTGGGAAGAAGAATGACCTCAAGAATTTCCTTAGAGTAACAAACTGAATATCTGGAATATAAGACTAACTGTCAATCACCCCACAGATATTTAGTATGTACCAATGTCAGTTGCTCTCCTTGGTGTTGAGGTTACAGGAGGTGGGTAACAAGAGAGAACAAACTTGAATCAGGAAGGTCTGAGTTGATGAAATTTAAGCTCAAAAGTCATGGGGCAATATGGGAAAGATTTGGGCAGATGGAATAGGAAGAGCAAGAACATGAAGGGAAAGAGCTTGGTATTTTTTAAGAATGCAAAGAACGCCAGTGTTTCTGCACAATGAGAAGAGGAGAGGAGAATGGAAAGATAAAAGTTATGAGTGGCAAGGTCTGGTCTAGTCACATCATGTTAGCCACAAAAAAAACGGTCTGAATTTTGTTCTAAATACAATGATAACATATTTTACTAAAACATGCTGCCTTGGTCTGATTTTTAGGGATGAGACTCCTGCCCTCTAGTCTACATCTTCTTTGGTGAAACATAATTACTTCAAAGAGCAGGGCATCAAGTATTTTTCCTACATTACACCCATTCACCCAGCTCTCACCATCCATCCATCCATTCACCCATCATGCTAGAGTCACCTCTGACTTCTGATATGCCAGGCCACTGTACTTAACAGGCAATGAAGATAGACAGATACAGAGGACAATGCAAAGGGATTTGTCATCCAGTGAAGTGCTTGCTGGTGAACGGCGCCTAGAGGGAGTACGGATGGTTATGTTTGCTGCACTGAACTACCTCACCTTATTCCTCAAGGAGTCAGTGTGCACTGGATGGAAAAAAACACCTCAGAACTTTGATTACATACTACATAGGTGGATTAATTTACCACACTCAAAAGCATGCCAAGTATAATTGCTTTGGATACTGGATTTGTGTGGAGCACAGAAACTAGGGTAATAAGAATTCAAAGCTGACACATCAAACTCAGTTCCTCTGTCACCCATAAGACCTAATCTTGCTTAAGGGGTGATCCTGTACTTGAATGACTGTGCTACCGCATCGTTTTAAAAGCCTTTGGAAATTATTTCCTTCTTTATTTCATTAACCAATGTTTTTCTCCCTCTAACACTCTCTTGAACTGCCTCTCATAAAAAAACTTTTTCTGTTTCCTGTGGCAAAGGAAAGGAAGAAAAATACTGGCAACGAAGCATATGCTAAGGTAATTTAAGAGTTGTGATAAGCCAAAAGGAAAAGATAAACAGCCCCCAGAAACCCACAAAGTTAAAGAGGTTGTTCCTTTTTAAGGAACTCTAATTGGACACGGCGGGGGTCTTGATCAGGGTGCCTTGTCACTTTACTAGCGGAATTTTCTACTACGATGTACGAAGCTAAAGTGTGTGCTCTAACTTTTCTGAGATTGCTTTTCTCACAGCTATTATCCAACCTTGAACTGGCACAACCAATTTTGGAGGGAGAAGGGCCATGGAAATGAATGTCTAAACCTTGGACCTGGAGTATGTGAACGGTTTTTAGTATTATAGCACAATGTTTTGGCCCTAGTAGCTACAGAGTCACCATTCCATGTTGGATTTCTCTTGGGATTGTACCAGCTGGCCAGTGCTGAGGAGTCCACCCTCCAGTTATCTAGAGGTTGTCTTGAGGAGGAGTGAAAAGGCAGGAAGAGAAAATGGAACCCAATAAAGAGACAATGCTTTCCCTCAGCACAGTCTCCAGTGGAATCTCAGAGTTAGTGTCAGGTTTAATGAGGGAATCTGGACCAAGGCTCTAAGTTCTAGGGGGGGACACTGAGTGATCCCCATGCCCAGGTGGGGAGTCATGACTATTAACGAGCTACAATGACACGGCGCCGACCTGCTCCTCACTGTGCAAAGGAGAGATAGCCCCCCATTATATTGAAGAATAATTATCCTTGTGTTATAAATGGTGAGACTAAAACCTAGAGAAGTTAATTAAAGAACTTGCCCAAGGTAACAACAGTCCAAATGGAAAAGGGAATAAGGCAGAGACTTTGGCACTCTTAACAAAGAGTTTTTCAAGACTGTGATGAAGGCAAAATAAGGACACGGGCCTCCACCTTTTCCCTTACTGGGGGAATATTTCTCAAGCTCTTTGTGTAAACTTGACCTTTGAAACGTAATAGGTTTTTAAAATGACAGTAGCTCCTCCCCCAGGTAGCTGTGTGCTGGATTCTGGGTGTATGTGCCATCCCCTCTAAACTTCCCACATGACCCCTGCTCAGGATTTGTGCCCTGACAGCTGGATATGCTGCTTACTCGGTTCTTCCCCTTGGGAAGGAAAACAGTCCCATGTAGAGACCCCTTTCAGGTTCGGTTGCACTGCACATCAGGTTGTTTCTCAGGAAATCAACCTAACTTGATGCAGGTTATGCAAAGCATACAGTTCTGGGCAGGGGTGTGAGGGCACCAATCTTCCACATAGTTACAAAGAAATGTGTTTGGCTTATGTGCTCTATTTCCTCCATCCTGGGAAATAGTTTCTCACATGTAATGTTCCTCAAATTAGGACTTACAATGTCTATGCATGTTTAATGTGACACTTCTTTATTTTTCTCCCATGAGATGCTGTAATTAAGTACCCTGTGTGCCCACCATCGATGCCATCTTACAATCAAGAAAATATCCTCTTTATTTATCTCTATCACAAGTCTCTTTCACTTAGAACTTGAGGTGTCTTCCAGCAAATACAATGAAATATAAATAGAATTTCTCAGCATGGGAAATTCACTTTGTTAAAACTTTGAATTTTTCCCAAAGCAGGCTCGAGCAAAAGCAAACTTTAGAAGCCTCTGGGTTGTTTTGGAAAAGGAATCTCATCCTGATCTTGTTCTGCTCTGAGGACACAGGCAAGTCAGGGCCAGCAGAGCGGCCAAGTTGCAGAACTCATCAGCATCACACAGGTCGCCAGAGGCAGCCAAGGGAGTTGGCTCTGTTGTGACTGTGGCCTTGCAAACCCAGGCAACTCCCAGCACCTGTGACACAGGGACATACTGTGGGCATTTAATCAAAACGTGCTGACAGTTGCCGGCTGCTGAGAACGAAATCGGAACCAGAAGGGAGGCAGTCTCCTGCTTACATCCTCCCATGTCACAAACAACAACGAAAAACTTGAGCTTGAATTCTTCTCCTTCCAGCTGCCTTAGCACTGACCTTAGCAGCTCAGCATAAAACTCAACGATGTTGTAAGGATATTTGATCCAGGCTCCCTAAACCTCAGCTAACCTTTTCCTGGCCCATGTAAGCTTTCCATCCTCTTAACTGTATACACTTGTTGCTAAGTTCACCTAGGAAGGCATAGAAAACAGAGTAATTGTGCAAAGGAACCAAAGAATTTGCCCATTAGCAGTTCTGATCTTAGTTGGTAAATAAATTAAGCTTATCACTGAGAGTAGAGGTTAGACAATAGTTGAAATGTCATTGAGAAAGGTAGTGGTAGCTTAGGGGAAATCAGTCATGAAGGAAAAAAAACATATTTTGGGGGTAGTGTAAGTCCAAGGCATAAGAATACTATGAATTCAGTGTTAAAACAAACCAACAGTTTGGAATTACCTATCTGTCTGTCTACCTCCCTACCTCCCTACCTCCCTCCCTCCCTACCTACCTAGCGATCTGTCTATTGGTACATATATGTGCCTCTTCATGTAGCACAAAATGAGAAAAACTGTGACTTTTAATACACATGAATAGTTACAGTCCTGCCAAATTCTGGGCATGCAGGAGAAAATAATAAAAAAAGACCTTGGTGGCAGAATATCTGAGACCACCAGCGACTAAGTACTGGCCACTGGTAAGCCAACCCAGTTTTCTGACCCTCAAATCTTTTATCTGTTAGTACTTCCCTTTATGACCTTCTCACCACATAGTAGTGATGGGGGTCTTAAATTGATTATGTATGTAACAGTGTTTTCTAAAGGCACCATCAGCTGGGAGACTAACATAAATGACAATGTTGGTATTATCACCATTTCCATCATCACCACTATGACCATCAGCATCAGCACCATCACCATCACCATCACCAACTGCACCATCATTATCACTATCATTATCAATGCTGTTAAGTCCTGCCTCCACCCTTCACTCCAAGGCTGGGCATCAGCACAAGTTCAAATATCTACAGAAGTCACGCAAATCCCACAGAGGAGTAAATGCAAAGTGCCTGTCTCATCTAAAATGGGCTGCCTCTACTCAGCTGTGGTTATTTTAGGGCATCTTGTAGTACAGGTGATAATGTTAGATTTGTTGCTGTACTAAAAAAGACAGAATTATAAATGTTGATACAAAACATCTTGATTTTTAAAATGTGGTCATTAAGATAAAAGCATTTGAAATACACCAGCAAAGACAAAGCAAGTGGGTTTGCAAACTCACTTGTTCAAGGGCCAGATATTGCAATCTTTGGAACAATGTACAGGAGCTGGTTCCTTGAAATAAACAATGTCATGCCAATATAAGTAATGATAATTATCTAATCATCCTTACCCATGGTCATCCTCATGCTCATTACCACCACTCCTGAAAGGGATAATGGACTTGTGTTATTTTGGGGTGGCAAAAAATGTTTCTGTGTTTTTAAAGAGCGGTGACAAAATCAGCGACTCAAGACAACCTTAGAAGTGCTTCAACTACATCTTTTTTTTTCTTAGAATTATACTAGAAAGTTAGAAGAGCCCATCTGACCCACAACTACAGAAGGAAAAAATGGGGAAATCCCAGAGGAGAAGTGACTGCTCAGGTGACATGTGAGAGTGCAGTAGGATGAGGATTCTGATTCTGATTGGGTGGCACCCTCAGTCTCCAGGGCTCTTTCTGCTTGCCCATGATTTTCTTTGTTTCAGATTCTTTTTATCTTCTGAACCCTTTTGGCAATTTCAGATCAATAAAGAGGTGCAGAAAGGTCAAGTCTGCTCAGTGCCATAAGACTTCTTTCCCCTCCCTGTGAATTATTTCCACAACTGCTCCTCAATCTCTTATATTCTAACCAGTTTGCAGTCTTTAAGAGAAGGTGCACAGGTTAGCAGAAGAAATCACACACCCAGCATCCTAATATTTAAATAGGTGGTGCTCCATCCTATCTCTTCTCATTTTTTAAAACAAATTGCTTTGGCCTGAGTGAGAAGCAGGAGCAGAAACCATGTAGAAAGGAGAGGGGGGCATAAACTGGTAAAGATCATTGCTTCTTTATAGGCACAACAAAATTGCTGATAGAAATGTATCAAAGACAACAGTTACTGCAGAAAGAGTAACAAGGAAAGCAATATCATAAGCAGGCAGAGTAAAAGGGGGCTGGGGAATGATGAGGCGCCTCTCTCCCCAACCCCCCCCCCAAATGAAAAAGGTCATTGAGATGAAAATAACCTTGGGAACCCGGAAAGAGTGCTCCATTACCACAGACGGGAAGAAAACATAGTATCCGATCAGATGGAACAGATTGAAATGCGATGCCACTCAAGTGTGAATGCCACCAAATGCATTGTGGAACGATCTGGGGAGCTGGCACGAAGGAATATGAGTCCTGCCCCCACCCCTCACTCCATGGCTGGACATCAGCACAATTCCCAAGCAGGGGTTTGTAAGGTCATAATGTACACAGACGCATCTTTGTAGATCCCAAGTGAGGGTGGCTGGTGGGAAAATGTGATAAACATTAACTGGGAGTGTTTTTGCAGAGGGGCAATGGCTGTTCGACTGGGGTGTTAAAAAGATGCAAACGATCGAAGATACACTTAAGTTTTTTTATTTTTAAATGAAGGGATGCAAAGTTGGTCTTTGGAGAGGAAGAAAAGAACCAATGTCATTGCTTATATCACTAGCTTCTCAAGGTTGTTTACTGATAGAATTGGTTCAAGTCCAAGATGCTGTCTTAGAAACAATTAGTGTTTTCCTCTAAAATACAACTCTAACAGAAAACATTAAGTGATAACTGCTTAAATGCTTCAGTATTAAGAATATGTGTGCCCTTTCCCCAGACTTTTGCTTTACAAGCACCAGAAAGGAATAAGGATAATAGGTCACAGAAAACATAAAACAAAAGGTTTGATGGAAAGTGATGAAAGAGAGGGCTGGGATTGGCATGAGGGGAAGGAGAGGGATGGCTGGTGCTAGATTTTATAGTGCCAATCAAAGTAATTGTTCTAAACTGTCCTAGTTAATCCAGAGTCTATAGTTTAACTATTAACTAGTATATAGGTTGTCTTTGAATCCTTCCAGCTTTTTTGCCATGCATTTTGCACTATTCCATTAGCTGGCAATGCCTTCTTAATTCTTTACCTCTCCTAATCCAGAATGAGGCATACTGCCTGTAAGCCAGGATCTGTGCCCGTGACTTTCTCAGATCATTCCTGCAGACACTCTCCGCACACCTTTCCTCCATGCACCTGGTATTTATGGAACATCAGCTCTGTGCAGGCACCATGCTGAAGTAAGTGTATAGAGCAAAATGTGATAAAAAGGTTCGGTTCTTATCTTCTAAGAAGACGAACGTTGAGTGCAAAGAGCATGGTAAGGGCCTCCCTGGTGGTGTAGGGGTTAAGTCTCAGCGCTATCACTGCTGCAGCCTGAGTTCAATCCCCCAATTCCTGGTAAGGGAGCTGACCACAATGGCACAGCAGACATCACCTGTCTCACCCGCTGCTCCCCTCAGCAGTGTTTCAGTAGATCCTCCTGTTCTGCTCCCCACTTTATCTCTGGTGAATTCTCTTACCCAATGCACTCCTGGCCAATATCCCAGTTCTTCCATGCATGAATCAATAAAATAAATCTTAAAAAAAAAAAGAGCATGGTGAAATCAGTAACATAGGTGACATGGGGAAGTAGACAAGGGAGAATCACCCAGATCATGGAAACTAGAAAGGATTCCTGGAGATAGGAACTTGGTGTACAAAATCTCTATGGGACACACATAGGATATTCAGGAACTATGCTGAAGTGAGTAGCATGGTGGGAGAAAGGGATAGAGGATATACAGGAGTATTTTATGATACTCTAAAAGGTACATGCTATCTGCAGGGAATAAGAGGGACTCAGTAAAGATCTGAAGAAGCGAAGAGACTTACTCAGATTTTACAGAGACTCTGCTGATTGAATTGTGACCATGAAATGAAACAAGAAACCATTACACACAATTGGATTTTCAGGTCAAATTGTGATTTGAGCTAGGGGAGTGGCAGCAGGGATATATAAACAATTAAGAGTAAAAATTGATAGGGTTTGGGAATTTATTCTAGCTACAACAGAGGAAGAAGGATGGTTTCTAGGCTCCTGGCTTGAGCAACTCATTAGATGATAGGGCAGGCAAGCACTGAGGTGAAAATGCCAGACATGGGGCCTCCCTGGTGGCGCAACGGGTTAAGTCTCAGCCTATGAAGCTATCAGCAGCCACTGCAGCATGAGTTCAATCCCCGGCCAGGGAGATTCCCACATGGCGCAGCAGACCTCTCCTGCCTCGCCCACTGCTCTCCTAAGCAGTGTATTTCAGTTGATCTGCCTGTTCTGCTCCCCGCTCTGTCTCTAGTAAATCCTCTCACCACCCCACACCTCTGGCCTACACCCCAGTTCTTGTATGCCTAAATAAATAAATCTTTATAAAAACAGAAAAGGCCAGACATAAATGGAAGAATGTGTTTGGGATATGTTGAGTTTCATTTCAGATATGGATTGGATATCCTAGTGGAAATACCTAGGGACATTTAGATATTCTGGATAAAAGTCTTGAGCTGGAGAAAATACAACAGGATCATAAACTCATAGACAGTAATTTTAATTATAATTGTAGATGATAACCCATGGGAAACCACACACACCAAAAAAGCAAAGGAAAAACAGCCTGGACTTGAACTTCTGGAGACCCTGACATTTACAGGATAAACAGAGTAGGAGGCACCAATAGGAAGACAGAAGGGGCCAGAAACATAGGAATGAGAGTTCTTTGACATAGATGCCAAAGGGAAGGACATTACAAGCAGGAAGAAGCAGTCAGGGATGGAAGTGCAAGATGTGACCAGAAGTGTTTACTAAACTTAGCAAACAACAGGCTATTTGTGAATATAGTAAAAGTAGTTACAAGTCGGTAAAAATGATTAGTTGTAAAGTATGTGGGAAGTGAGAAAATAGAAAGGGTATATAACCCTTTCAAGAAATTTCCCTATAAAGGGGAGAACTAAGCACCAGATCAAGAAGAGGGAAGGAAGTGTTCTTTCCTAAAGTTTTTATGGGAGCCTGGCCCATCCAATATCTTAATTTTGGATTTTTAGCTTCTTGAATAAGATAATAAATTGCTGTTGCTTAGTCACCCAGTGTGTGGAAGCTTGGGACAGTGGTCTTAGAAACCTACCATGGATGTCAAGACTGGGCATTCCCTAGGTTTGCTCCCTGCGTTATGAGTAAACCACCAAAAACATATCAATAAAATTAACTATCTCAAAGGCACCATCAACTCAGGAGAGTAGCTACTAAAATATGACTGAAAAGAATGAAGAGAGAAATATCCCTTACGTGCAATAAAGACAATGGATCAGACACACATATATCTTTTCTCATCATGCCTTATGGTGCTTTTTGTCCCCAAGAATGACCAGGCTCATGCCACAAACATAGATGATCTCAGATCTAATGACCGGCAGTCAACAGACCCAAGTCAGAAGACTTGATTAGGGATGTATCTACTTTCTTGTTACCCGGATCTATAACTGTTCTCGTAAAGCCACAGTAATAAGCGTATCATGGGCTCATAGCAACCTGCCCCAAGTGCTAAGTGAAACAAAAAGACCAAAGAAATGACCCTTGTCTTTAAGTCGTGACAATTTAATGTTGACACAAGTGACTTACATGCATGAAATACCAAGAGAATATTACAAATCAGAATGTAATGAGGCGCTAAATTGAATAAGGAAGACTATCAGACTGTTGTGCGGTTCTGACTCTGGCCAGAGTTGGGTGGAGTTGGTTGGGAAGCTTTGTGGGGAAGATGCGACCTTTCACCAGATAGATACTAGGCTCATAATGAGGAGGCGCAGTACTTACAGTGTCTTCTTTGTCTCATGTCATCCTAAGCCAGGGATTTTTCAGCAAGTCTGGGGAAGTTGAGTTGGGATAAAGGACTAAAGTCCTAACAACTCCACAGGGCTCCCTCATCAACAGCAGCAGATACAGACAAATCTACAGATTCAGTGAAAATGCTTTAGTGCCCAACCATTCAAGTTTATAGTACCTGGTCTCATCTCAAACCTACAGCCCCTAGTCAATACATACTTGTTGAATGAAAATACGCCTGAGAATATTAAACACCTACAACTTTGGGGCGCTAACATGTGCTCAGTATCTTTCTTTCTCTTTTTTTCCCTGCCCATCCAAAGAAACTAATGCATAGTTTAAAGATCAAATATTTCTATATGTTTGGTTCAAAAATAGCAATCCTCTTCCATCACTACCAGTTTCTTCCTTCCCAGAATCAACCACATTTTCCTGTTCTTTTTTTTTTTTTAGCTTATTATTTTGGTATTTATTTCCAGGCCTATAATGTGTTTTGCTACTATTCTTGTCATGGTTGATTTCAGACTTTATCTAGTAACTTCTCACTACTGATGACATAGATACAGGATTTTTCTGCTACTTGTTATATCCACACATGTACCTTCTCCCCTATTTGCCTGATATAATGCTTACATTGTTATTAAATGTTTGTTACTATGGCCATGTAAAAACTATACACAATTGAGCCCTGTGGTAAATGATGACTATCTTTTAAAAATCTCTTGAATATATTCTCCCCTGGAGTTGTCTTTTAATAATCTACTTATTTACATATACTCTGGAGACTTTGCACCAGGTTTCTATTATACTGCTTAATCACTATGCATCCTTGGGCAAGTTACTTAACCTCTCTGTGCCACAGTTTTCCCATCTGTAAAGCAGCAATAATAACACCAACTCACAGTATAATGTGTCAATGTCCTCCAGTTAAAATACCTCTGGGATCACACTCTGGTCAAACAAAGTTAGGTTTATTAGCTAATCACTGCAAAGAGGGAGAGATGCACAATTAGGCACTTTGGGATGCTTCCATAGAGGGGTGTGAGAAAATACTGTATTAGGTGATTAGGGAGGGTTCAAAGAAACAAGGTCACTATGCATTGACGCTGTCAGAAAGTGGGGTAGTTCTACAGTGGATTTTCAATGCATTTCATCTATAGAAAGGACTCTGTAGAAGAGGGTAACACTGCAATTGGTAAAGAAAGACAGTCACTCATCTTAGCATGGAGAGGAAAGTGTTTTGTATTTTTGTGTTTTGGATAGGGATCTGTTTCTGGTTGTATTTAGGCAAGATTATAATCTATAATTTAGGCAAGCTATATAACATATAAGTTATGAATCTCATGTCATCCTAGTCACTGACTGGCCTTGCTGATTAGTGGTGTTCTGTAAGGTTGTGTAAGTTCAGTGGGAGAGCACCATGACCTAAATAGGATGCCAGGTAGCTCCTAACTGCACCTAGATATTAGAGTTAGTGTCAGGCCAGGTGCCGGCACCAATGCCTTCTTTTCTCATTCTCAGTGCTGAGGATTCAATGAATCTCCATTCATATAAGCCATTAGAAATAGAACTGGATAGAATAAGTTCTTAACATTGTTGGTTAGATGACACGAAAAGCACAGATAATAAGAGAAAAGACAGCAACACTGGATGACATCAAAATTAAAAATCTTTTCATAATAAAGAATACTCAACAGGGTGAAAAGGCAACTGCAGAATGGGAGAAATATTTACAAATCATATTCTAGGGGCCTCCCTGGTGGCACAGCGGTTAAGCGCTGCGCTGTGGAGCTGTCGGCAGCGGCGACGCGAGTTCGACGCCCGGCCAGGGAGAGTCCCACATGGTGCGGCAGACCTCTCCTGCCTCGCCCGCTGCTCCCCTCAGCAGTGTATTTCTGATCTGCCTGTCCTGCTCCCCACTGTGTCTCTGGTGAACCCTCTCGCCGCCCCACGCCTCTGGCCTGTACCCCAGCTTGTATGTATAAAATAAAAAATAAATCTTTAAAAAAAAAATCATATTCTAGTAAGTGATTGATATCCAGTGTATATAAAGATCTCCAACAATAGCAAATAAGTAAACTTGATTAAAAATGGACAAAAGACCTGAATAGACTACTCCAAGGATATATGCATTACCAATAAGTACATGAAAAGACTTCAATATCACTAAGCACTATGGAAATGCAAATCAAGACCACAATGAGATACCACTTCACACCTATTATGATGGCCATTATAAAAAAGCAAACTAAAAACAAAATAACAAGAGTTAGTAGGAAGATAGAGAAATGGGGACCCTTGTGTATTGTTGGTGGGGATATAAAATGGCACAGTCACTGTGGAAAATGATATAAATCCTCAAAAACATAAACATGGAATTACTGTATGGCTCTGTGATCCCATTTCTGGGAGTAAACCCAGAAAAAGTCAAAGCAAGCATTTGAACAGATATTTGTACATCAATGTTCACAGCAGCAGTATTCACAATAGACAAAAGGTGGAAACATTCCAAGAGTCCATTGATGGGTGAATGAATAAACAAAATGCATGAGATAGATTCAAAAGCATGAAAAAGAGGAAATTATGACACATGGTATAACACAGATAAATCTTGAAGATGTCAGATGAAGTGAAATAAACCAGTTGCAAAAGGACAAATAGGCTATGATTTCATTTATGTGAGTGGTTAAATCAATAGAGATAAAAAAATGAAATGGGGAAGACGTAGCTGGGAGTTAGTGTTTAATGAGTACAGAATCTCTACAGGGGAGGAGGAAGGTGTTTAGAGGTGGGTGCTGGTGACGGTTGCACAGCAATGTGACTTTGCTGAATGCTATTGAATTTACAATGAAAGATGGTTAAAATGATAAATTCCCAATGCATAATTTATTATACTAATTGCTAAATTAGAAAATAAAATGATTTCAAATCTGATCTACTCCAACTATCTAGATTTCCCTTTAAGATATTTAGCAGCAACAGAATGTCACAAAAATTTCCTAACAATTTTAGAAATAGTAGACTTTTAATACTGCTTTATAGATAAAGAAAAAAAAAACCCAACATATAAAGTAAGTTGTTTAAAATCATAGTATTAGGTAGCCAAGATCTACCAAGAACTCATACAACTCAACAACTAAAACCAAAAACCGAGTCCAAAAAAGGGCAGAAGAGCTAAATAGATACTCCAATGAAGACAGACAGATGGCTAGTAGGCATACTTTTATCAAGGAAAAGAAAATCAAAACCATAATGAGATACCAACTCACACCTGGGAGAATGCCCCATATCAAAAGTACCAGAAACAAGTGCTGGTGAGGATGAGGAGAAAAAGGAACCCTTGTACACTGCTGATGGGAATGTAGACTGGGCCCTCCCCTATGGAAAACAGTATGGAAGTTTCTTAAAATATTAAAAATAGATCTACCATATGATCAAGCAATTCCACCCTTAAGTATGTACCCAAAGAATGCAAAACCACTAATTTAAAGGAGTGTGTGTGTGTGTGTGTGTGTGTGTGTGTGTATACTCCTATATTCACCGCAGCACAATTTACAATAGCAAACTTACAGAAACAATGTAAGTTCCCAAGGGTGTGGTGGAATTAGTAAGACATTGCATATATACCATGAGAAACTACTCATCTGTTAAAAAAAAAAAATGAACCCTTGACATTTTTGACAACATGGATGGAACTAGAGGGGATAATGCTAAATAAAAAGTCAGAAGAAGAAAGACAAACACTGAGTGGTTTCATTTATATGTGCTAGTTTCACTTACTATAGAGAAATAAAACAAATGGTGAGACAAAAGCAAACTAATAACAATCCCTAGAAATATGACTGTAAAATTTAGGCTACCAGAAGGGCAGAGAAAGAGGTTAA
This sequence comes from Scalopus aquaticus, assembly GCA_004024925.1. Lineage (NCBI taxonomy): Eukaryota > Metazoa > Chordata > Mammalia > Eulipotyphla > Talpidae > Scalopus > Scalopus aquaticus. The sequence continues at coordinate 131,748 of PVIJ01000033.1, read as the reverse complement.
ACCAAAGTGGGGAGAGGATACAACAGATTATGGTGGAAGACTGTGGGCGCCCATAGCAAGATTCTGTACCTCAGTATCATATACAGCATTGTAAACTTATGCTGCATCAAATATATAATTAGGGCCTCCCCGGTGGCGCAGCGGTTTAATGCTTCGCTGTGGAGCTGTCAGCAGCGGCGACGTGAGTTCAACGCCCGGCCAGGGAGAGTCCCACATGGTGCTGCGGACCTCTCCTGCCTCGCCCACTGCTCCCCTCAGCAGTGTATTTCTGATCTGCCTGTTCTGCTCCCTGCTCTGTCTCTGGTGAACCCTCTCGCCGCCCCGCACCTCTGGCCTGTGCCCCAGTTTGTATGTATTAAAAAAAAATCTTAAAAAAAAAATATATATATAAAATTATGTGTATTTGAATATATAGTCATTCAAAAGAGAACAGAGAGACCTCTAACAAGGAAACTAGGGCCATGTTCTAAAATGGCTACTGAGTATTATAATCAGTTGTAGTCTGTAAAGGAATTTTGAAGGAGTCGACATTGTAAGTAAAAATAGTTAAGGGCAGGAAACTGTTAAGATGTTGCAAATAGATCCCAGTCCCTGGGCTTGCCCAAGACATCTTTTGTATGTACCAAGAAGCCAGGGACAAAGATGGAGAGGTAGAATGTACACAATGCTTATCGACCTTGGGAATTTTGTCAATACCAAGATTATTTGCTGAGGAGGAATAGTTATGTGCATTTCTGAAGGAATTACCTTTCCATCTTGCCTGTGTGCTAATTTGCCTCATGGCGCTGAAGAGGGATCCCAAGCCTAGCTGGGAGGGAGAGAGACAGGGAGAGGGAGAGAGGGAGAGGGATGCAAGAAGGCGTAAATGAAAACAAGAAAAGGTATGCACTCTACTGCAGTCAGTTAGCAGTGTCAAGAGAAACTATCAATTCCCACTTCTGAGGGTAGGGGACCTTGTTTAGGAGGCTAGGGTGAGGCTCTCTGGGTGAAGCCCAGGTCAGTTTTAGAGAGGTTATACTTTCTGCGCTTGATCTTGGGATTGCCATCAACATTTTTAACCCAGTAATACAGGACTCCGAACCCAGCTTCTCAGCTTCTGCAGGGAAACTGCACGGAGACTGCGTGACTGCACAGGTCTCATCTTTGCCATTGGCCCAGAAGGTGGGGTAGAATCCACATTATCCAGAAAAAGGAATTGGGGGACCTGCAAACACCAGGGCAGCCTGGTCCATATGGATCAAGGAATTTACAAACATGGAATATTGGAGCAAGAAGGGAAACTTAGGACCATTTCTGGCCTATGTCCAACCTTCCCAGATAGGGAAACTGAAGCACTGAAGATTGAATGCTGTGAGTCAGGGACAGGGTATGGAAAGTAAGTCCTCCCACCTGTCCTTGACAGCTTTCCATCACACCCACACTTCCCAAATTTGCCGCATACTGAGAGTGACCTGCATGGAGTAGCAGAAACACAGTTTCCTAGGATCTCCCGCACTTACTGAACCAGGGTTGTCAGGGGAAGAGTGTGGCGACACATGTGCTATACTGGCAGTGGGGAGAAAGGAAGAGCATTGCTCGAGGCCGTATTCATCTTTGTTTTGTTTTTAATTCACGTTTAATCCATGCCCCTCCTCCAATACTTCCATTGTCTCCTGTACATCTCAGTAAGTCACAATATTTTGGAGGCTAACATTTAACAGAGAGGTGGGAAGAAAATTCTCCATCATTTGGAAGTTTGGCTTTGAAGCCCTCATTTCCAGCTTTGTGACTGTGGGCAAGTTACTGAACTACTTTGTATCACAGTTTTTCTCATCCATAAAATGGATGTGCTGGTCACTCTTGCTGCATTGGCCTGGGGTAGGGATTAAAGAAAAGCAAATGCAGTAAGTAAAGTGCCTCGTGGAGGAGCTGGCGCTGAGGGAGAGAAAGGGCCCCAGGCTGGGGCGAAGGGTGGGAATTTGGGGGAAGAGTGGGAGCATTTCTGGACTTCACAGACTTGTGCCAGCTTACACTGTCCAGCGGGCAGGGGACCCGTCTGGCACCGGGGCTAAACCACTGCCAGGGAACGCAGAAGCGGCTGCAGGCAGTTCTGAACATGCAACCCAGACATCCATGTTGACCAGGAATGAACCTGGAACCATGTTGCTCATGTACAAAACAAACCAGACATGGGAAGAGAATGATGTTGGAACTTGATGTCCTGAGCTCAAAATCAAGAGTTCAAACGGGCCTCTCCGAAGCACATGCAGCCTCCTCTGACCGAGGTGCCAGCCAGCCCGGGGCTCCTTCCAGGTTCCTGCTGTGGACCTGCTGCTTCCTGTTGTAATGTGTCTGAACAGTATTTTCTAAAGCCTTCTCCTTTAAAGGTGAGCTAAAAAGTCCTTGGGTGTCTAAAAGAAGACAAAAGCAAACCCCAAAATAGGTATATTGAGTATGATTTGTAAAATAACTATATTCCCCTGAGCTGGGACACTCTGATCTGTCCTTCCTCCCTTACACATGATGAATGGCAGTAAATTAATCATATGAACTAACAGACATTAGTTGATTCATTGGTTTAATAAATACTGATGGAACAACTACTATAGAGCTGGCACCAAAAACCTGCAGTGGAGCTATCCGGATGAGGGGTTGAGGCTGCATGGTGGGAGGAAACTGAGAGGAGAAAGAATAGAGTAAGAAGTTCAAATACAGTACATTAGGAGAGATGGGATAAACAGAGTTACAATGTACAATGACTTAAAAAAACGTATTATCAGCACAGTACAATCACCAATGTGCATGGTAGTTAGTTGCCTGAAGCTATCCAGGAAATCCTAAATTAAATTAAATTACAATGGGCCTAATCTGCCTAAGAAGGTGAGGATTTATATATTAGAGGGAAAAGGTTCCCCAAACCTGTAATATGTAAGGGGAAGAAGCTTCACTGACGTAAAAAAAAAATCCCGTAGACCCTCTTCTTCCTGGACCCAGATGCGGCCTTGGTGGGAGGGGCCCGCTGAGCAACACTGCCTTAGCGGGGCTTTGGTTTTCCCTAGAGGATATCAGTTCTAACCCCGTTTTGTTTTGTCAAGACACATTTGTATCACAATACATCTGCTTTCCAGATTCTGAGTGTGACTCTGACATCACAGTTGGCTAATTCCCACAAATTATTTAATATGAGCAACGATGTTTAAATTCTTTTGTCTTTGAGACACTCGGTTTCCTAAGCCCTTTAGCAGGACTCAGGTTTATCTACAGATCGCATCAAGTCCTGTCCTTGGGCTGAGCAATTCTGGGACATTTGTAGAATTGTTTTTTAGTTTAAAGTATTCTCTGGATTACGGGGAAGGAGGTTGTCAGAGTCTTGAACAGCAGATTCTTTAGCAAGTGTGTTACAGCACCTATGCACATTTGGTCACTTGGGAAACACGTTATCTCCTTTCAGAGGAGTTTCAGAGGAGATGCAAAATGGCCCTGAAACAGCTGGTTTGCTTTTAGCAGTGGTGGTGGGAGTCGTTTCCGTCTTTCCTTTTTTGCTTGGGTTCCTAGGATGCTTAGAATCAAGTTTTTCTGTTTCTTTGTTTGTTTATTGTAAATAACAGAACAGAACATTACATATTTAAGCCTATGTATATGCTTTCTCCCCTAGATTTTCCTTTACCTTTACTGTGTTATCCAGGTGTAGTTCTCTAGTTACCAGAAAGGATAAGGCTAGCAGCTACAAATTCATGAAGGGGCTTTAAAAAAAGGAATAAATGAATGGATGAAAGGGCTGCTGACTGAATGAATGAAACTCCTTTGCTTTATGACGCCTGATAAAAAGGGCAATCAACTGAATTTTTGGCAACACGAAGTTTGCTGATTTGAATGTGCCATTTTCATTAAGAATTAACCATGATGTGACTGTTTAAATAAGGACCAGGGCACCTGTGAATCACCATTACAAGTGAGATTCCCAAGCTGGGGCACCTCTTTTGCCACATGGAACCAACTGGAAGGGTCTTGCCAGAAGCATTCTGGTTACATTCTTCTGCAGAGTTTGAGGTCATTACTAAGTATTCCCAAATCCTTTATTTAGATTTGCACGTAAACAAAAATTCAACTTTTTATGAAAGGGGAGGCAGGCCAGTGGTTTTAGATTACAATGTGGCTGCCCATCTATTTTCTCCCCCCATGCTCAGAGCAAAACGCACACCCCATTCCGACTGGGAAGGTAGTCTCATTCTTCCAACTGCAGGAGCCTCCATTATGCTGCCGCTGGGATCCAGATTTTTTTTTCCAGATGAATTATTTCACAGGATTTGAAATTATGCTGCTGTACACAACAAACAATCCAGAGCTTGCCCTCCCTGGCAAAGGTCAGAACACAGGACGAGCCACTTGCAGGAGCTCAACTATCTGGAACTAAGTGCTTGAGGGGAAGGGGAACACATTCATCTAAGCTTCTCACTAGCCTCACCTGCCTATCTGTTCAATTGGCATAGATTGAGGGTTAGAGCAATTTAGCTCCAAAGGTGTTGAGGTTTTAGTACCCTCCACTAAAAAATGCACTATAGCCATAGAAAATAATGACAGTCAAGCTATAAAGGTTTGGCTGTTACTTTGAGGAGGTTTTCATGTTGTCAAAAATATTTTATTTGTACAGTTTGTATCTGGTTTGTCTCTTTGGAAGAGAGAGGCTCTCAGGGCAAGGCAATGTATGTGGAGACTGTCCTAACCAGGCACTTTACTAATGTGGAGTAAAATCAACAAAAACACAAAAACAACAGGAAATGCATTTTTAGCTGTCAGGTAAGGGTTGAATGTGTTAAAAGGGGTACTCTTTCACCCAAGAAAGAGACAAAGAGCAAACTGGTACCAAATATTCTGAAAACAAGGTCATTGCCAACCTAAAAAAATTCTGCACAATTAAGCAGCTAAGCACAACACAACCAATCACACAGATGCTTTACCTGTACCATGACACCGACCGAAGAATCCAGCCCCTTTCATCAAACTCAATTCAGAACACCCAGGCGTATCTCTACGCTTTGCATCTTCAGCGTCAAACTCTATTTTCAAATCTTTATGTCAAATTTAAATTCATGGCAACTGCATTCAGGTCTTGATAGAATCCCCAATTTGCCCTGGACCCCAAATCCATTTCACAAGATGGACAGACAGGCACATGCATGTGTGCGCATGCACACACATGAAGAAAAACATATTTGAATTTGATTTGCACTCTCCTCCTAAGCCAGAGTCAAGAATTTTGAATAGCTGCTCACTGTTCAGAGTTTTAAGTTTCTCAGATAAAATCTACTGAAAACAAGGGTATCACACAATTGGGCCTTCACCCCAAAGGTGGAGAAATCAGATCAGCACAGCTCTTGTTTGGGATAAAAGTGGACCTCCAATTTTCTGAGGTATTTTCACTTGCTACGGAAGCTTAAATTGCTCTCAATCTTAAGTTAGCTAAACAAATTGGTGTCAATGCTGAACAATGGATAAATTTAACTCTCAACACACAGATCTGAGTGTCCACCAAAATGAGGTCTTGATTAGACATAAAGCTAACAAAAATACCCTATCAACAACTTACAATCTGATAGAATGATCAGAAGAAAAGAAATCACTCTCAGCATTGTCACTACGAAAACATTCTCGGCAACTCTGAGATATGAACTGACCTCTTACGGAAATCATCTGTGCTGGGGTATCCATACCTGCATAAAAGGATATAGTTTTTAAAAGCTCATTTTCTCCCTAATAATTGTCTGTTTTTAAAAAGCTATCAGCAGGTGCACCTCATTTCAAAAGCCTCTTGTCCTTCATAATACAATATTCATCACGATTACATAGTATGAAATAAAAAGCAGCAAAACATAAGCGAGGGTAGTTCAATTAAATGCAACATAATCTCTGCAGCTGAAAAAAATGGTTCTGTAGTTACAATCAGGTTCCAATGAAAGAAAAAAGGGAATATATTTCCACATATTTTTAATTATATAGAATTTCCTCAAACATGATTTTTCATAATATATTCCATTAAGTTAACATCATATTTGAAGAAAGAGCATTTTCCGATTTCATTTTAAGCCTGATTTTGAGCAATTACAGTGTCATTGTTCCGCGGTAGAAAGGTTGAATTCATTTACTGTGTGGTTATGCTAGTTATGATTGATGTCTCTTCTCCAAATGATAAACCAATCACCCCAATGATGTAATGTCATTTTAAGAGTGCCATAATCACATTTCTCTCAAACTAGAAGCTCTGATGAGTTCTAATAAAGATTTATGGTAGATTAAAGGCCTTCATAATATCAACAATGGATTGCTCATTTGATGAGAGATTTGATTAGGTAATTTTTTTGGAAAAAGAATATGAGTTTACTAAATATATCAGGCCTGGCTTTGAAGAAGGGCATGGACCATCACAAGTAGCAGTCCATCACTCCATCCCCAGGATGAACCAACTGGAATGTGCTGAGGAGGTCCTTCTTCATGATAGAGGCTGGGACCAGTAGTGGCATACACTCCTAGATGGAGCCAAAACACAGCTCCATCAAGGAACCCTCTTGGCCTGGGAAGTTCTGAATTGCTTTTGACAGGACATGTTAATAAACATTGTGAGTGGCCAGTTCCAAAGGGAACTCCAAGGCCTTTGGGTCAGAAGTAAGTCATTTCTACAAATGTCTCCTGTTGGCCATGTGGACTTAAATCCCAGCTGTGACATGTTTACTCACATGGACACATCACCAACAGAAGAAATTTGACTTACAACTTAGAGAACGGGAACTGAGACCACAGCCACAAAACCCTCAGAAGTGGAACAGGCCCCTGGAACCACTCACTTTGCTCTGTGAATGTAGAAGCCCCAAGGACTGGGGATTTAGAGGCAGTATTTATCATGGTACCATACACTCAGCTTGTTAAATTCAAGGGAAGAGGCAAAAGTAGCGAGTTTTACAGGAGAGGTCACCCCCAAACACTTCAGACTTGGCAAAACATTCGGTATTCATGTCAAGGGAACACATTTTAATCACAAAGTCATCTGAACAAGCAAGGAAGAAGATGTCAGAAGTCAACCATCAAAAGGCAAGGGATCTGAGATGCACACAAATTGGGCGTGTGAGGGTAACCAGGGTCACTCAGCTATGACCGGAAACATCGTAATACAAAAATTCAATATTCCATTGTCTCTCTGCACTTCACCTTTGAGACCAGCATGCTCTCCTGTACAGCACTGGGCAAATTCCTCCCACTGAAGGAGACCCAAACCCTGTTAGGAGAAGTAATACTTCTTCAGTAACCATGACCTTCAACAAATGTACCAGGAACTACATTGCTGCAAAACAACAAATGCATTTCACCTTGGTGCTCCCCACACCACCTTCTCCCCAGCCCTGCTTTCAGGGTTGTCATTGTGCTGGAGACACCAGGACAGCACGCCCACAGCCCCACACACTCAGACATCCGAGTTTCCTTACCACTGCTGGAGGCTTGCTGGGGCCCTGAGCATGCTCTGAGCAGGTATGAATTGGGGGAGAATTCCTCATCAGGGTTGGTGTCCATGATTTGATGGGAGGTGTTGCTGTCTAGCAATGGCATCTGGCAGCTAACGGGTGGAGGATTATGGGAGCTAGGCAGCTGAGCAGATGGGAGGAGGCTAGACGAGGATGTAGGTGGAATGGGACGACCTGGGAGAGAGGACAGAGGGGGCAAAGGTCAGCATGAATGTCATGAGAGCATCCAGAGAAAGTTACATTGAAACCACCTCATATACAAATATCCATCACCCGCCCCACCCCAAAATGAAATGCTGCAGATGTATTTTCTCAAGTGGTCTGATTGGGCTCCAAATGTCCAAATGCAAATGACAGGTATTTATATATTTCAGAAAACTGGCCTGAGTGGAAATATCCATCTACACAGCTCAAAAGGAATCAGTCTGGGAAGCATTCACCTCTTTCTAGCTCCTCCGCCACAGTCCTCATCCATGTCTGCACCATCTCCCTACCGGTGTCCCTGCTTCCACTGTGGCTGCTGTGCTGTAGCAAGTGCTCAGATCACCCTGTTCTGTTCAATGTCATTTCCTTATGATGCCAATGAGAAAAAAGAAACCCCAGTTGGTGTTGAAAGAAATGATGTTATCAGAGGACCTTGTTTCGGTATATGCCACTCAAGTTGCAACTCCTAAGATGGTGCTGAGGGAGCACTTCTATATCTCTGCTGTCCCTCTCCCTTCTCTGTAGCAGCCAGGTTGACATTTTGAAGACTGAAATCAGGTCACATCCCTCGCCTGGTTGGGAACTTCCCATGGCTTATCACTGCATGTGGAAAGAAACCCATGTTCTTTAGGATAGCCTTCGAGTCTCACCTCCACTGGCGTCCACTACCTGTCCAGCCTCACATCTGGTCAGCGGCATGACCATCTCCTCTCTGTGGACAGTTCTGCCCTGGCCACCACCTCATGGATACTTGCCAGCCTGCTCCTTCTCTTCACTCAAACCTTCCCCGCCCGCCTTCATGAGAACTGCCATCCGTTTTATCCAATTAACTTGTCTAAGTTTGTCTGCAGCCCTCGCTCCTATCTACAGTGGACTTCTGTCTGTTTTATCTCCCTTGTATTCTCAGTGTTTTCCTAGAGAATACCACCTGTTGGATTAACGAACAAATAAGCAAGGTTGACTGAAAACAAATTAATTAATCTGGGGTAGAGGCAGAGGAGAGGTGGAAAGGGAAGAACATTTACATGCTGGCGACTTGGCCAATGTCCCTGGTCTCTCCAACACGGGGGTTTTTGGGACACCACAGGGAATTCCTACAAAGAGCAGCACAGCTGTGAGGAGGAGAGTCAGGCTGGCAGGGGGCGGGCTGTGAGGGGGAGCTGCTCCTAGGTCAAGTTCTCCTCCCACCCGGTGGCTGTTGCCACTTCTCCCGTGCCAGGGAGCTAGCTCCTGGCAGCCAAATTGCTGACTGAAGATGATTGCCTGATTCACCCTGACATCTTGGGGTCCTCACAATTGCTTTCCAGCTGGTTTGTGCATTTGGGAAACTCAGAAAAAGGATCCAAGAGTAGCAGCCCAAGCGATGTGCCCTTGAGTGGAGGGCGTGGGCAGAATGACAAGGATTTGAGAAAGCAGACTCAAGAACCAGGTTAGAGCTTCAACCCAGACAGGAAGTGTCTTAGGTGAGGAGAAATGTGCTCTCCTGCTTGTAGATATATAATCTATGTGGACACATTTTCAGTCACCTCCTGCGGATACTGATTTTTTTTGCCACTTTTATAACTATTTCTTGATCTATCCCTCAGTGCACTGAATGATATTCAATGTGGTTCAATAGCTGGTTCAATGTGGTTCAATATTCAGTAGCTCAATGTGGTTCAATCAGTTGTCACTCAGCTAGACACTGACCACGCCAGAAGAAAAGAATCAATCAAGACACCATCCCTGCCCTCAGAGAGTGCACAGCCTGGTTGGGCCCGGCTGGTATATATGTTACCTCAGTACCAAATACTAAGGAGCAGGATGGTGACCTGTGAGGACATGGTGTTGTGCAGGTGGAGTCGGGGGCTGGCCCAGTCCGGCCAGGTGGAGGGAGGAGTGGAGTCCAACAAGGATTCCTGGCAGAGGTGATGCCTGAGGAGTCTTTGAAAAATAAGAGGAAAAGGACTTGCATTGAGAGGAAACACAATCAACAGCTGCACTAGCATATTCCATATCTGAGGGTCCCGGGGGCAGAAAAGACAGGAGATGAGATATCCTTACAGCTTAAATGTTAGGGCTTCCACCATTAACACAACTGAACAAAAGTCATCCCTGAAATGGATCAACAGATCAAATGCAGTTGCATCTGACAACTGTAGTTCATTCATAACTGCTTTGGAGCCAGATCAGTGGTGATATTCTTGCCAGTTGTGCTGGCAAATGTAGATCAAACACATCCAAATTAGCACAAAGATGGAGACCTCCTTCTCCCGTAAGTCACCTCCATTAATAGCTACCATTGTTAGTACTATTTAAACCCTTAGCGATTTTGCACATGACTGTCTGCCATCCCTGTGCCATCACTTTGCATATGTCCACTCATTTAATTCTCAAAGTGATCCTATGAGGACAGCACTATTATCATCCCCATTTTATAGATGAGGAGACTGAGGCACAGAGAGGTGAAACTATAAAGTTAGCAAGTAGCAGGAACCAGGCATCCAACTTGGGTTTGACTAGCCCAAAACCCACCCTCCAGCCACTCTCCATGGTGCCTGCCCAAAGGACATAGTGACAAAAGAGAAGGTGACCTAAAAGCAGGGATGATTCCAGTTTCCCACTTCCCAATCTCAAGACACGCTCAAGATTTCAAAAAAGAATATTTCTTTGAATAACCATTTATAGCAGCTATTACTTGGCAGAGTTCCAAGTTTTTCTCCTAATGTTGTTAGGAAGTTCTAAGTGGCCCCTACATGGCAATGCTCCCCTCCACCTCCACTGAGGATCCAGAACAAGGAGGCATCCCTGCCGAGACACTGTGAAGGGGGTGCTGATGTGCGCCGAGCAGCGAGGCTCCGGGAGGAACAGGCTTTAACTCACAGTCAACGGGCTTTAGGGTTTGTATTATTGAGGCGTATCTGAAACGGCATGTTGAAGAACAAGGATGGCTGGAAGCCAATTTTTAAATTCCTTTGAGTGACTGAGGTGGAACTGAAGTTCAAGTGCAATTTTCCAGGCACCTGATAGGATAGTTGCTGTGAAATCATTCTTTACATGAACTTTTTCAAATTTGGTTCAGCATGAATTCATTTCATCGAATACAGACAGAACTGCTTTTTAATTTATACAAATACAGACAATGGAAGAGTCGTCGGAACACAATGAAGCCGCCGGGGTTATTTGGGTGTGTTGAAACACGCATCACAGAATTGTCTGATTCCTGTTATTTCCCTGCCCCCTTTCATGCCATGCTTTGGTAGTTCCTTAAGCTGTGTTTGCTGCTGGTACCTACCATTTACTTGGAAATTTCTCAGTCCCTAGATCTGCCCCCAATCAAACTGTATGCTGTTCTCTATTTGCTATGTCATTTGCTAATTTTGTTCGCTTATGCTGCATTTTTTCCCCCTGACTACTCCGACTGACAGATACCATCTGCACAGACACCAACAGGTTCCAAAGTACAGGGGAGAACGCTGGAACGTACACAGGCTCACTTTATAGGCCCTGATTTCCTACAGAAATACCTAGCATGGGGCCGGCATGCAACCAGGGGCTTGCACGTACCTGGTTCTTACTTTATGCACTAGAGTGTCTTTCTGACCCCCCAAACTATTTTGAAGTTTCACTCTGGATGGGTATAGGGTCCCTGGCAAATATACAGAAAGCTGGGTTAATTGATCTGTCGCAAAGCAGGGAGAAACATACAAAGGCAGCAATATGCCCTTCATTAAACTCATATGGTCTTGTGGGTGTGTGGGCGCGTATGTGCTTTCTTCAAAGCCCCATGTAAATCAAAGTCTAACTAATTATCTATATGAATGGGTTTCCCCTGACTTAAAAAGAAATGGGACTAATTCAAATTTTACTAATATATCTCTTTCCAAATAAAAACAATTTTGTGATGAGTTTCAACTTCTGAAAATTTGGGGATTATAAAGAATTACAATGAAGCATTTCAATGCTACCTAGTCGACTGGGAGGTGCCGTTGGCAATGCCGCGTTAAGATGGGTTCTGAGGACACTGCGAGTCTGGTGGCAATAAAGTGCCATCAACAATTAGAAAAATCATGGTCTGGGGTAGGAGGAAGGGAGCAGATGCACAGCACTAATTTGCCAGCTCCATCATCCATTTCAGCCATACCTGAAAACTTGATCCTACACCATCTGTGGTTGAAGCACACTATCTCAGTTACATACCATTTTTTCTCTGTAAATTGATTTGGATTCAGATTTAGTTCTCCTACCCAAGATTAAAGGGCTATCATCATCTCTCCATCCCCAAGGCAGTAAATATTCCCCATGAAATTGCTGCTCTGTCCAACTGTTCTTAACATATTCACTAATTTATGATTGAGGGCATGTTGCAGATCAATTTTCAAAATTTATATAAAATAACTGGATGCTTTTGTGTTCAAAAGATTAATGACAAACAGATATTAACATGTTCTGTGTAGACAATGTGCCACTGATCTGCACAGTGATCTGGTCTCAGGGTATTTTGTGGAGCAGAGAGAGATGCTCAGGAAAAAAATAAGACAAATGAAAAAAGCAGTAACAGGAAAAATTACACCCAAAAGAATAAGTTCAATGACTTCATCACCAGCTATACATTGTGCTGAGAACTGAGCTGAGTATCCTACAGGTGTTTTTCTCTTTTGTCATTCATGACTTTTCTATGAACAGAGTGGGTACCCCTCATTACAGGTGAAGACATTGCAGCTTAGCCTTTTTTTGCTAATGTTGCATTTTAGAAAGCAACAGAATTAACGGGGTTTGAGCCCAGGCTGTCTAATCCCCAAAACCAAGCTAAAATGGCTCACTCTATTATGTCTCATATTAGACAAGAGTGATTACTAAAAAGTGGATGCAATATGAACCCCACACTTATAAGTCCCCTTCTGGAATGTGCCACAAAGATCATTTCACAGGAGGTGATTAACCACTGCCAGAAACCAGGCTCCTCCTCGGGAAAGTCCCACATCACTGACATGGGAACACTGATTTGTACAGAGAGAAAGTGTTTCCTGAGTCAAAATTTGGAAATCCTCTGTGACTTTGTAAATTCAAGGGTTCAATGAAAACATGACTTTCCCAATAAAGTAGAGTAGTGAAAAAAAGACTGTGTTAACATAGGTGAAACAGCTGGTTAGAGGATTTAAGCAATTCTCCTAATGCTATTTTCTAATGTTTGTTGTTTATTAAGAGTCTCACTAAATTATTCACCCCCCATATGCTTTTAGGTTGTCTCTATTTTTGAAGGTGTTAAAAGGAAAGGTACATAAATATGTGCATAAATCAAAATAATGTCAATGCCTTGGATATTGCCCTCCATTTTGTTTGTATTTAATAAATTCTGTTCCAACTTGCCTTAAGTTCCATGAGAACATTATTCAGGAAAGCATGCCAGATTTTCCAAGTTTTGGCTAGTTCTGGACACCGATGATGGGTTCATCAAGGCATAGGGGTGTGGCAGCGAGGCTAACAATATAAAAGGCACAAGGTACCCCCAGTGGTAACTCTACCTGGTTTCTCTACTTCCAGTTGAAGGGAATACAGTCCACCTCACATTCATTCAGCCATTCAGCATATGCCTAACACCAGGCTTGGGGGTTTCATTTATGCCCCTTCCGCAAATATCCTAACAATACACTATCTAGAGATGCAAGTATATTAATAATACACCCCAGGGGAAGAACCAAGATCTGAACTCAGGTTTGCAAATTGCCAAAATGACAAAGGGCCATTCCTAAACTTTTGTCTCAGGTGAAGCCCTGGACTTCCATGGATGTGCTCACCTAACTATCTCTTGTATTTCTGTATTCAAGACGGAAACATTTGCCTGTCCTGTGCAATCTATCCCAAACTTCCTATTTTATCAGTCCTCCAAGACCAAGTGAGGGGGAGAGATTTTGGAGCCAGGCTGATTGAGTTCTGCCAGTTTATGTGTGGGTTTGAGCAACTTTTAACATGTCTTTGGAACTCTCTGATGATGATAATACTGATTTCACATGTTATTATAAAGACTGGAGAAAACATAGGTCATTCCCTAGAACTGTGTTTGACACACAGTAGGTGCAAAAGATCCAGATAGAGTTAATGAAGTTTGCAGTTTTGGCTCCAGTTGGTTCACAAGCACTTACTGTGTGCATGGCTGTGCCCAGGCAGGCAGGCAGGCTATCATTATTGCCCCGAGGCTGATTCTGGGAGATGGTGAGACTGGAGCAATGCCACTCAAGGGGAGCGGTCGTCTGAGATTAGAGTTAATGTGGAGGAAAGCAGAGATGAGAAATGAAGGAAAAGAAATTCCTGATGGCATCGATAGAGCACCAGGATTCAGCCAGACCTGAAGCAACTTTTTTCAATCCACAAATCACTTATTTTCCACCTACTCTCTTTTTTATTTTGTTTTGCTTTTTCCTTAAGCTAGCTTGAGTTGGTTTTTGTCACTCAGAACCAAAATCATCCTGCCTAAAAATGATCATCAAGTCTAAGTGAGAAAATGGCTTGGCCAATACCATACCGTTATTTAGTAGAATTGGAAATAGATTCCAGATCATCTGCCTCCAGAATGATGAAATTTTCATGTTCTGTAAGCTGCCTTCCTTCCTGTTAAATCACAAGGAATCAAACATGTGGGGTCCCAGAGAAGCCACTTATGGCGGGAGGGATCTAATCTATTTATAAGACTATTGTGAGTATCAAAGAATGGGGGGTGCAGACAGATGGCTGTCTACTTGCTACTACAGCAGCTTTCTGTTCTCGGTCCTGCAGAGAAACTCAGATCACCTTCCAGATGTCATCGGGACTTACATATACCACACTGATCTTAGCGTAGGGTGAGAGGGACTTAATTTCTTTCCTATATCTTAAAGAGAACATAGACAGTAGTTTTGATAATAACTATAGACTTCAAGATGCAGATAGAATCTTAAAATTAAAATAGTCAAGTTTTATATATACTTACATATGTATATATATTTATTTATATCATATATTTATAGTCTCTGTAGTCTGCTGCTTATGTTAGGCCAAATCAGTTGTTCTTAACAGGTGGCAATTTTCTCCTTAGGGGACATTTGGCAAAGTCTAAAGATATTTTGGTTGAAACAATTTGTTGGGGGGGTGGGTGAGGGGGCAGGAAAGGATGCTACTGGCCTCTAAAGGGTAGAGACCAGAGATGCTGCTGACACCCTGCAATGCACAGGACAGACCCCATGGCAAAGAATGATCTCCCCTGAGGCTAGATGTCAATAGCAGAGGCTGAGAACCCCTGGGTCAGTCTTTAGATAAAGGATAGATAAAGGATATTTCCTGTTATGTGGTCAACTTTTAAGGAGTTCTTTTTTTCCCAATGGAGAGGAATGGAGGAGATATTAGAAGTGAAAATTTTGTTTTAGCCAAGTCTTTCTGCACATCCAAGAAAACATGAAGCAAATAACCTTCTGTGTCACTAGAAAATTGAAGTTAGAGAACCAGAGAGTTCCTGAAAGCGAGTCTAACTCATCTCTGAGGAAGGTGTAGCTCCCTTTCTCTGTGACGCCCAGGATGTCTCTACAGAGCCACTCGGGTAGAACGTCCTGCTTGGCTTCAGGTTACTGAACCTCACCCGAGGAATTTTCATTATGACTCCTGATGTCTTCTCAATGAGGCAAGATCATTGTAACGGGGTTTGCTCTATTCCACATCATCCCATTGAACGTTTTTATTTTCACAGGAGAAGACCTAATTGTCCTCTTTACTCACACTTCACAGAACTCAGCAAAGCCCAGTTAAGAATTTTCCTGAAAACAAATCGTTTTCAGATGGCCTCGGCAAATTGATTCCGCTTTTCGCACAAGCTATTATACATAATATATGGGGAGGGTAGCAGGCTGTTGGACTTGCCCCAGTTAAAGGGACTCTTTTGGGAGCTCAAGCATGAACTGTCTTCACAGTTTGGGGCTCTATGGTTTGGGGTGTTGTTACCGGGTCTCACTATCAACTTTCATGTTTATATATCACATCTTCCTGGCAGCATTGCACTTTGGAAAGTGTCAAATCTAGATTAAACTGTAAATGGAGGGTAGAGTTTATTTTTTAAATAATATGATTTCTATAATTTTCTTTTCTTTCTTTCTTTTTTTTAAAGATTTTATTTATTTATACATACAAGCTGGGGTACAGGCCAGAGGCTTGGGGCGGCAAGAGGGTTCACCAGAGACAGAGTAGGGAGCAGAACAGGCAGATCAGAAACACACTGCTGAGGGGAGCACCGGGCGAGGCAGGAGAGGTCTGCCACGCCGTGTGGGATTCTCCCGGGCCGGGCGTCGAACTCGCTTCGCGGGCTGCTGACCGCTCCACAGCGCAGCGCTCAACCGTTGTGCCACCAGGGAGGCCCGATTTCTATAATTTTCTAATGTCAGCCCTTTCATATTCATGAGTTGCATGCAGCAAACCTATGCGGCTTCCCCTTTTGAGGACACAAAATCTATGTTATCTGCAGTGACTCTACTATTTATTGAAAGGTAATGGATTCCCAAACACCTTCTAACTAAAAATTCCTTTATACATGCATCCTTTTTTAAAAAGATTTTATTTTTGCACAGAAGAACTGGGATGCAGGCCAGAGGTGGGGGGGGGGAGAGGATTCACCAGAGGCAGAGTGGGGAGCAGAACAGGCAGATTTACTGAAATACACTGCTGAGCAGAGGAGCGGGCGATACAGGAGAGGTCTACTGCACCATATATGGGTTAGCTCCCGGGCCAGGAATCGAACTCAGGTCGCAACAGTAATAACTCTAAGACTTAAACCGTCATCACCAGGGAGGCCCTATACATACACCTTAATTATACCTCCCAGCTCCTTTAAGATGAGATGTCATTAATATGTTGGTAATGTGTTGTTTAGCTCAGTGCTGTCCAATAGACTTTTTTGTGATGGAGACGTTCTATGTCTATGCTGTTTAATACACATGGCTGTTGAACACTTGGAATATGGCCAGTGTAAACAAAGAACTGACTTTCTAATTAATTTAAGTCGACATAGCTACATGTGGCTTGTGGCTACCATATTGGATAGCACAGTGTAGATTCTGGCGCTAGCTTCCCAATTACCAGAATGCCTTACTCCTATGTTATTCCCCTCCATACAATGGCCAACAAAGCTACAAATTTGCTGACATCAGACTTCTTCTTTCAACTTTCCCAAGACTCTCCACTACCTGCACAATACCATTTAGACCCTTGTATAGCAAAAATATCTTGCCAGACTCTCTCCTCCCTGCACCCTAACCACAGCTACTGGTCTATTGAGTATTGATCTTTCTCTCCTTGCATCCCTCCTGGTGTATGAGAGGCATTCCCTCCTCCGTACAATCTCGACTTTCTCCTGCAGGTTTTAAAGGAGCAGCTCAAGCATCAACCCTTCTTCATAGAACTTTCCTGAGCACCCTACCCATGGGACTGGTATGCAGGACATACTTCTATTATTGTACCAGTTAGATGTGAGCTTATTTGTTTGCCTAAATGTATGACTCACTCATGAAACAGTGAGTGGCTGGGAAAAAGCTGTGGATTCTCCATCTTTGTGTCCCAGCCGACAGCCGGTATACAATAAATAGTAGTTCGCTTGGTTGATGATAAAAATTACTCCACAATCATGAATTGGATGTATCAAGTGCCTATGGAATTGACTCCACTGCTGGGTGCTGTTGGTCTTAGGATTTAGGTACCTCTCAGTGTGTCAGTATCTTGGTGAGAAGAATTCCTTTTGAGTTTGGATGTCTGTTTTTGTCCTATTAATCAAGTAGCTAGAACACAAAGTCAGTACTTCATCTGGCCTCACATGAAGACATACCTGGGAGGAAAACTGACCATGGAATTTATTAGGAGACAATATGTATGTCTCCAAGGGGACCCCTTTCTAAGGGACTGACCAGGGTGGCAGTGTGAGCAGATTGTGGGCTTTATCAGTTGACCTTAGAACTAACCCCTGAGTGAGATGTGAGTCCATGCACGTTAGGAAAGCCTGGGAGATGTGGCTCCACACTGTGCAGGCACCCAGAGTGAGTGTGCTAAACCAATTGGGGGGCAGACCCCTAGCTGTGGGCCTGCCCAGCTGGGTCACATGCAGAAGATGCCTGGGGCGGTCTCCCTGCCTTCCTGGGACATACATGACACTCTCAAAAGAGCTTAGTTGGGGAAAAAAAAAACAAAAAAACAAACAAAAAAACCTGTACACTAAAGGTTTCTACAAGCTATATGCTCAAGCCAAAACAGTTTTCCAACAGATTCCTTGGAAAATATCTTCTGTGAATGGAAATCTCTCTTACTCATTTTTCTGTTTACTCCTGGTATTGGTGGCACATGGAAACAACAGTGCCACCCACTGCTGGGTTTAGGAAGCTCTTGTGATATACCAGGCGTTCTATCTGAGCCCTTTACACCTACTATTATCTCTATGCTTACAACTACCTATGGGTGCCATTCCCATTTCAAAGACAAGCACACTGAAGTGCAGGAGGAATAAGTTGGTTGGGAGGAAGAATGTGAGCCCAGTCATGCTGGCACTAAAGCTTATGGCACGCTGCATGAGAAATGACAATGGAATCTATTAACCTTTGTCATGACAAAGTACTGATCACTGATGTGACAATATCACTGACATTGGAACCAGATTGAAGTTCAAATCTTGGCTCTGCCTCTGATTCGCTGGGTGACTTTTGGCAAGTCACCTAACTTTTCTGCACTCAACTGATAAGCAAAAATGTGTATAAACATACTCCACAGATTACTCTAAGTAGTACATGAGACATTTAGATAAATGTTCTGGAGTAAATGGTAAGTACTATTATCAACCATAAGAAGGATGTGGGATAGATGTGATATCCCTCTTCTAGGATGAAATAACATATATGAAAGTACATTGCAAATGGTGAAGTGCTCTACAAATGGTAATTGTTTTCCATCTCATTACTGGAAGGCTTTTCAAAGGCTTTGTCTGATGAGAGCAAACAGTTCTCAACACTAAGTCTGTGTTTTGCTCTGTGCTTTAGGGATGACAAGAAAGCTCTGGATTCCAGGCAGCAGATGCTTCCTGTGTTTCAGCTCCCTGCTGCCCACACTCAGGGTACCCCACCTGTTCCTTACTAAATCATCCTTGATTAGGGGCAAGGATTAGCTATCTTGTAATCTAACCACCTATGATCCCCAGAAAGGCTGAATATTCTCCTTCAAAGGTACAGAAAAAGTTTTGAAATTGGAATGAAAATGTAAACAAGATTGGTCCCTGGTTTAGTATTGTAGGAAGACATGGATTTCAAGTGTGTTAGGTTATTCCTTCCCTGAACAGTCATTTGAAAGTCATTGCCTTGTACAGGAAAAATTCCCCTCTTACAATCAGTGAGAAAGTCCCCTCTTATAATCAGTGGAGTTCTGAGGCCAGGTCTGCTTATGGCAGCCAGTTGTGTGATTCACCCTCACTTCACTCCACGAATGTGTTTGGACTGTGACATTAACAGCATCAGGTTAAATGCGAAGCTCTCGGTCCAGTGGGAGGAACTAAGATCCACTCACATTTCTTGAGCATTCATGATATTCTAGGCATTGTACTTCATCTGTTTCATGCTTTATTATTTATACAATGCTCTCATAATACTATCTGCAAGGTACTATTGTTATCCTTATTTTAGAGATGAGGGAACTGAGGCTGATAGAGCTCAAGGGATATGGCCAAAGTTATGCAACGGGTAACTGGCTAAGTCAAGATATGAATTTAGATCTGTATAAGTAAGCATGGTGTGGCCACATACAATCATGCAACATTAAAAATGCAAAGAGAGGGGCCCCCTGGTGGTGCAAGGTGTTAAGTCTCAGCACTATCAAGCTATCAGCAGCCACAGTAGCACGAGTTCGATCCCTGACCTATGTGGCACAGCAGACCTCTCCTCTCTCGCCTGCTTCTCTCCTCAGCAATGCATTTCAGTCAATCTGCCTGTTCTGCTCCCCACTCTGTCTCTGGTGAATCCTCTCATCCCCCACACCTCTGGCCTCGACCCCAGCTCTTGTATGCATAAGTAAATAAAAATAAATAAATCTTTAAAAAATCAAAGAGAGGAGTAACTCATTCCAACTAGGATCAACTGGGAAGACAGATTGGTAGTAGCAGCCTGGGGTGATGAAATAATCTGTAGGAAGTCCTCCCACAGCTAGAAAATTCTACAATTTCTAAATAGTATTCTGCCCACGTAACAAGTATGGATTCAACCATGGGGTTGAGATCACAGAAGAGGTTGTGTCCTAGGAGAAATCTACAACCTTCCCTTGCACCTTGCACCATCCCCTTTGTCTCCAATCCTGGCTTACTCGCTCCGAGAAGGTCAGAGCGAATCTTCAAATTTTTCTTTTCAGACTCTGCAGCGGTGGGTGCCTGCAGGCTAGTGTTCTCTGAAGGCTCACTTGCAACACCCTCCAGGGAAAACCACGCATCAATGCAGATAGCTGAAGACATGAAAAGTAGCCTTCCCAGGGCGAGAGGAAACATGACGGGAAAAGGAGGAGGAGAATTAACTCACAACTGGCAGTGCGCTAGTCACGCTGACCACCTCCACCAGTCATGCAGTTATGAGCCCTAGGACCAGCAGCAAAGTGACTGATTGTGCCTGGAAGAGCACAGTGCTGTGTTGTGGTTGAAAAGATGGAGGAGAGATGTTTCTCTGAGACCCACATAGCCAGTGACCTGCTGGATGACGAAGGTATTTAGTTTAGCTCGTGAGAAGCTGTTTTGTGTGTGTGCATATGCACATGCACACACATTCTCAAATTGACTAGAATCAGCAAAATTAATACGCACCCACAGGGCACTGTTGGCCAAGACTCTACTTTCATAAATAATGCCTTTCTTGCCTTTTACAAGCCCGTTTGAAGACATGCAGTGCATCCTGGCTCCAATTCAAAGCCCATCTAATGAAAGCACCTCCACTGTCAGCAATGTTAATGTCACTTTAAAGAGTGTGAAATGTTGCTAAATGTGTCAGGAAACAATTAGATAACATAAGAGGCATGTTTTCTCAGCGCACAGAGAAATATATTATGCAGGCGGGAGATAAACGCAAAGTTTTCTGAGCTCTAGCATATTCAGCACTCTCCCTCTCCCTCTCTCTTTTTAATCCAACAGAGAAATTGTTTGGCAAGAGTAAGCCCTGTTTCAAATACTTGGAGAAGGGAGAAAGGCCTGCTTTGCCTCTGACTGCTGTCGCTTGAGCCCTGTGCTATCAGGCTCAGCAAGATACAGTCTTCCACTCAAATTAAATGTGTGCCCTCCTAATTAGCATTATAAATATAGGTTTCTCTGAGCCAGAGTTGATAAAATTACAGTGTTGGGCTGGAGAGGAACCGGCAGCAATCCCATGTGACACAATGGCTGCAGCGTTTGCACGGTTAGAACAATGCCCCCAGAGCCTGCCCCCATCTTCAGAGGTCAGCCTGGGGAGGGAAAGTAAATGCCAAACCGGCCGACATTAGGACGGCAGCCGGGCCCAGATGCAATCTGTTCTGTGTGTGATGGCTCCTAAGCTCTGGGGAGAGTGGTTCTTACTGAAGAGCTTCTTTATAGAGTTTTGTCATCTCCACCACCTGTGGGGTTCCAAATGGAGTCTCAAAATACACAAGCAAGGACCAACTAAAGTGGATCTCTCCCAGTTTCTAGCTGGCATTGCTCTCCATGGTTCTGAAACTGCAGTAGGCTCTAGGAAATGGTTGCTTTTTTTGCCCCCCACCCACGCTGAGATGCTTCTGCCCCAATTCTGGGAAGAGGCAGGGAGGATTCTGAATTAGGAGAGGGAATTAATGGAGGAGAAGGAGAGAAAGGATGTAGAGAGTAAATAAAAGTAAATAAATGATGAGGGCAAAATCTTTGAGGTAGGCATAGCCTTAGAGTGATTGTGTGGGGGGCGAAAAAGGAAAATGATTTGTTTTGACATTGTTTTCAAATGTTCATAGCTGCCAAGAAAGAAACAACTGGCAACCAGGGCTGAAATGTTGAAAGACTTAAGGTGAGTGACGAATTAGCATGTCGGGTGATGCAATGATGTGCAATTTGGGGCATGATCAAACAAGTTTGTGTGGGCAACCAGCAAACACCATCATGGGGGAAGTGATGTGAGTGAATTTTCAGGTCTTTCCCTATGAAAACTTGCCCCATTGGACAGAGGAAGACAGAGACAATTGTGGCTAGTACTTCATATTTGTTTCACAATTTACGTAGTTCTGCCATGTTAGGTAAGTCTTTGAAGTTGGGAGAAGGGCTATCTTGCTGCTTTATCTCCTTTGCTAGGCTTCTATTTTAGGCAGCCATCTAGCTATCTCTATGATTAATACAATTCATAGAATGATCTGGATTAGGTCAAAGAAAGCTATGACTAAAAACATTAAAAGCTAGCCCTGGCAGGAACCTCAGATGATATCTGGACCAACAATTTCACTCTGTGGATGACAAATTTGGAGTTCAGAGTGAGAAAGTGGCTTTTCCCAGATCACACATAAAATTAGTGAGCTCTGTGTAAGGTTCTGTCCACTAAATTGCACTCTTTTTAATGATATTCAAATTGAAAGATGGATAGAAAACCCAGAGTTCAAATCAGGATGATGTGAAAACAGATTTTCTTTATCCTATAAATGGGCTGCAATTGTACAATTCTAATGAAAAATGTGTAAAACAGGTTTCCATCTCTACCCCTCCCCACAAAAGGAGCACCCCAACATATAATGTTATACTCTTATTTCCTAAACTATGCTTAATTTCTCAAAATGCAAACATTATGTCCAGGGAAGAAGGGTTCTATGACCAAATGGTTTTGG
Organism: Scalopus aquaticus; assembly: GCA_004024925.1. Lineage (NCBI taxonomy): Eukaryota > Metazoa > Chordata > Mammalia > Eulipotyphla > Talpidae > Scalopus > Scalopus aquaticus. Next base: position 109,237 of record PVIJ01000033.1, on the reverse strand, counting down.
CTTTATGGGACAGTATGAGAAATAGATGAAAAAGAGTCCCACTAGTAGTCCATGCTGGATTGGCTGGCCCATTCCACTGGAGTCTGACATCATCTTAAGAGCCTCGCTGAGAAATTGAGTTGCCCAGGGGAGGAAATTCAGACTGATGGGCACAATAGAAATCATTTAATAGGTTATAGGCCCCACAGCTCTTGAGCCTGGAAAAGAGGTAAGAGAAGTTGTAGAAACCCTCAAATAATTGAACTGTGAGCCATGGAAAAAGAAATGGACTTTTATAAATTGTTTCAGATGTCAGTTCTAGGAATGCTGAAAGTTAAAGGAGGCAGGATCTTTGATATGTGCTTCATTTATCTATGCCTCTCCTTTATATAAGTTCTACTTAGTATTATGGTTCCTTAGGCATGTGTTTCATCATTCCTTCTAGAGTGCAACCTACTCTTTCATTCATTTGACACATTTATTGAATAACTACTACATGTCAGGCTTTCTTTTAGGCAAAGGCATTGCTCTAGGTGGTTGTTGAGTCTGCACTATTTAGTGTCGCTGTTTTTCATGTTTCTATCTCCCAAAGCACCTGACAAAGTCCTTGCTCATAGAAATGTTTAATAATTATTTGTGGCCAAAATGGACACGAACCACCCAAAGAGCTTTCTAACAATTGTAGCTGAATAACATCAGCACTGGCATCCTTACAGAGAAAAAGCTCCCCATCTTAGAGACTATTTAAGTAGACCTAAGCAGCTATAGAGATTGTTTTGCATTTGGTGAGAGCAGGATTATAGGCTCTTTAAATTCAGCTTCAATTCTAAAGGCCCATAATTTTGTGTATGTTTTTATCACTGCTCCTTGGGGGTAGAGGAGACAGAGTATCATTTAGATGTCTCAGAAGGAAGCCGTTTGCCCAGACAGTCTCCCATCCCTACCAGAAGTCAGATGCCCATTTACCTTCCTGCCTTCTGCATATCTGAAAATTTCTAGTTCCCAGTTGAAAACGGAGCCCCATATAGATCCATGCATCCTTAGAGGACTTATCTTTATTTAAAGGAAACATGTCACCGCCTTGAAGCTTAAGCTCAAATTAATTATAACAAGTGTAATACTTGGCCAACCTTAGTCTCATGATTCAACATTCCTGCTTGATCAGTTTCCAGAGCTAAATGAGAGCCTATAACCATTTGCAATGTAATAACACTTTTTGCTTTTATGGCTGCTTTCATCTGTGGATCTCAAAGCATGGTGCAAACAGTAATTAATGTTCACCTGGGAGGTAAGGATGCTTTTTCTTGCCTCATTTGGCAAAGTGGTGTGGGAGGGGTCAATGTCTAGGCAGAAAGGGTGGGCTCCTTCTCTCCAACTTTGTTTCTCTATGATCCCAGTAAATGACCCACACTGGTTAAGCAAAGAGCTGGCGTATGTGTACTTAAACTAAAAATAAGAGAGGATGAAGTGTCAGAGTATTCAGTAGAGGAAAGGTTGATTGTGTGGAAGACTAAAGCGTTAGTAGGGAATTTCCATCAGAGTTCCTAAGATTAGTCATCATAAGGAGAGGTTCTTAAACCCTACCTTATCCTTCTATCCCTTTCGTCTTCCCTGCCTTCCCTTTTCCCCACTATCCCTTTCTTCCTTCCTTCTCTGAGTGCCTAATGCATATCAAGGACTGTTTTATGGAGTGTAGCTCTGAAGTGAAAAATCACAATCTTTTCCTTCTTGGAGCTTATGTTCTTGAGGGGACAGAGGAAAACCAACAAGTGAATAACAGCAAAACTAACAACAAATACATTCATTAACAGGCACACAGATGCAAATACATGTGTGCATGTGTTATATGCTACAGGGAAAAACAGAAGTTAGGGGAATAGGCAGTGATGGGGGGGGGTTGGGAAGTGGATGCTACTTAATGTGAGGTTCTCAGGGAGACCATTCTTAACCTCCTAGTTAAGATAACACCAGCACAGGCACCTTTGGGAAGTGAGGGAGGGAGGATGTAGATTCTGGTGGGAAGCACATTCCAGACAGAGGGATTAGCAAGAACAGTGGCTCTGAGTGGGAAGCATACTTGGGCTAATTGAGGAAAAGCAAGCCGGTGAATGAGCCTGGAATGGAATGAGAGACAGGAAGAGAGAGAGTGACCTCAGAAGCTAGTGTGAGGTTCCTGACTGTCAGTCTGAGTGGGAAGGAAAGGGGCTGGAGAGTTCTGAGAGGAGTGACATGCTGATATAGAGGGTAGCAAGATCACTTTGGCTGCCGGTTGAAAACAGACTCAAGGAAGGCAAGGGCAGAAGTCGGGCAGAGAGCCCCATTAGAAGATGATTCCAAGAATCCAAATCAGAGATTATTGGGACTTGAACTAGGGTGGGGAAGATGTTCACAAAAGGAATAAAGATTGGAACCTGAACATTTTAAAGGTAAAACTAACATGTTTTGCTGAAAGATTAACATAGGGATGAGAGAGAGAGAAGTTACCAATAATTCTGGATTTTCTTTTTTTGGCCTGAATAAACATGATTACAGAGGCATTTGTCCTACCGTATTTACATATTTATGTTATGTGCTTGCTTTAACACATAGCAGAAGATGAAAGACATAACCGGATTGAAAACCATCTAAATGTTTGAAAATGATGCTAATTATTGCCTAGAAACCCCTTCTGAGGCAGAGGCAAATCATGATTTTATTTGCAATTTTACCAAAATATATCTCCCAGGAAGAAAGAGGTACAAAAAGGGCTATAGATGTTCCGAAGCAGAACAAAGCTGGCAAGCAGCACCCAACTTTTATCCAACCTAAGGGAATCTAATAAAATCTAAGCTGAGAGAGTTGAACTCTCCCCTTGTGCTGGCCAAGAAGCTGATTCACATGTCTCAGAGTCAAAATTTCTCAACAGATACAGGGATAGGAAGGACCGAGCAAATAAGCCATTTTCTTCCTGCAAACTCATATTCGTATGTGGTACAGAGCAGTAAATTAATTTTGGTCCTGTTCTGTGATTTCTCCTTTAGCTTGACCTGATTTTCTTGCAAGCCTCAGGCACAGTTAATTTATAGGGAGGGGTGTGTGTATCTATGAGAGAATATACATTTGTGCGTGTGAGCATGTAGATGGGGATCTTTACTGAAATATTAATATAGTGCCTTTTTATTATTATTTATAGGAAAACTGTATCTTCAGGGCTTTTAAAATAAAAAGAAATGGAAGATAGTGAAGTGAAATTATTTTTTAGTGTTCATACCCTTTGGTTGATATATAAATAATACACATGAAATGGTAAACAGCATTAAGGGTATAATTATTGAATCAGTGGAAATGTAGATTCACAACAGTACCAAGTTTCCAGTTGTTATCACGATAGGGAAGCAGCTATTTATGTAAAGCTTCATATTCTTTTTTTTATTAAGTCTCATTTGAATTTTGCTGTAGTTGAGTTATTTTATCACAAAGCTGGAAAATCTATAAAGTTGAGAACCTAAAGCTTGGATAGGAATTGGCCACAGATACACAACTTCAGTCAGAACAGAATAAAAAGCAACTGGGTGTCTTGTGGAATGAAACAGTGGCTTCACTGGCTTTGACACCCATTCTAGACCAGCATACAGTATGAACAGTGGAGAAACTGCTTCCACCTTTCCAGAAAAATATGGCAAGCCCTGAAAGAAAGGCAAATGTTTCCCTTCAAACAGCAGTAAAGCAAAATTCCACTGGAAACTTCTACTTAAAAGTATGCTAGGAGTGAAATTTCCTCTTCTCAAACTGAGCCTCGATTAAAATGAATGTCTCACCCTTGTAATCTCCCATAGGGTTATGGAACCTTATTTATTTAAATTGGTTGGCTGTCCCCCGAGAGTTCTACCAACGGAGTGATACGAAAACTCATTAGTGCCATTTTATTTTTAAATCCCACAGAACAGTCTCAAGCAGAGCACGATCACTCTCTGAGGTGCTCCCACTGCGGAGCAGCCTTTGGAACGGGATGTGCACCAGTAAATCATAATGCCCATCAATCAAACAGAGGTTTCTATCTGCTGACTCTCCTCTATCACTTGTGGGGGGCAGCTCCAGTTCATAAAGACACCCGCTATCGAAACCTGACTTTCGGCAGGACACGTGTGCCCCCATTTTTGTCTAATTTTGCAATTTCTTAAATTCTAGGAGGACTACATACAACTTCAAATTCCATGTAAAGAGAAATAAAGAAGATCCGATCATGCACATTTGCTTTCTATGAGGCTCATACTCAGCTTATACAGTAGAGGAATGAAAGCAAAAAAAAAAAAAAAAAAAAAAAAAAAAAAAAAAAAAAAAAAAAAAAAAAAGTAAAGACCACCAATTACCATTAAGCCCAGATATAAAGAGACCACTGCACAGACTAACAACTGGGTGCTGTCAAATGTTAAAACCACTAAATTCCCATCTTGTTAAATCATCTGATGGCCATTTCTTCTTTAGTTAAATAGGGATAAATAATAAAAAACAATTTACAACTAAAAGATGCTAGCATTTTGCAGCTGCTGAATGTCTTTTGGGGAGATTAGCTTCTATAATGAGGAGATATAACCATCGTTTTATAAAAGCTGTTGCTGTCTTGGGAAAAACACCATTGAACGTGATTAGAAAAAGGCTTCCTTCATGAACCTATTACAGTCACGTGCTGATTGCTTGGTATATACTTAATGATATCTCCATAGCTGAAAAACAATAATTTGTTTCTGTAAATCTTGACATAACACATTAAGTTCAATGGTGCCTTTATTAGTTCTACCTTTAACTTGAGTAGTTTAAACTTGCAAAACCCTGAAAAGGTTGGAAAAAAATCAACTACCCTACAATGTTAGCATAAATATATCTATCACCCACTAGTTTAGTTAGAAGTCTTTCTCAAATAGCTTAAATATCATTCAACTATCCCTCACTGTTAGTCTCCTTTAAGGATATCAAAGATGGGTATGGGGGTGGGTAGATGAGAATTATGGAGTGGGGAAAATTGTGTGTAGCACTCAATTAGTATTAGGCAATAAACACCTAACTTTCCTCCTTATTCAAAAAAAAAGTATATAGGGTCACCTTAGTGTCAATTTATATAACCTTAACAGTTAGAGTTGACTTTGATTCTTTCATAAGAAGAAATAAAAAGAGGAGGAAGAAACACAATGTTTCCATGTCTCTCTTTTCTTCCCTCAACAAGAAGTCCAGGAAGCTTCAGCTGCTCCCAGAAAGAGACCCAAGCCAGTCTTGACTATAAGATTTTGTTTTTGTTTTTGTTTTGTGGCAACTGCTTCCACAAAGACAGAAATGTCCCTAATTAAAGCCTAAGATCCTGACCTTTTATATTCTTTATAGTCAAAAGTTTACCCTCCAGCTCTTGTATTGTTATATCCAAGACTAAAATCAGAACCTTTCAGAGAAACTTTTCATTCCCTAAAAGAATAAGAGGATCAATATCTAAATGGGAAATAGTAAAGGGTTTTCATACCTTAGCAGCCATAAAAACCTTTAATTAACATTTGATGACTAGGATAATCCCTAGATACATACACACATACACACATGTATAATTCTTTATAATCTTTTTTTTAACTCAGTCACTACACACACAAGTATTAGATGAGCGTCCTCTCTTCTAACTCAAAGAACATCACACCAAGACTCAGAATTCATGAGTCATAGGACAAACGAAGATAACATTCACTCTTTTGAAGAACCTATCCAGCCCTCCATTCCCAGGCCAATCACCCCCCAGTTCAGCTTCCACTTACTACAATCAACATCATTTCCAAGTTGGGAAAAGGAAATCTCCAAGAAGACTGACACATTTCTTCAAAAGTAGGTTTCAAGGCTTTGCTCCTTGCTGCTGGGCTCCAGAGAGAAATTTATCTCCTGGGATTAAGGTAACAATTAGTGATTCATGCACTTGAAGAGTGATAGTACTAGGTGCAAAAGATCACACCTGCATGAATGAACATGAGAAAATTCAGAGTTGTAATTATTTAGCGTTTTGAATGCCAAGCCTCATCTATGTCACACAAATCCCTGAATCCAGCACTACAGAGCTACTATTAACTCTTTGTGAACTAATTGAGGTGGAGGATGTGGAGGGAGCTCGGGGATGGGGAGAAGGTTGCATCTAGCCATTGAAGACTTGTGGAGGGTCCATATTTCTTGCATCTCTTTCTCAGTTCAGGTGCTTTAGAGAGGAGTTTCTCTCTGACTCTCATGAGTGTCTGGTCAGTAGCCCCCATCCTCTGCAGTAGTCAACCAGAAATTTTCTTACCAAGCCACTGCTAATTACATTATGGCTTTACTTACTTTTATATGCTAGGTTACCTTACATGGTAAAAAGGAATTTGCAGATGTGATTAAGGATCTTGATTTGGGAAGATAAGAATGAGGCAGAACGGCCAGAGTCTAGGTGGGGAGCTGTGAACAAAAGTCAGAAGAGTGCGGTGAGGAAGGGGCCATGAGCCAAGGAATGCAGGAAGCCTTGGGTACAAGTACAAAAAGTTAGGAAACAGATTCTCCCCTCAAGACTCCAGAAAGAATGCAATCCAACCACCACCTTGATTTTAGTATCATGTGATTGCTTTTGTACTTCTCACGTCCAGAACTGTAAGATGATTAGTTGGTGGCATCTTAAATCTCTAGATTTGTAGTAATCTGTTCCACTAGCAATAAGAAATGAACAACGTACTATTGTGGCTTTCAAAATGGTTATCCTTATCCTGTACTTGGGAGTCCCTGTGGCAGGGTGATAGGCATCAGGTGGAAAGACATCTGGGAAAGATAGCCTGTTCCCAAATTCTTAAAGCAGGGACTGATTACTGTGAGAGTAATCAAATCACTAACAAACAGAAATTTCACTGACACTGTCACTTCTGGCAAAGAATCAACATTTAGTGAATCAACTGATAACAACTACCCAAGCAAGGAGAATCTTGGAGTGGTAGCTTTTTAGTACTGACTATCTAAGAAATCATTAAGAGCTGGAGATTACAATCTGCAAGGATAAACAGCATGTCCCTTCCTGTGTTCTAATGCTGCTCTCTGGTGTAGGAAGGGCCTAACAGCCTCACGGGGTATACCAGTATATATTTTGATCAAAACAGTGTTTTTCCCCCTTTCAATTGAATTTTAGTGCTTTGATTAAAATACACACTTTCCACTTAGCCACAGTTCTTACTATTCCCTTTCTTACCCCTAGCTTATTTATTCCCTCATCTTGTCTAACTGTTCCTTATGGGCACCCAAGTTTTATATCCAGGGTTAAGATCTAGGATGACTCCTGATTCATTTACAACTTAATGCTCTGAAGAAACTCTGATGATCCTCCATCTCTCATGACCTAGTCAACCATCTGTGGGACCCCCTCTGCCCCCACAGTCTATTCCTCTACAACTGCTAGTAAATTACCACAGGGCTCTAGTGGGACATGCTTCAGTATCTTTCCTGAAAAATTGAGTAAGGACAGAGACAGTGGTCTTAGCATATTTGTAGACAACATAGTGCTAGAAGTAAAAGTTTTTTACTTCTATTATATATATACTTTTATTACACACACACACACACACACACACACACACACACACACACACACGAAGAATTGGGATGCAGGCAAGAGGTGGGGGAGAGGAGTGAGAGAATTCACCAAAGACATAGTGGGGAACAGAACAGGCAGATCTACTGAAATACACTGCTGAGGGGAGCAGTGGGGAGATAGGAGAGGTCTGCTGCACCATGTGGGTTAGTTCCCTTGCTAGGGATTGAACTCAGGCCATACAGGTGATAACACAGAAACTTAACCCCTTGGCTACCAGAGAGGTCTGAAGCTTGTATTCTGGATAAGATGAAAATCCAAAAATTTCTGAATCACCCAAACTGGAATCTAAGTGAGTATATGTAAAATTCCGTATTTAGAATAAAATAATAATCCAAAAATAGAAAATCTCTATGTAGGTCCAGAAGAGCTTCAAATAACACTGTCAAGTTCAATGTTGTTTCCCTTTAATACTAATGAGAAGGAAAAAAAAACCTGCCCATATTGAAGGAGCCGGCATTATGCAAGATCTGTTACATTACACATTATTTCACATAAAGTCACATTTTCCAAGAACCTATCCAGAATGATGAGAACTTACTGTACTAGATGGGAAAATATGATACAGCGAAGCACATAGATAGACTTTGAAGTTTGATGTTCAGAGAAGCTCTGTATGGGACACTCATTCATGTCTTGGCCAAACAAAACACGAAGTCAAGGTTCTGATCCAATGAATGGACCATATTTCTTCAATAACCGCTCTACAATAGTCAGAACGTACTCACAAATGACATCTATGAACTGGAAGCTGTTTGAAAGGAAATAGGCAGGAAGTGTGGTGTTGGGAGGTAAGTTTGAGTCAGGGGGAGGTCTGAAGAAAACTAAGTCGCTCAAGTAGGAGCTCTGGAGACTTGGGTAGGCAGCATCTGGTGTGCACGTGGGCAGACTGGTCCACACTCTCCAGTCCCGTTGAAGGAAGCTGGCATTTATTTTGCTTGCAAGGGTAAAAGAGGGGCCAAGGAAAAGAGGAGAAAGGAAAAAGTCTGCCTGAATAGAAAATGAATTTTCTAATGACTTGACTGGGGCACAAATGGAACAGGCATTCGCGGGTGGAGTAAGTTCACTGTAGGGAGAGACATTCAAGCAAAGGTGAGATGGCTTTTAGAGAAGGTGCTAGTGGAGAATGCATATGTGGGATAAGATGCCTTTTGTGGTCTAGTCTAAAAGCAAAATTCCCTGACCCTATGGCTTTACTGTTCTCCAACTAATGCATGACTTGGAATGTGATTCTGTGGTGTTAGGAGGGGAGAAATTGAGTTTGTTTATGTGACCCAAACTGCCATTTAGGTACAATCTAAAGAAGCTTTCTCTTTCACTAAACTGGTCTCTGGTGAACCTTAGCCTCTGGAATGTGGTTTTCATGCACATCCTGGGCTATTAATTTGTTAATCAAAGAGACCCAAAATATCCTAGCATTTAAGTTTTCAGTGTTATTTGTAGCATTTTTTTCTGTGGCTTCATCTGTTCTCAACCTTTTAAAAGATTCTTGGCATCACATAAACAACACCTGAGTGTGTTAAAAAAGATTCCCCAGCACTCTGAGCTTATTTGGGATGAACATTTTCTAGCAACTATACACTGCCAATGGCCCAGAGTTTTGCTTTCCCTCTCTTTTCTGATTCAGGACAACTTCCAAATCAAACAATTTGCCAGTCACTAATGTGGACACATGCAAATGGGAAGACGCTAAGCATGGGGATGCTGGGTCTGACACTGTTCTAAGTGAATGTGCTGTTGCGTGCAGACATGACCATTTCCAAGGCATTCACAGTCACGTGACAACGGCTGTGCTAGATGAGGAACCAGACAGGGCTGGTGCCCCTGAGGAGTTCCCACACTACTAAGGGACACAACTGTGCATGTAGGTAGCTGCATCAACATGGTAGCTGCTCTTCGAGGGATCTCCTTAAATGGTCATGGGAGCCCAGAAAAGGGGCAGCTAACACTTCCGGGAAGGTGGAGAGATGGATGGCAAGAGAGAGATGGTGATGGAATTTGATGTTGCTAAGGAAAGGGGAGTGAGAGCACAAGGTTGGAGGAAGGGCTTGGGTGACACTGAGTGGGTGGAAAGGAGCAAGTGGCAAGGCTATGGAAGGAACAGCCATGGCGAGCTGTCCAGGGCCCTCTCCCTGTCAATACATAAAATTGAATGGTTGGTGCTGCTTTTCCAGTGTAAAGTAGGGGAAATGGAATAACAAGTACCTACCATTCAAGTTATTCTGAAGACAAAAACATGCTATCAGAGGAGAGAATTCTGGAAAAAGTGAGATGTGGCAAGTATGGGTTGGCGTTCACAAACCCTGAAGCCTTACAGCCTGCAGAAAGCTCTATTTGTCTGTCTGGACAATGCTTTGAGAGGGACAGATTTCTCCAGTTCACTTCAGGCTCTTCCTGCCCCTATCTCATTCTCTATACCAGCTGCTTCAAACATCCAGGGGACCCAGCTAAAATGAAAAGTTTAGCTCAATAGTAATGGGGTCTGCACAAAGTAATATGGGAATTGAGAATGTTTTGTGTCTGGATCTTTCTCTTAGACAGTGGGAAAGTGATACATTGTTCTGAGCTGAGACATTAATGAGGGTGATTAAGAACAGTTCTTTGAAGTTAGAGCTTTTTTTCACACAGCCCTCTTAAATGAAAATAAATATAATTCCTGCCCAAACAAGAATGAACTAATGGTCTGAAAAATTCGGGGTTGGGGGGGGAGTAATGATAAAAAGGATTTCTATTTGGGGAAAAAAAAACAACTTTTGCAACAATAGTTTAATTATATTCTTATAGTAAAATGAATTTGTACCTAATTTGTGAAATATGGCTAATTAGAATGAAAATTGAGGCCTGAATGGATCTCTCTGGCAGTGTGTTCACTATTTAGTGTAAAATACAGTTCATTTTACAGAATAACTTGTAAGGAGCTATCTGAGAAAGTCACTCATTCAGCATGTAGGGAAGAGACAAAGATGAAGAACACTGCTAGAGAAATAATTAGATGAAGACTAAAGATGAAAGGCAAAAATACCCAAGGGGTGAAGGTAGACCTAAAATGGATTCTCTTGACCGCTTCCAAATCTGAAACAATCCCTTTTATGTATCTGAAAACAGCAAACTCAAAGTGGATTAGATTCCTTAAGCCAAGAGAATCATGGAACAAGATGGAAGGAGACCTTTGGTGTACCTGAAATCAACTGTCCAATGGAAAATGTCTGCAGAGCAATTGCCTAGATTTTGGTAGAAGATGCCAGTTTAAAACAGGGGGATGGCTTTCCTTTTCTCCCCTCAATTCGAAAGCCATCTACAAAGGCATCCTGGTAATTCAGACTGAGAGATCACTAAACCCAAGGACTGAATGAGGCTGCAAAGGAATCTGAACTTTGTTTACACAATTAGGAGACACTCACGTGCACACTCCATAAATGACAAGGTTCCCGCAGCAAATTAGCAAGAACAATTTTCCCATCTCAGGAGCTGTCAAGATGGGCCCTGCTGGCCAATTTATCTTACTCTAGCGCATCTCTGGTGCTTGTCAATCAATATGTGAAACATTTGGTGCTGATTGCCATTTTTCTCTCCACTTCCTTTTGCCTCTTGTACCAGGCAATTTACTGCAAGTCAATCAAGGTCGAGGCCGACCTTGTTTAAATAAAACACTGTTGGGCTCTTTTCACACCAACAATCGCAAAGACGAAATGAGCTGTATCTTTTACATTTACATTGATACTAGCTCTTTTTTCCCATTGGATCTCCGAGAATACACCCTTGAGTTGGAAGTCATAACTAAAGTCATGTAGCGATGGAGAGAAGTTGAGTGACAAAATGCATGTTTCAAGTACAGTTGCGTCACCAAAGTTCGGGCACTGATGGCCGTCTTATAGGATGTGGGTCCTTATGTGCTCCTTAGGTGTGCGGTGAGCACACACCCTCCGGCACAAGTGCACTTTACCACACACTATGACGAAATCACCTACAATAAATTTTTCAGCACGTTGCTCAGTCCCACTTGAATTCACTATTAGAGGTTCACTCAGCCAATGGAGCAGTCTTACAGAAGGCATTTTCCTGGTTGTAAGGAACATGGGGTAACTCAGGCTCTTTTTCACCTCCTCCACCCCCACCCCCACACCTCTCCTGCAGCCACCATCTGTGGCTTTGTTTTCCCCCCAGGCTTTATTACCCACAAGTGATACTGTGGTATTGTGAAAACCCCTTAAGGGCCCAAGTGAACATACCCATAAATACAGACACCTGGGCTAAGAAGCTGGCACTCATGGGGGCTAGGAGGTTTTGGTTGCTGCCCGCCTGCAAGTCTGCCTGTGTACCTGTTCCCCTGCTTCAGCATTAAAGGCATGACAGATACACCTAAGGCTCCGAGATTCTTTTTTCCATTTGCCCAAATCAACTGAGAACCTGCCTGGCCTGGGACAGCTGCACAACATTGGTTGTCTCGCCACCCCTGGCCAGCTGCCATTTGAGGCAGGGTCATACCGCACAAGTAGTATGGCCCTGTCATCAGAACTTGATAAGCAAAGGATGCAATTTCAAGGGTTAACCATAGAGACCAGGTCATGGAGTTGAGTTTTAGGGCATTCTGGTGACAGAGCCCGTTGTGACCAAGTCAGGTGTGACCCTTTACTATCATCATATTCATGGCAGAAAAAAAGGGGGAGGAGATAAAGCAGCTGAGCTCACTGAAGTTCTTGCAAACAATCCACTCTCAGGTTTTGTTTGTAAAGCCACCTTCTTCCTGCAAACCATCTAGAACTCCCATTTTTTTTCCTGAATAAATCCAACTCTGGTTGTTTAGTAAAATATAACTTTGCACCCCAAACCCGCCAATGTTAAGAACACACATGGAAATGAGGCCTGACTAAATGTGACTCTTAGGGAAAGAAAGGAAGACAGTTGGACAAATATAGAATTTCCTGAAAATAGTAATGTGTAGCTTAACTGCTACAGCAAGGCGACACTCTCAAAGTGATTCATTAGAAATAGATGCTTTTTATGCGGCTACTATGTATGATACAAAGACACAGTTCAGTGTTTTCAAAAAAAGTGTGATTTCCCCCGGTTTAGACCTAAAACAAATAAACAAAACGTCTTCAAATTCTCAGAGTGAATATGATTCCTATTCTTTTATGCCAAATGGAATTTCAATGAGCTTCTCCATCTCATGGGGTAGCTCATGGTCTCGCTTGGTTTCATCATCTGTCAGAAGTCACTATGGATGTACAGTGGGGGCTAAAATAACATCCTTTCAGTTAAAGTTGTTTCACTAAAATGCTGATGAGAAAAAATTCAGTTCCTGCTGGGGCCACTGTCTGTGCCATTTGCACATTCTCCCCAAGTCTGAGTGGGTTTTCTCTTGGGGACTCCAGTTTCCTCTCACACCCCAAAGAGGTGCATATGAGGTTCACTGGCCTGCCTCAGTGGTTCCAGTCGGAATCAGAGTGGGTCTGTGTGTGATATGCCCTAAGGTAAAAGGATGTCTTGTCCAGGGCGAGCTGTCACAGGAGGCTCCAGACACCTGAACTGGAATAAGTAGGCTGGTAAATGAATCAATCCAAGTGATGATTATTAGAACTTTGGTGATGTGGTAACTAGAAATATACCCTAGGAACTAAACTCCTTTTTATATAGATCAACCTATGGTAAAACTGTTTTCATTATACATTGTTTTGTTTAAGGTCACAGCTTCCAAGAACCTATGATGTGAGGAGTTACTGTATTCATTCCTCCACTTGACAGTTACTTATTGAGTGTCAATTAAGCATTTGTCTCCACCAAGGAAACAGTGGTGAAAAGAATCAAAGGAATCTCTGTTTCAGGGAGCCCAGAGTCAGGTCAGGGCATAAGACAGCAATGAATCATCTCAATAACATAAGCACTGCTAGAACCTGAGATCAGTGCTATGAAGAAGGCATTTAAGAGCAGCCCAACCCAAACCAGGCTGGTAAATAGGAATGTTCTGTGATGATGTGATCCAACTGTATTCTGCTGAAACGGAGCTAACTGCACCAGCCCAGTCTGGCCCAGAGTGTGGTTCATTAGCCCCATCTGATCACTGCCTGATGAGAGAAACACAGGCATTGAGAGCTAATGGATAGAAACTTCACAGCAACTTAACATTGCCATGAGGATGCATTTGTCAATAGTCTCAGCTCCTTGAATGGGCCATAGACGAGTGTGGGGAGGGGTTAACTTCTTACAATGAGTCATGTGTGCTTTACGTGCATAAAGAACATATATGAGGTCCCTGCACAATTGAAGAATTGGAGGCTAAAAGGGTCCTACTCTACAGAGTTAGAGAAGTTCTGATCTGAGGAGGTAAGCAATATCATCCCCAGTCTAATATGCACTAAGCTAAATGTTTGACTTCATTTAGCCAACAGCAGAGGGCAAGGCTACCTCCTGCCCACTTCTGGTTGTGACACACCAGCAAAATGTGTGGGTCACTGGAACAGCACAGTTTAGAGCCAGAACCATGAAATATTCTAGGATGAAAGAGTTGAACATGGTCACAAAAATTTTATACTTCTTTTAGCTAAACCACACACACAAGGAAGTTAACAGCTAAGGAAGGCTCTGACAAATGATGCAGTTGGTCAGTCTGGGTAAAGGGATGTTCTTTACCCTTTTTCTGTTATTTTGACAAATCAAAACAAAATGTTACAAAAATAAGGATGATGATTTCTAAATAAAAGTTAACTCTTCTTCAAATCATTGACCAACCTGTCCAGGTGACACATGATTGTTCCAACAGATGGGATGGATGTGGCAAGGTCGAGCTCAGCATGCAGTCACTGGTACAAGTCACCCTTCAAATGGAGTCTGGGAATGCTGGACAGTTCCCTCAGCGGGCGTGACGTTCAGCTCAGTCTGACACAGTCTGATAGAGCAAGCATTCTTTGTTTGACATTAATTCATTCGTGATCTTTACTGCGACGCTGAGTGTCTTATCTGGAGGTGGTCCTTAATAGGGCACAGTATATTTTATTGATGATTCTTTTATTCTGGTGTTTCTCTTTCTTGTGATTACATCTATTGTTACTCTCTGTCTCCTTCAAAATGCTATTCTCTTGTGAGAGTAGGCACTGTTTGGAGGCTTAATGAGGCTTCTATATTGTTTGCTGATTTATTGCTTTCTCAGTTAACATGGGGGTGCGAGGAGGAAGGGTAGAAGGAATTTGTGCTCCAGGATGAACTGAACAAACATACTTTGTGTCAAGTACATTTGTATGTGCGTAAAATCTGTCCAAGAGTCCTATTTAGTTATAGCAGAGTCCTTATGGGGGTAATGCACACATTTTTGAATCCACCTGTCATTTCTCATAACATTTTATAAAGTTTCATTAGTAGATTCATGTGTCACATTCTGCAACAGAATCCCAAAGTGGTTTGTTAGCATGGCATAAAAGTCAGGGTCCAAACTTGCTTTTTCTCTTCTGAATATTTGTCAAAGATACTTTTTTATCTCTGTAATCAAGGTCTCAGCTTCCAGTTAATCTATTGCTTATTTTCATCCTTTCTTATGAGCAAAGTAATTGTCAGAATTGCCTTAAATAAGGATCTCCTGTGAATTGCATAGGTAATCTAATTTCTTCCCCAAGCCTGAAAATTTTCCAGTCATAAAACAGACAAAACAAGAAATTCTTTCTTTAAAAGAAACTACAAACACAGGCATGTCCTCATGGTTATTGAGAAAGTATTTTCAATATCAAGGGAAATTTGGTTGTCCAATCAGAGGACATGGTGTTATATTTACTTTGTAGTCTGGTCTCAATTCTTTAAACACACAAGGGCAAGTGTGCATGTATACACACACACACACACACACACACACACAGCTTTCATTTCTAAAATAAAAGTTGATTAAAAGATATCTGTATCTCCCCCATTTTGAGCCCTTTCCCTCCCCCTCCCTTACTGATTGTCTCTTTCTTATTTGATTCTCCTATATTCCTGTTGCAAGTACAAAATGGGGGAGAAAAGAGCACAAGGGACTATGGTGATGATTCATGTTGAATCGGTGATAGGTAATCTATGAGGAATACAAAATAATGTAAAAGATGTGAATAAAAATTAAAAAATGATAAAAAAGATATCTGAATCTTAGATTCTATGTAACCTCTTCATTTTTCTTTCCTAAAGGCGATGAAGCCTTGGTTTTCAATGCTAACAAATGTTATATGACAGGTTCACCGATTTACTGCTCTGTACCCTTTTTAATTATGGATGTATGAAGGAAAATTTCACTGAGGAAAACAATAAATCACCAGTGAAATTATTTGTTAGTTGAATGAGCTGAATAAACAGTTAGCTTCAGGGCAAAGATTTGTCTGGCATCTTTTAAGTCATCCCATATTTTCCTTTCTATTTCTACATAGAGGCAGGGCCCGGCTCGCATGAAATCAGTGCAGAATGTGGATACGGCTGAGTTGTAGAGACAACAGATAAGCGTTCAACTCACTGATGTCCTCAGTGCAAAATAAAATAACTTTTGGTTGTTTTGATAATAATAATTACAATATGCAGAAATACTTATTGAGTGTGTGTTGTGTACTTTTGTCATTTCATTTAGTTCTAACAGCAATTCTATTTCCCCAGACCCACAAAAGCAACAGTTTCTTTACACTAGTGAATGGACTTCTGGGCCAACTTCCATCGTGGGTATGTGTACATGTGTCCCTACACCAACACCCAATTTGCAGACAGCAGGGTGTCAGGGTGTTGAGTTCAGCTCAGTTCTGACACTGTCTGCCCAGGTCAGCATCAGCTTCCATTGGGAAAGGGCTCATTTCTATAAGAGCCCCCTTCCCTTCTGAGGTCAGTTGCAAGTCCAGGTTAACATGTGCTTCTGGCCAACTACCCATAAAAATCAGAGGTTCCCACAATCCCTGCCTCAGGTTTGAACAATTTGCCTGAATGGCCCACGGAACTCAGAGAAACATTTACTAGATAACTGCTTATTAAAAGACATCTCAGACAACAGCTAGGTGGAGAAGATGCATCGAGCAAGGTAAGGGGAAAGGATGTGACACTTCCGTGCCCTCTCCAGGCACGCCATGCTTCCCAAATTCATATGTTCACTAGCTCAGATGTTCTCTGTTCTTCTGGTTGTTTTTTTTTTTTTTATGGAGGTTTCACTATACAGACATGATAGATTAAATCACTGACTGTTAGTGCCTGATTCAATCTCCGGCCCCTTTTCCTTCTCTGAAGGTCTAAGGGTTAGTCTGGGTATTTCACTTTTTTTTTAAGATTTATTTTTATATATTTATGCATACAAGAACTGGGGTGTAGGCTAGAGGTGAGGGGTGAGAGGGTACACCAGAGACGAGCGGGGAGCAGAACAGGTGGATGGATCTACTGAAATACAGTGCTGAGGGGAGCAATGGGTGAGACAGGAGAGGTCTGCTGCACCATTTGGGTCAGCTCCCTGGCAGGGGGCTCAAACTCAAGCAACAGTAGCTGTGGATAGCTTCATTGTGCTGAGACTTAACCCCTTGCACGACCAGGGAGGCCTTAGTCTGGGTGTTTCAATCCTACGGTCACAGGTTGGTTCTCTTGACAAACAGCCCCACCCTTAGGTCCTCCCAGAAGTCAGTCGCTGACATAAGAGAAGACAAGTTGATCACTCTATATTTCAGATATTCCTGTGAGCCAGTTACCTGAGGACCAAATATTCATGAAAAACATACAATCTGGTCATCTGAATGAACAAATATCTATTCCTTACAAATCCCAATATCACAACTAGAAAGTGGGAAAACAGAATTCACACCAGTTTCTGATTCCAGACATTAAGCTCTCCGTCATCAGTGTCACCAATTACCTCAAAGGGAACCACACTTCCTCCAAGAAGTCCTCATGAATTATTAAAGCTCTAATAAGAGCCCAGCTTAACGGCTGAAACTCTGGTTTATAATGTTACAACTATGCAGACTGCTCTTTCTCTCCAGTGCCTGCTCTGAAAAAAAAAAAAGAGTTTTGTAATACTGTACACAAAGAACGGGTAGCAATGGGGAAAATGTGCCATCACTGGAGTTTTTTGGGGGGAGATAAGAGAAATAGGAGTAATAAGATTGTTAGTTTCAATTTGAAAGCTTGGAATGTGTCAGGGATGATAACTAACTTTTGCTCTTTTTATAATAAATGTCCTCCTCGGAGTCACCAGCAGACATTAAGAACTGAAGCACCCACACTGCAATTGGTTTAGTTCCTTTCCTGGATGTCCCTGTTGAACTCGTCTGAAAAGTTTATGAAGAATCATGACCACTTGAAACACACTCATACAAATAGTCCTGACAGTTCTCAAGTCAGGACAAATGTCTCCGCTTCGGACTTCCTCCCATACTAGCAAAACGGCTGCCTGTAGCGAATCCCATAAATATCTCAGCAGGCACCTTTGTTTACAGGTACTTAAATGGACCCTGGAGCTCCCATCTTTGGAAACAGATTTGAGACCCATAACCAGATATTCGTGTTGGAATTGCTGACTCTTTCTGTGGCTTCTTTTCTATCATTAAGCTTCAGCTTCCTCATGCATATATTGATTCTTCTTTGCTCTGTGTCTGATGCTACACAAAGAGAATTGCTTGTAATTTAGTATTTCAGACTAGTGGCTGGAGTCTATTTCTTATGTGCTTTCCCTATTTACCTTAATACTAAGGCAGGTATGGGGTCCTAGAGGGCTTCCCTGGGACTTATTTGAGGGGAGCCAAAGTGAGAAACCAGAGGACAAGGACTGGGAGGTGGTAGACAGCTGGAAAGGCTCCTGGGGGAGTTTTGTTTATGGTATCCAAAGTTCCACTGTGAGATAAGGATGAGCAGATAGCTTCCTACCTATTGCTGGTCAGTAATAGCAATTTAACTAGCCCCTTCTCTGCCTACAGGGAGCACTGGAGCAGGGTGTGTCGTTTTTTTGTCAATTTTGATGACAAAGAACTGGTGACTTTGAAACTGTGAGCTCCACGGATTTAAAAGCAAACAAACAAACAAAAAAAAATGAAGAATAAAAAATCTGGACTTTGTCAGCCAGAAAAAGAAGTACACCTCAATGGAAAAGTAGCTGGGGAAACAGTGTACATGGGAATTCTTAAATGCACAATCATGCACACATTAATAACCAATGGTGAATCCTTACACTGAACTACAGATACGCCTTAAAACATTTTTAGAAGAGTACTAATATGAGAAAATATCAACAGTATATATTTATATATACGTACACATACACATAAATAGTCTCCTGTTAAGGGATAATTAATTTCTATCTCTTTGTACATTTCTGAATTTATCTAATTAAAATTATCAGAAAGAGTTTTCGTGTATATACAAAAAAATATAGTCTGGTGTATATGTATCTTTCCTGGAATCCTGCTCCTTTTCTGCTGTCACTCATTAATGACACCAGGAGTCCTGCATGAAATGGACACAGTGAGACTCCTTATCTTCCAGAAGGTTCAAATATATCCCCTTGCAATAAATACGGCATTGTTTTGAAAGTCTTGGTTAAAATTGTAACAAGATTTTTCTTCTTTTATGGTGAGGTAGCTTCAAAACAAAGTGAGCAAACTCAATGTTCAATGGTGGGAAGTTTGAAAATATATCATCCCACAATTGGTGAGGCCTGTAAGAAGATGTCACATTTGTTCCAGAGGATGCCACTTCCATTTGACAGGCCACAAAACCTTAGGAGTGTCCTCAAGTGGTCTGAGGGGGGTCAGACTGAATTTTCTGAGGGCAGGGCCTGGCCAGAAACCTTCTGGTGCATGGGACTGTTTGTTAACTCCAGTAGACAATTACGAAGGGCAATTAAAAATTCAAATTATGTTAATAGGCCAGAGAAAAATGACTTTGCAGAAATCAGTGGCAATTACCAGACATAATGGTTCTCAATTAGGCTGGAGGGGATTTTCAGTCATTCATAATTCACTATCTTAAATATATCATAAAAAAGTAATTGTCACTTGTTAATAAAACTTACTTAAAAACAACGCTGCTATCTTGTGTAGAAAGGAACTCTTGTCTTTCTCGTCCTCAACAATGTTTTAAAAGACATGATCTTAATTTAAAAATATAGGGCAGGCTGGTTCGACAAAATATCGAATTGCATGGAGGTGTCTAAAATAAAAACTAAGGCCCTTTCTAGTTGGAGTCCACTCTGGTACTTGAACTTTGCAGGGGTCACCATTCAGTCAAGTACTCTTCCTCCCAAGCACCTCCTTACTCCCACTGAGGGGAGGGGGCTAGGGGAGATCATCCAAGGAATAAGTTGTATAGATATTTTTAGTCAATTAAAGGTGAAAACATAAAATCATTACCTTGCTGCTCCTGTCATGTTTATTTCTCTCTCAAGGTTTGTGTGGCTTTTTTATTTTTATATTCATGTGCAGCTTCCATTACCCCTAGGAATACAGTCAGCATCCATGCATGTCCTTACAATTCTATTTTCAGGGAATGTGGTTTGCTGTCTAAATTGCACTGCATGAGGGATGTGATTCGAGGGCTCTGACCAGGTGGTTCCAAGTTTTACTTCTGATGCTTGGGGAGAACCAACAAGAAAAGCAACAAGAGAGAAGAAAGGGGGTGGGGGGGTGGGAAGAGGGGAAATAAAAGATGAAAAGAATGGAATTTCTTTCTTGCTGAAAACCCAGCTGATAAGCCCTCCTTTGTCTTCTGGGAGGGACCTTGCTAAATCAGCCATAGCTGCCACCTTACTGTCCTTGCCCAATCAGGCCAGCTTTGTGAAGACTTCAAGTTCCAAAGTGCAGCTCCACATATAGCAGAAAGATTGAGACAAAGACAGAGCTCGCCCTGTCCCCAGGTAACCGTAGCCTCACCCTATTTGAGTCACAATTAGGGATTATTTCCAGAAACAACTTCTATTATTATTATTATTATTATTACTACTACTACTACTACTATTATTATTATTATCATTTTAGCATAAAAGAGCTGGGGTATAGGCCAGAGACAGAGTGGGGAACAGAAAAAAGGCGGATTTACTGAAATACACTGCTAAGGGGAACAGGGGTCAAGACAGGAGAGGTCTGCTGTGCCATGTGGGTCAGCTCCTTGGCCTGACTGAACTCAGGCAGTAGAGGTGATAGCACTGAGATTTAACCCTTAGGCCACCAGGCAGGCCCCTATTTCCAGTAACGTCTCTAAAAGGAAGTTCTGATCTACTCTGGCCTGGCACTTTATAGACATGACCTAATTAAGTTTCACACCTTGCAATGAAATGGGCACTTCTCTATTCCCACGTTGCATCTGAGGGTACCAGATACTCAGAGGGCAGAGAGCATGCAACTGTGACACGGAGGAAGTACCGACTTTTGAACTCAGATATTTCTTGATCCAAAGTCTACATACACCCCCACACCCCCTATACACTAGCTCTTGTTGAAATTCTGTAGACACAAGAGTGAGATGTCACAACTCCTGACATCTTAATTGGTGACAGTCTTATTTTTTTTTTATTTCATAGAAGTTATGCTAGACCAACCAGTCAACAATTGCAGGGGCATTTGGGAATGTGAAATTAGCTATGCACATACAAATTATCCCAATTTTGAGCCTTCCGCCTTGCCAAAAAATAAATAAATAAATAAATAAAGTATTCAGAACATGGAAGACTCTTTGAGTTTGCTTTGAAATAGCTACCAAGAAGGAAAGCATATTTAGTCTTCTGTCTTTCATTGAACTTGTACCTGCAAGTGTGTACACCCTCAGCAGGTGCAGGAAAACATTCAAAGAAAATCACTTAGGACATACATTTTGTGTAAGATCTACACATGGCTGGCTTCTTCCTGTCACATCTCTGTTCAAAGTTTACTCCTCCGAAATGGTTTCCCCCAGTTCTTCTAGAGTAGAGATGGAAAGTACTGGTTACTCTCCATCACACCCTCTAGTTCATGTTTTTTGACAAGTTACTCACACTTGGCATTTTGTTGTTGTGGTGTCTACTCTGCTTCCTGGAAAGTCAGCTCTATGAAAGCAGAGTCCCTGTGTGGTGTGCTTACCCCTGTACTCCCATAATTAACTAAGACAGTGCCTGACACACATGAATATTTGAGTGAATGAAAATGTGTTGCCAGTGAAGCATCTTTTTTCGTGAATAGTCCAGGCATGGACTTCTAGGCATGGGACTTGGAACTAAAAGCACTCTGGTGATAAACAGATGTCATCTGGAGTTGATGGCTGTCATGGAGACACAACAGCAGAGACAAATGACAAGGATTTAGAAAGGGGGTGGGGACTAAGAACATTCTTTATTCTCTCCTTGAGGCTAACTAGTGATCTCAGAGTGACAAAAAGGTTGAAGTGTCAACACTTCTGCGGTTGGTGAGTCAGGCTGCCCTCCAGAGACGCAGCTCTACTACCTAAAATGCAGTGCTTTTCACTTCATGTGCAAAGTTTCAGATTCTACCTCAACCAACTCAACCTTACTGATTAGGTGAAGGCTACGATAAGATCCCATCAACCAATCAACATAAGGTGAGTTTGGGAGGTACCCCAGAACTTGTTGTGGAAGGGGCCAAGACTATAAACACTGCTCTTCTGGACTGATCTATGTTAACTTGTGGTGTGTGTTTGTTTTCCTTGTGATCTGGAAGACTGAGGAAGTTTTCACCATCAAAAGTAAAATCTGGAGGAGCCTTTGTCCTTTGAACTTTTGAGTCTATCATTTGTCTAAACGCACTGTTCTCATACAAACACTGTGTACCTGTCTTGCAAAGTAAAAGTGATTAATTATATATGTGTGTATAATACACATATGTTTCTATGATCTTTGTAGGTTTTAAAATAAAATAAAATGTTTAATTTTATTACAAAAGTAGTAAGTGCTTAATGAAAATTTCAAATAACAAATACATAAAGCGGAAAAATGTTTTGTTTTTCATTCACAAACCACTTGCTTCATCCATTCCTCCTTCCCCTAGAAAATCCACTTTCTAGATACAGCCCCTCTGATGGTGGTGTGTGCCATCGGGGTGTACTAGATATCTCACAATTGGATGTTCAGGAATAAAAGCTCTGATTTATAGCAGTTGCTGATTTCTCTGGAATAAATACACTCACCATCTACCATTTTAAGCTAAGACTACAACGGAAAGGGTGATGTACAATCAGTTCTACAGGACAGCACAAGCAGCTCAAACATACCATTTTCTGCTTCTCCCAAAGTATCTGTATTTCTCTCCTTCCTCCCTCCCTTGCCTCTCTTCCCTCATCCCTCTTTTCCTCCCTTCCCATACATCGTACATCCTTGCAATCATGTCAACACACATGCAGACATACACGAATCAGTATATTACATTACATGAACATTGGATTTTTCCACATAGTTTACTGCAGCTCTGTTTTTTAAAAAAATTCTTGATAGGTCCTTAAAACCAAATCCGGAACAGCTGAGCTGAGCCTACCTGCATGGGCCGGGAGCGTGTGTGCGTGGGTGCCCACCCTCGCCGCAGTCTTCCTGTTGCAAGAGGGAGTCATTCATCACTGGGCAGCAGGCTCTGCTCAGATGGTTTATTGTCCTGACCTCATTAAAAGCATGTAATCCATGCAGTGCCGTAAATCTATGCCTCTAAATACTCTCCTCTTTAATTTTTTAATACTGCACACATGAAGGGAAAGGTTAAAGCCAATTAAAAGAGATACAAATACCATTATTACTGCCCTGACAAACAGTTAGTTATTGGATTTGGTCGTTTCAGTTTAGAAAGCCATTATTTTTGTTCCTGAATGAATTAGTAATCAAGCTGTTTATTGACTTGTCTCATCTCTGAGATGCTAAATATATATTTTTGGGGGTCCATTCTCTCTCTCAGTTGGCATCATTCCTACACACATAAAATTACAGACAACTTAAGGCCTCAGTGCAAACAATAACTGCACAGCTGCATGTGGAAACCCACATATGGACAGAACCATCACTTTCACTGCGGTCCAGGAAGGAGAGGGCCGCTCATTTCATTCTTATGCAGTCAGTAGTAGTTGTTGTTGTTGTTGTGTTCCCCCCCATTAAGGCTATTATAGGATTCTGACAGATGCTTAAAAGCATTTAGAGCTGCAAGAACTGATGGGAAAATTGCCACAAAAGGACCGACAAATGATGATCCTTCTGTCCACCAAGTTCTTACTTCCTAGGCAAAATGGACCAAAAGAATAAAGGAAATGAGAAAAACTCATTCATGTAGGAATTTGGTGTGGTTTTCTGACATGAGTTCATATTTTTCCATGGCATTTGGCCAAAAACGTGACTGCTGATGAGGTGAGAGTGCCATCAGTGTTCTAGACACTCCCGGGTGTCCCCCTTGTCCCCCGACTTCTCTTTCACTCCTCTAGTAATATAAAGTAGGGCTGAGACAGCCTGTGATTTCAGGGGTACCAGAGACTCTCTGACATTTGCTTTGAATCGTCCCTACCCGGGCCCGCTGCTTCTGTGGAAAGCGGTGCAGAGCAGAGTGGGCTTCAGAACAAGCCCATCTCTGCAGTCTCGCGCCCACCACGATTCACACACCCATAATTCACGTGAGGGGAATCATCATTTTTTCTTATTATGCTGTTCTCCCTAATAATAAAAGGTCATAGTCAAGTCCTTCAAAAATGAAAATCTTACAGGACACTACACAGACTTACACTTTCAAAGGAGAGCCAAGAAGCACACATTCATAGTGAAGCCCAGAAGAGAGGAAGGCAGGTGAAGTGAAGCATTTTCAAATTAAAGGGACAAAAACCTAGAATTGGCAATGAGTATTTTCTGCACTCTCTCCTATGGGAAGACTCGAATGGTGGTTTCCTGAAGTGCTCTCTGGGCCAGTAGCAGCACCACAGTCTGAGAACCCATTCAAAATGCAAATGGGTGGACTTAGCCCAGAGACATTGAATTATTAGAGACTTGGACTGAGGCCCATCAGTTTGTATTTTAAGAAGCCCCCTGGGGGATTCTGACACCCACTTAAGTCTGAGAAACTTTGTCACAGGGAATAGAGTTTCTTAGCTACTTCTCTGAGTTCAGCCCTTGCAGTCAATCAAAAGCTTGAAACCATTTGCTGACTGCTGTCTCCTTTGCTGGCACCCTCTGTTCCATGCCACACAGGCTGCTGATTTGGTTACACCCATCCTGCTCTCTTGCCAGACTGTAAACTCCTTGAAGTCGGGAAGGTATCTGATCCCTTGCTTAATTCTTAGTGCCCTCTCAGGAGTCTAGAGCAAAGCAGGTGCTTTGGAAATTCATTATGAGATAAAATGGCTAGATAAGACCCAATGAAAGGAAAAAGAAACATTTGGAAGTATATAAATCTATTCAAGTTATTAGCTCTAACCTGATAGATAAGACCCATGCCTAAATGAAAATGACTTCTGTTTCCTTTCAAAAATGAAGACAAAGAAAGGAGGCATAAGAACCTCCGCAAGCAATGTCTAATGGGTTCACTGTTCTCTTGGGGAAAAGAAGATGTCATTGAACACACCTCATGCTAATCGCCAGTTGGTTTTGAATATTCCTAAGAGGGTCTCACATTCAGACAGGACCCATATGCCCATCTGACAGACATGCTCAAACTGAAAGTCTGGGAGATAATAAAACCACAAGAACCACTACCTCTATCTAGCCCAATAGGTTGAGGAGGTCTCTTGGAATTTCTACCCCCCAAGATGTAGGGGGACAGAAGGCAGCTCTTGGGAAGAGGAAATAACCTAAAATCATTCCAATTGCTTCTCTCTGAGAAACTAAGAGACCAGGAGTGGCTGGAGTCTCTAGCCCGATAGGCTCACTGGCCGTCTGCTTAGCCATGGAGCTTCCCATATTACTTATGAGGTGGTAAAGGCCTATTTCAAGCAAATATTCTATGTCTGCCTTTATGTGACTCTGGCATGAAATCATCTGGGTTCTAACCCAGGCTCCAACAGAGGTTTCTTTAGCTTTTCTGAACCTCAGTTTCCTCATATATACAATGGGAACCAAAAAATTGTGGGATTTAAGGAATAAGGTGTCACAATTAAATGAAAAAAATACATCAATATATATGAACATAAAGAAATAAAATTATATGTCTATAAACTTAGCCAGGTATCTGACACATAACAAGATCTTAATAAATATTAGCTTACATTTACCTGATACTATTAAGTGCTATGTGCTAGGAGGACTTCTTAAGTCAGAATCTATGGTCCTCTAAAGATCCATGAACTGGAGTAAAGGGTGCCCAGAGTTCCCGAAATAATCTCCAAAATATGTCGTATTTGTACATACTCCTTTGCTCTAGGCAAACAGTCTTAAAATGAATCAGATGCTCAGCGTGGCCCCTGGCTCCTCAGTGGCAGAAATCACAAGGTGGAGGTGGTAGCAGCCAGGACACTTCTTGCACAGGTTGGCAAACAGGACAAAGAGGCACTAATTTTGCAACAACCAGTGTCTCAGTACAGGCTGGGGTGTAACTCAGGAACCTCCATTTTTAATTCCAAGCAATGAGTGTTTGTTTATTTTTCCTCTTCCACCTCCTAACAGGAAATAGCATTTCAAATGCATTCCACCACAAGGAGAGGCAGACAGTTAATTTTCACCTCAGACACCCCCAAGATTTAAGAAAATAAGAGAGCTTCCATCTACGGCTCCTGACCTGCCAAGCACAACATTCTTAGCAGCAGCATAAGTCAGTCTGGAAAAGCTCTTCTGTTCCTGAGGCCTTTCTTTTGATGCTCTCAGCTTTGGCGACTGCGGGCAAGGCTGACAGTGAACAGCATCGGACCAGGCGCTAAAGGCACTAGGGTTTGTTCTTGAACCATGCTTTAACCAGCTCTTTGCCTTGAGTGGTGGCTTAACCTCTCAGGTTATCTGATTCCTCACCTGTCTAAGAAGGCTTACACCCTGATCACCAAATTCTAACCTTTTGTGAATAAGGACCCAGATTTAACATACAAATGGTTATATTAGATCGTCTTTCTTTCCAACTTTATATCAACTAATAATCACAATAAGAAAATTGCACTTTTTAAAAATTTGAAATATGTCACACATATTTTTTTCATATATTATACATCTCTCCGGATAGATAGATGAAATATATCATAAGCATCACTGATTCTAGATAGCGAGTAAATGGTGAACATTTGAGTCCAAGGACCCATTAAGCAAATATTTATTCAGCATTTATTAAATGTCAGTTACTTTAATAGTGCTGGGGATGTAGCCCTATTAAAACAAACAAACAAAAAACCCAATTGCTGTCTTCATGGACATGATAGTAATTTCAGAAAAGGGAAATGACAGTCAAAAATACACATGCCCTATTTTTTATCACTTATCATTTTAAATTGTGCTAACGTATATGGCAAAGAATAAACTGAATCCTGAGAGAGATAAATGGGGAGCAGGTAGAGATAAATGGGACTTTGGATAAAGGTGTCAAGGACAGCATCTGAGATGAGATCTCAGGAATGGAAGTGGCTGACTCTACAAAGAGGCAGAACTTTTTGGGGAAGGTAAGATCTCACACCAGTAGGACTAGAGCTAGGTAGCTTATTCTCTCTGACTCATTTCCTCCTCTGTGAAGTGGGAATGATAAAGGGATCTTGTCTATCTGCATTAAATCAGGTAATACTTAAATTTTGTTTAGGACGCCTGAAATGTTGCAAAATAAATGTTGGGCAGAAGTAAAAAGGCATGTGCTAAGGCCCTGAGGTGGGAAAGAGCATGGTATGTTTGAGAAACTGCAAGAACGGGATGGTTCTTGGGAGGAATGTGCGTGGGATGGTGGTGGAAACTAAAGCTAGGGAAGTAGCTGGCAGTGGGTGAAGCTGAGTCCTCACCGAGTTTAACGGGAAGAACAGAGTTCTCAAATGTCCTCGTGGACCTCTGATGTTCACTGCCTAGATGTTAGAAAGATGATTGTCTCTGATTTACTTTTTGTGTAGTCCTCTCATTCAATGATTCTTAAGTAATACCTTCTCAAAGGGAACAGTTTCTTAGGTGTGAAGTTTTAAATAAAGAACCCCTGTTTCATTCACGCTCATTACACTGGCCCCCCATCCTTGCAATAATAAATATAATTATATCCATCTTTAATGACTTTGGTTCCGTGAGTTGCAGGTGCTGGAATACTGTATTTATTAACATATTTTAAGTCCTTTAAAAAGACAGCATTAATTCCTATGATAATTTAGTACCCATAATACATTCTCTGTTCTGAATAGATGTTAATCACCACAGAATGACTGATTTGCTGGTGTACCAGCTAAGCCAAGCTCTAACTAGTAGCTAGTAACTTTTTAATTCAATATTGTTATTGAAACCGTTGATTAAAATTTACTTAAAATAATTCTTCCTTCCTCACCAACCCCCCTCCCCCCACCAGACCCACCCTCTGAGGACTCAAACCAAGAGCGAACAATTCGATTGCATTCCACTGAAGATGAATGAGATAGAAAATTCTGAGTGTTTGTGTTGCTTGAAACACATGACTTGGGAGAAAAGGAAGTTGTCCTGATGCTAGCTATTCTGGAGCACCTTGAGTTTGATAGCTGAAATATCAGGGAGGAAGGTGCCTAGCGAGAAAAACACACCAATCTGGGAAGCCAGCGTGGAAGAAGCAGCAGCCTTCTTGCTTCTGGCTTAAAGATCAAGAAAGGTCAGCAACTACATGCTCACTGCCACATGGTGGAGGAGTGAGTGACTAGCCTGTGTCAGAACTCTGGCACGCTCCTTGTAAATTAAACTGCAGTGACTTTGAAGTTGAAGAAAAGTCCTATCATGAAATTTCAATCAAAATGAAATGATGAAATAAGTACAGACCAATAAAATAAAGATGGCATGTGATGGGTACTGCCTAAGAGCCTTGCAGGAGTAATCTCATTGAATCAACACACAAGCCTCTCAGGAATTGCCAACATTATCATTTTCCTGGTGCTCAGGGAACTTAAGGAACTCACTCAGAGTCACACAGCTAGTGAGTCGCTGTGTTCCCACCCTTGGACCACACTACCTCTACAATCCATCCATCAGTCAATCAAACAATCATCCCAGTGGGAAGGAACTCAAATGGATGAAAAACCATGATGAAATATGGAATACAGCAACAGAAAATCTCAAACAAAACAAAACCAAACAGAAACAAAACCAAAACTTTATTTCTGGGTGGCTTGAGTTTGGTGACAGGAAATGGTATTATTCCTATCTGGGGGAACGCAACCTCTGTACTTTTGTCTCCCTCTGGCCAAACCTGTCAGGGAAACTCAAGAGGCTCAGCCCAGAAGAGACTGGCTTCTGTCCGTCGTGGTGCTGCCGAGGACGCTGGCTTTGGAGGCAGGGCAGAAGGGTTGGACTGCTCTGCATAAATAGAGTGAGAAATACTTGAGTGTAGGAATGGCCAGAAAGGGAGAGAGAAGGCTGTGAACTTGGTGGGGAGCTAGTGCCCCACGTGGATAGATCTTGACTGAGCTGCAGCGAGGGTTGAAGAAGGGGTATATTGTATATTTCATTTAAATATCTTTTTGTTGCTGCCATAGGAAACTCTTCCTTTCCCCCAATTTCACTCTGCACAGAGGTCTGGTGGACAATTTTGTTTGCGAGCTCATGATTTGTGTTTTGCATGTACCAGGGCAAAGTGCTGAGTCCCATACTGGGTCAGTATGGAACAGACAGGTACAGACAAAGGATGTGAGAGCCCACGCACTGGGGTGCTGGAGGGAGTAGGTGTACTGGGAAGTAAATGTGAGCATGATCCGGGAGCCCCAGGAACGTACACAAGTCATGGCTGGTTTGTGGAATTGGGGTTTGAGCTCATATCTTGGCCACAATTTTTATTTCCTTTTCGCGCCATGAACACTTTTTGCACAGAGTTGAGAAGTATGACCATTCAGTCTTCAGGTAGATGAATTAAGGCATCGAGAGCTCAGTCGTCAGCCACTTCGACAATTACTAAATGCCCAGCATTTACTCAAATGCAGCAGAATGACCAGGCCTGATCCCAGGCTTCCTACGACCAGTCCTTAACTCACAAGGAAACCCTGACCTTTCAGGGGGCGGAGCCTGTGGGATGATAGATGGGGCCCTTCCCACCAGACTCTCCTGGACCTAGGGCCAAGAGATGGCCACAGGAGCAGCAGCTTTCCTGGGCTGAGCCAGATGAGCGGGAGTCGAGGCCTAGGAGACCACCGCTCACAGCCTCCCTCCCACCACCCCAAGTGTTCAGAGCTTCCTCACAGAAGGTGGAGCAGCCCTGCCACCACCAGAGGGTGAAAAATTACATTAGTGGTGAGAAAACTACAGTAATTAAAAACAAACAACCCAAACCGTGTACTCCATGTGCTAAGCAACAAGGTACCTGTTTGTCCCGAGTCTCATGTGTCACACGTGTCTTTTCTACAGAGCTGGCATTTTAACCTGCATTTCTGATTCTACCACCAGAAGCTTTAACTATATAAAGGTATCCAAATCCCCTACTACATGTGTATACATGTACATGTGTATGTGTATAACTAAAACATGAACACATTCACCATGACACGTGTGCATATGCGTATATAAGTAAAATCTGATGTATACATCTGCCCGTGAATCCAGATGTCAACAGAAACACATGTCTTTAGCCTCCCCACTCCCACCAACCATATTTTTAAGTAGGGGCATTTGAAAATTGGAGAATCTTGGGGAAAAAAATTTCCTAAAATCCCTGTTTAGTTTATATTCACTTAAATCTATTCTTGAACCCTCCCCAGATTTGAGGCAAGCTCGCCTGAGGTGCCCTCACACGCGCCCTGGTGTCTGTTCGCAGAGGTTGTCAGTCAGTAGCCCCAGGCTCTAGGTGACACCCAAATTCTCCTTCCTTGTTCAGTCCACACAGATGCAGCCGCACAGATACTTTACAGAGGAATTAGACATGGAAATCGCCAGCTCAGGAGCTCGCACACATTCCCCTGAACTGTTCTGGTACATCTGTTTTATAGCTGAGTGCTGCCTGCTTACCCCAGACATCTGAGATGGGGTGCAGTGGATGCGATGGCGGGCTGCTCATGGGGGCATTTCTGGTACAGTCCTTAGTCTTCCTCATGCCCTGTGACCAGACTCACTGGCTCAGCCTGAAGTTACTGATCAGTCAAGAGTTTGCTATTTCCTGGGTCTGGATGGGCCTCTCCGTGTCTTCCAGGGGGACCTTCAAGGTTACTGTCCTTGAGCAATAACCTCTAGGACGCCTTTCCTGACCTCCCCTAGGCTGTGGCAAGACTTTCCTTCCTCATTCCCTCTAAACATCGTGCTTCCAGGCATTTTTGTCAACAGTCCTCGCCAACAGATAGGCACTCCTCTGCGCAAGGACTGAATCTCCTCTGCTTTCCCTTCCTGTCAGGGTGTCGGCACAAAGGCTAACCTCAAGAGGCCTTCTCAACTCCTCATCAAGCTGGGCCACCCCTGAGACATCCCTGAGTTAGGACAGAGGTCACAGAGGGGTCACAAAGGTAGCAAGCATTCTGGCAGGGCTGCTGAGAACACCTCTGGTTTCCAGAGACAGCACCCCAGGTGAGCTCTGCTGGGTTCTCCCCAGGTGAGGGGGAGAAGCCAGCGAATCCATCCCGGATTCCCTCTGAGTAAAGCAGAGGCCTTCACACACAGAGCAGGAGTCGAGATGGTCCGAGGGAGGGGAGTGAGCAGGGACTAACCAGCCACCCTTACCATGACCTGGGGCGCGAGGGGGCTTCCCTATGTGTCTCCCCACACCAAAGGAAACAGGACACCCACATATGGAGTCCAGACCACTCTCTTGTACCTCCTTTCTAGAATGCAACCTATATGACAGTTAAAAAATTATTCCACTAAACAAAGTGTTTGCTGTTACTCAAGATGAGGTTAAAACAATTTTTTTAAAGGTTAAAAAAGCTACTTGCTCTTCAGGTCAGTAACTGTCATAACGATTTTTCTCTTGCCATATGCTCCTCTGAATTGCATTAATATGACATCTCTCTTGGAAGCATCTGGTCTCAGCCACTTCAGGGCACACAAGGAAGCTGCCCATTCAGGCCAAGTATATAATAATGTGGAGAGGTAGTCACTCTCCTGCCATCGCAAAGCAAAAGGCTGCACTTGCATTAGGCCATCTCTTTAAACAACATTCTAGAAATGGTGCAAGAGATCAATCATTCAAGAGAATGGAGGAAGAATTTAGGAGGTATTTGTGTGCCTATAATACTGTGTGCGTATATGTACATGTGTAAAAAATTCATAGAAGCACACTGATACATACATGTTTTATCAGTCGGTAATCATCCTCATTGCTCAAACATAAATTCTTACTTTCCATTGACAAGAACTAAACATTTTAAGCATCAGATGAAAATTGAGCCCCACCGATCTGCCATATATGGACAGAGAGGGCATTTCTGTATCTTGGCACTTTGAAATACAAAAAAGGTAATTTTCCACCCCCAGCCAAAGGCAAAGTAGCATTATCAACCTCCTACCATGATTTCCAGACTACAAAAACTCTGGCAAGCGACGTAGCTTAAAGGTTTCTTCCCTCTCATTGGTAGCAATCCTAATCACTGACACATTTAATTTTTTTTCTGAATATTTACCTCACCCTCTTAAACAGTTCATTAAGACAATCCAAATGGGTTTAATAAAAATTTGACCACCTAACAAATGGTTCCAATGTCCCTTCTTGTCCTGAAGATCGTTGCGCTCACTTTGTCAGAAGCACAAAAAGTAGAAATGCAATTGCATTTGTGCTGATGCTAAATGTTAATAGATTTGCCTAAATGCTTGCTAATAGGCCCCCTAAAATTAGCTAGACTAGTAGTGCATGCCTAATGTGTTGTTGTTTTTGTTGTTTGACTTGCTTTTTCTGCTGTTTCTTCTTTTATCAGAGGGAAAAAAGACCCCTAGAAAAACGTGCAGGTCTTCGGTTGTGAGACATTTCCAGTGTCAAATGTGAGTTTTGCAGAAAGAACATATATTCTGAAACTATCCTGCAGTTCTGACATTCTGTCATGAAGGTGACAAATCCTAGTGCTCTAATGTTTCATTAAATTAAACATGAAATGTTTAATGTTTTGTTAAATTAAACATGAAGCCGTGACTTTGCACCCGAGAACCACAGCCTCCCATCAATTCCTCACATTCCTTCAGGTCACTTGGTAGGTTATAAAAACTGACTTTGTTTATTAGAAGTATTGTATTTCTCTCCGCAGTTAAAATGTACTTTCCCCTAATGTGCTTATAAATAAAAACCAACAAGCAACATACTTTTGGGGCACTTCAAACATTTCTAAACTCAACTGTGCAGAGAACAGCACACAGACACCCCTGAGCTAATTCTCTATTGCATTTTTCACTTTCAAATATTACAGCCATGATGGAGAGGGATGTAGACGGCAAAGGTTTTTCTATGGGTCAAGCCCATTTCACAGATGGGAAAGTTAACGCCCAAAGAATGGAGGCATCCTAGCAAACTACATGACGGAGCCCTCAGGCTAAATAAATTCACCACTTCCCCTCCTGTGTTTTCATCCATGAAGAGAAAATATGACAACAAAAAAACTCGGCTGTGTGAAGGCACCTGCATAAGCAGAGAAGAGTATGCAGGTCTGACTGTTGAGTTATAGCTGTCGCGCCATTTAGAGTTAGAGCAACAAAGTCCGGGCCTGGTTTGAGATGCTGCTTGATGTTCACACACACACAAATAATCTCCTTTTCCATCAGATCAATCAGCTTCTAGAGTCCTTAGTGATGCACCCAAGGACTAAACCCTCAAACAAATTTCCAAACACAATTTTATAAAACACATTTGGATATTTTTTAAATGGAGAAAAGACAAAGCAACTATGCAGTGACTTAAAAGGGGAAAAAACGCACATGTCCCACGATGGGATCATCCGAATATTTTCACATTTTTCTGGTGAACTTAAGTGGGATTTAGCTGGTTTCCAAATGAGATGAGGTCCCACACTTGTCCAAGCAGCAATAGCAGAGAGAACCACCCAGTACAAAGCAAACCTCACCATCCCCTGCCAGTCCAACCAAACTTGTTGCCTATGCTATTTCTGAGTCAACACATCAGCTCCTGTCGCTGAACACAAACCATAGAACACTCTAGATCTGGTAGAAGACCTTTGCTCAGCCCTCCCCAAGCCAGAACCCTCTCCCAGTTAGTTACCCAAACAGGTAGGAATATAATTGCCACTTACCATTCTGAAGCTTCATGTCTGTGAGGCAAACTAAGTAAATTAAACGGATCCTGCTTTAATCTTCTTTTCTAGACCCCAATTGCCTTAATCAAAGGGAAAAAGAAACAACAAATGTTCCCTGAGGTCCTTCTCCAAATCCCCAGCGTCTAAGCAAAGGCTCACTGCCCTTCAGTGAGTGCCCAGATCCTGTCCCTTAACATAAAACAACAGAGAATTACTCCTCACATCCCTCTAGTCCATCCCCCTAAACTCTTCCCCTCCCCCCCATATTTTCTTCATTTCTATCTTTTGTGGCCCAGACAAGGCTTAAGTTACACTTTAAATCAAAATCTGGAAGATGCTTCAATTGGCTATCTGGCTTGGCAGACCTCCTATAAAAACCCCAGGAAGGACACATTTGTTTCCTTCCTGCAAATGAACTGTGGCATTTGTGGTCCCTCTTCTTCTCCCCAGTCCCTCCCCAGTGCACCTTCCCCTGTAAATGAGCTTAAGTTACAGGACTTCATTTGGGGTTAGCTGTCCCACAAAGCTCATTTGGCTCTTGCCATTAAGGCAAGAGGCTCTAAAAGGCTAGCAAGATGCTTTTAACTCAGTTTGAGGGGCCAGTCATATCTTGTTAGCAACAGCTGCCCACTTACCCGGCTTTCAGGGCCTTGACAGAACTGTCCTATTCCTTCTGAGGAGAGGAATGAAAAATGAAGTGAACCAATCGGTAGTGGAAGCCGTGCAACTCGCCCTGCTTCGCATTTCTCCCCAAATCAAGTGAGGTAGCTTCTTGCAGAGTTCCTCCTGCCGGCCTCCCCTGGCATACACAGCCTGCCAAGGTCCTGGCTGCAGTTTCAAAACTACTACTCAATAAAAGGATTTTAAAGGCTGTGCCGGGAGCCGGGAGCTTCAGATCCCAGTTTGGCTTTTTCTCCATCAGCATTCCTTAGCAAGCCTGCACAGAGCGAGGTTCGCTACATTATTTATGTCAGCTCTAGGCTCTGGAAAACACACACTGGCATCCTGATTACTAAGAATCCTCATGGATACAATTAAACTGTTCCCACATACATTCCCTTCCCCCTGCCCCTTCCCAGATTCAACCTCTTTCAGAGGAAACAAAAGCACTTTGAGGCACCTCCCAATTCATCTCTTAGAAGCCAAGAGAGCATCGGAATAGGGCCACAGAGGCAGAAGAGCTGAGGGAAAAGGACCCCTTTCCTAGAGTGGGCAGAAGACACGCCAAGAAAATTTAGGTAACTGTCTGGGCAAAGCCCTTCAAGTGGCCCCTCTTTTGTTGGGGGCACCGATATAGAGGCAGCAGAGTGGAGGTGCTATAACAACCATTTTGATGAATTCATGGAAGATTGATTTAGAATAGGCTGTTAAGGGAAGAAAGGAGCATTTGGCAACATGACTAACCTTCCGAAATGGATGACAAGCAATCCCGCTCAACCCACAAATGCTCCTTTGTGGCCCATCTGAGTCACAGCCTTAGATGGGAAGACCACTGATCTAGCCAAGGAGAGCCATGATTCCATCCCCGAGTCTCCTCTTCAGCAAAATGAGCAATTCTCCGAATTGCAGTCCACCATTTTCCTTCTTGTCGACAGCTCCACACACACTGTGGGCTGGTGTGCTCACCACAGGCAGAAAGGGCTGCGCAACGGCACAGCTGAGAGAGGCTGGTGACAGGAACTTGCACCTCTGCAGGAGCAGTAGGGAGGCTAAGGATTTCCCCTGTGTACAGCTAGAAAGTCCCGCTTGGCAGGCAGAGGCGCCTTCACTGTGTGGAAGCCCCAGGCACCGCTTAGTGCAATAGCCTTTGGCAGGACCTCACAGATAAGTCAATTTATCTAGGCAAGAAGTCAGCTTGGGGACAGTCAATTGGCTCATCCAAGAACCTAAGGAGAAAAGAGAAACCTGCCTCTCCGCAAAGGCTTCCTTTAAACGCACATTCCTGCATTTCAACAGTTGTAGTTTTTAAGTGACTGTCGCTTTCCACGACTTAGTCCACCCAATTCAGAGATCTTGGGTGGAGAATTGGTGTCTGAGATGGAAACAAGGAGAGAGAACTCTGCGTAGGTTGGCAGAACAGAGCCTGGAGAGGGCACACCTACCCTCCGAAGCACAAGAGTAAAGCAGAACTTTCCTCAATAACAGACACATAAAAGATGGCACGATAGAGCACACACATACACTCACACACCACGCAATGATACAACCACCCAGTAACACAAAGACCTGATGAATGCAAAAGCAGGTATAAGCTGCCCTGTGGGCTGATTTCCAGCTGGAACATTGGCTCCCCCCACCAGAGAGGCTGAGTGGAACACTGACCCTCAAGGAGGCCTTGTTCACGTGTGGGTACAGCTGTGCCCTCAGCAGCAAGTGGCTCCTCAAAGTCACTAACTTGAGAGCACAGAGATGATTCTCTCGGAGGAAGATGATTCAAGAATATAATTTATTCTGCTAATAAACTCAGCAGTAATCAACTTAGAGGCTGACCTCTGGCGAAGTCTGGGCAAGGATCCTCTGGGACCCTCTTGCTGTCTGTCCTCTGCAGCTGGCATGGACAGAGGAGAGGCCTAAGGGTCTGGCTAACCTGTGGCCTTGGATAAGCCGTTCACCCTCCCCACCCTCCAGCCTCCTTGCATGGACTGAAACTATGGAGGACAAAACCTGTCATTTCTGGGATCCTGAGGATTCAGTGAGAAATATAAAGTACTTAGCTTAGTGCCTAGCATTGGTGTGCTCATAACAAACATTAGCTCTGATAAATTTTCACAAGGTCATCAGTTAAATGGCACAAAACGGATACCTCCCAGCTCACAGATGCCTGAGCCCTATCTCTAAGTGCTCCCCGAGCAATCAGATCATTATTAACAATCTGTGTGTAAAGTGCTGTAGTCATCACTAGCATTTGCCTTCAATAAACTTGCTCATATGAGCTGCCCCATGACAGAGATATCTATAGAAAACAGAGTATAAAAATTCAAAATATTACGAGGAAGACCATGAAACGTTTTTGTAAAAGGGGACGTTAACATTTTTTTTTTAATCAAGTGAACACCTCTCTGTTTATTCAACCATAAACTAAAACTATTTCAGAATTTTGATATCCCACACCAGATTACTGGACTTGAGATGGGAGAAAAAGTGGTCCAAGTTCCATCTTTTAGTCTCCCTCCTCTTATCAACACCCTCTCCCAAATCTACAAGGAACAGAGGTTGAGAACCTCAACTTGAATACAAAGGCATTGTCCTACAGGAGAGGACAGGAGGGCTGTAAATATTAAAGGACTCCCTCAATTTCATGTCCTCCAGTACAAGTTGGAGTCCTCACTTCTAGTTAAATGCTCCTTCCATCCCCCACAGGCTAAAGGACAAACCAATGGAACTCTCAGCCAGCCTTTTATTTCACTGTCCACTAAATCGGTTTGGATTCAGTCTGGTCTCTCTGCTTTAACGATGTGTGTGCAGGACCAGTGCTGAATTTCATGCTGAACTTGAATTTTTTTCAGACAGTGACTGCTTTAAATTGTGATTTTAAGGTTCTCCATAAATGAGGTTCCACAGTTTTTGTGAAGCTGTTTTACTAAGAGTTTTGATAGAAAGTTTCTAACTCTTTTGAACAAGAAAAGCAATATAGCAGATCCTCAAATAAAATCATTTTGTTCTAAGAAAATAACAGTCCCTATAGATTCTGAATGAGTGGACTTACAAGGACCTGCTCCCACTATAGTTTCTTTGGCTTAAAGTTGCCATTTCCAAGACCATATTGATGTTAAGTGAGGACTTACTGTACTTGAACCTTCAAATCTATAAAGGCCACATTTTAATTGGATGATAACATGCATATGATATTACTAATACCTTTGAAAATAAAAGTAGTTTATCCAACAATCTCTTTTCTGATGAAAAAGTCAATGTAGATAATTGTAGATAATCTCCTCAACATAAACACACACAGGGCATTTTGAACTTGGAGGTTTTTTTTTTTAAGTACTAACCACACTTCTTCTGCATATATAAACGTGGGCTGTCCCAATTATGAATCTTCAAAAGAAATAGGTCCTATAACCTTTCACTGTTTAGGAAACTGCACACGCCTTGTGACTCGATCCCTATGAATTTCTGGACTGCAAGGACATCAAGATCCATTTCTCAATTAGAGTTTCAAACAACTCCATCTTTCGCTTCTTGTCAAACCACCTGAACAAAAATGCTGTGTGTTGCATCATTCACTGAAGCTATTTCTCCAGTTGAAACAAGAATTATGAGTCCCTCTAAAACACACCCGCCAAATCAAGTTGTAACATGGCTCTGTTTTATTCACTGCTGAGATCACAGCTAATTGCTTTCTAATACAAGTCATGATTTTGCTCCATTAAGTTAACATTTCCCTTATTTTTCCCTCCATGGTACAGACTAAATTAGCAGCATTCAGTTCAACATTTCTTCCCTCCTCAGGTATACATCCTCCAATGGTAACTCGGACTGACTGGGCCGTTTGTACTTTTATAATGTGTGGAGCCAGGAGGATAGTCTGCCAACAACACAGGCCTTTGTCTTTAGATATAATGTGGATGTACTTTGGTGGTCTTTAAATTCTAGGGGTTTTTCCCATGTGGAAACTCAATCTCAGTTCCATGTGCCAAGACGACCGGGTTGGCATGAGAACTGCCAAACCCTTTTGGCTTCCAGAAAAACACAAGAAAACTGCTTGGGGGCTCCTCCTCCCTGTTTCTATAGGGGCAGGTCAATTGTTTAAGGCTATCTTTAAATTGGTAGCTTAAGAAGTTAAAGTGGCAGAAAAGATTGAGAAACCAAATAACCCTTATCTGAACAACATTCTTAAATGAAGCAGAAGAAAAGCAGTCATCTTATTCCCTGAAGTTAAACTCTTTAAGGAGAGAAGGCACAGTGGCATGTCCATAGAAACTGACTGCAAAACTTGACTGATTTCTACAACATTTCAAGTTCTGGTTGGGTCAAAAGGCAGCATAACCTCTGCTACAGAGTCCAAAGAGAGAGTTCAGGGTGGGTAGAAAGTGGCCTCAAGGTCCCTACAGCATAACCTCCCTCCCTGCTCCAGCATGATAGCCCCATCTGCATTCTTCATGATGACGTGGTGTTCCTGTCCTTTCTTGTAGTGAGTCATCAGTGAAGGCAAGTGTTTGCCCTAGTGTCTTAGCAGCCGTCCTCTCTCTAAGCCAACTCCTTCTGAGTTATTCTATGTTCAAAGGTAGAATCAAAAGAAATGACTTACCCTAATGTGGATTCAAAGGGTTTTAATGGGACTCACATGGTCAGTTAGTCCAAACCCCTTATAACAGAAGTGAGGAAAAAGAAATCATGGAGGATAAGGGATTTTCCTAATATCACTCAGAACTGGAGAGAGAGCCCTAGTGCTCATTTATATGGATTTGCTGTTTTCTTATCTGTCAATTCTTCTCACACTAAACATCCTCCTTCTCTCGCACCCTTTTCCATTCCTAGAAAAAGTCATGGTCAATGTTTTCTTATTTTGTGATTTTTCTCTTGCCATGGAGGAAGTTGATATCTGGGCACAGCTGTAAAGAAAGCTTTGTCAGATTTCCAATATCCTCACTGTGGACTGAACCACAGCTGTAGGACTAGCTATTCCTCCAAAGTGCTCACAGCTTATTTAGAGTTGAGAAGGAAGTCCAAACTCTTGACTAGACACAACCAGATTTCAGTCTCCTAGGTGGATATGTCTCTAATTTTAGCTTCCTTATAAATACACTGGGGAGAATAATAGCACCAAGCTCACCTTGCTCACCTGAAGGTTTGTTTTAAAGCACCATGCCTGGCATGTGCTGAGGACCCAGCACCTATCATTATCTTTCCAGGCTGGACTCAGCTTTATCATCGGACAATAGAAGCTCTCCTTGAGAATCTGGGGCAGAGCCTGCCCCTTTGAAAGACCCCCTCTCTGAAAGGCATGTCCCCTGAGAGACCAGCTGCATCCCATCCTACATCATTTCATTGTGAAAAGGGTGATGAGACATTTTGGACTGCACTGTGAATGTGCAATTTTCTGCTTAAAACCACAAAGAAAACAAGACTTCAGGCAACAGGCAATCGTGATTCAAATCCAATCAAGCCAGGGGAAATCAGTTTGGTCCACATCTCTGCAGGGGGGTGCAGACATGCAGATTCACACCATCGGTCATCACTAGGGCAGAGCTGGCCCTTCCTCTACTAACAGGATGGGAATTTCCCCCATTAGTGTTTCTCAACACTGGAAATTTTCCCACCACCTTCTGTACTTGTGATCTGTCCAGTTCTCCTCTAATGCTGCTGCAACTGCCACACACACCCAGTCCTTGAGTCTTTCTGTTACTTAATATTTTTCTTCAGACTGTTTCTAACTTTAATCTCATTTAGCTGATAATATCCATGAAATCATAGCTTAGAAGTGCTATCTGTCCAGAGATGCAGCTATATATAGACATAACTATGTGGTGTACATGTATACAATTTTTGGTACAATAAC
Organism: Scalopus aquaticus; assembly: GCA_004024925.1. Classification (NCBI taxonomy): domain Eukaryota; kingdom Metazoa; phylum Chordata; class Mammalia; order Eulipotyphla; family Talpidae; genus Scalopus; species Scalopus aquaticus. The sequence goes on along the minus strand of PVIJ01000033.1, from coordinate 68,960 downwards.
TAAATATGAAAATTTAAGAAAAATATGCAACTGTTTTCCTTCTGTGGCTACCTCACGTATTTATATCATACACAGTGTTATCCACACGTCACTCAAACATGTGTTTAGAAATACTGTTCCAGATGAGATTTTATTCTTTTTTTTCTGAATCTGCAGAGTCTCTTCTTTGGTGCCTCTTCCTTTTCAGAAAGCAGTGCCTAAATGTGAAATATCACCAGGAAAATAAATGTTCTAAAAACGAAGTTCTGATAAGTCCTACAGCACAGATAGAAAACTGAGAAGTGGCTCACGTGACTTTTCATCCTGAGGACTGATGCTTGAATGTGTTAAAATGCTATTTATTTTCCGACAGGCTACTTGGGCTTGGTACCATGTAAATCTACAGTGTTTGTAGAGGTACCCTTGGGGACAAAAGAAAAATCATCTGTATAGATCAAATGTGTATTAGCTGCATTAGCAATTGGTCCCTGGAGACTGATAAAGACCTTTTTAGACAGATTTCACTGTACAGCATTTTAAGAGCTCTCTTTGAACAAGCCTTGGGTATCCCGGGCCTGGACCTTCTCCCTGCCCTAAATGTCAGAAGACAAAGGCAGAAATTGAGGAACTGGGATGAGAATGGCTACTTCCATCGGAACTGAACCCCAATCCCATAGCCACACTCGCTTCACTTCCCCTATCAATATTTCACGTTCTCTGAGCCGTAAGAAAACACATCTTTTGCCACCCTGCCTCGTTGTGTGCAGGATGGTGGAGAGATTATTACAGCACAGGTTCAAGAATTTAAAAATTCATCACCTTCCCATTTGAGAGAGCCAGTATGTGGTTAGGATTTATAAAGGCCACACTGGCCTGAGATGACCAAGGAAGGCAGAACCCTGGCCCAAGACACTGTGGGGACAGGGTGCACGGAGAGAGGCGGCTGTTCGGGCTGTGGACAGGGCCAATGAGGTGGAGGCCTCGATTCCTGGTGTATTGCCAGTGGAAGGTTTGGTTTGTACCATGGCACTGTAGAGGGGGCAAGAGAGAGAAAATGTTGCCCAGCTGGAAGCTCAGAAGCAAAACCCAAATTTGCAACAGACACATGTTCTACCTGATCTCCAACACGCCAAAGCTTGTTCCACCATAGCTGAATACTTCCATAGCTGACTCCTGTGTGCGCGCGTGTAGAACTGGTGTGGCAGACTCTCCAGTGAAACACTCTTTCTGAACCCTGGGCTGTCACATGACAGTCCTCCAGCCTCTGAAGGCCTCCCAGTCACAAAGCTGGAAGGTTTCACCTCTTTCATTATTGGACAGGCTTCAAGTTTTATACAACCTTCCATTACCCCCTCCCCATTTACAGGAACACACACAGTCCTCCTCAGCATGGGGGGGTCTTATTTAGGCCCCCCAGTGAGGGTCACCAGGAAACCCTGACACTTCCCAGTACTGGCTGTAGGCCTGCCTGCTTCCAGCAGCTGCCTCTCAGAAGCGTGAAGGCAAGTTTAACCTGCAGCAAAATGGTGAAGGAGAAAAATAAATATACCCTTTGGCTCTGGGGCCTAGTGGTTTATCATCCCATCTCCCATGGCCTAGCTTTCCTGCAGTGGGGAATCTTAGGGACCTGTGATGGTAACTCAGCAAATACCAACACAGAGTGCTTCTCCTCCGGCCCCTGCCTTTCTCACCTGTCTCGTCCCTTAGTTACGTCACTGATCTAGGCATTGGCCAGGGAGGTGACTTTCCTTCACTTGTAAACACAAGGCACAAATGTCCGCAAACACAAGTGGCGGTAAAGGTGAAGAGGAGTTGACCACCGGGTCTCTTTTCCACTGCCCAAGTCAGACACTTCGTGGGGCACTTGGGTTGTTGCTGAGGAAAAGGGACACTTTCTTAGAAACCCTAGAACATTAGATTTGATACAGAAGCATTAAAGTTCCATGGGCAGCACTCCCCCACAATGAAAAAATTAAAATCTTCATTCCTTTCATTTCTAGCCAACATATAGAATGCCAGGGTGCCTGATCCCTGAGCCTTCCACATGGGCACCTCTGCCAGGGCAGTGCTGGGCCTTGGGGGCAGGTGGCTTTCAACAGAGGTCTATGGGGAAAACTCACACTGCGATCCATACAGCAGGATCACAGCGATTCTGATCTGTACAGCGACCTTTCTGAGATGGCAATCTGAACATCACCCTTACTTAAAAATTCTCCCATGGCTCCATCATCTAGAAGGATCACATTTTAGTTCAGTCCCTGATGTTCAGTTCCTTTTCATGACACCCACCTTTGGCTTTACGCTGCAAACCCACACTGCTTGGATGAGCTCATCGTACCACACACTTTGCGCGTTAATGCATCAGGTTGTCCCTGTGTAGTAAGGTGTTTCTTCTGTCCCCTTATCTCTTAATCACAGTAAGTACTGCCAAAATGTCCTTCAAGACCCATCCAAACACTTCCGTTGAGGACACTTCCATGTCCTTTGTGCTCCAGGCGTGACAGTCTAACCTTGACATTACATGTTTCTTGCAGAGCACTGGGAGGAGTGACTCACATAGTAGGTGCTCAGTAATTTTTAAAAAACCTATTATTGCCCAGTCATTGCACCTACCCCCTCCTAGCTATATATGTTCACCTGCCCCTACTAACTAAACTGAACTAAAACATCACTGAACCATGATGTCTTGCTAGTGTTTGGCACATAGTAGGTCTCAGGAACTGCAGAATTAAAAGGGAATAAAGCAGTTTGTGTGTCTGGGAATTTTATCCAGGTCCTCTTGGCCAGACCTATCAAGCCAAACTTTGGAGGAAGGCTCTTCTGAAGTCTGTTTCTGGGGGTGCAAGCCTCATGCTTTCCTTTGACTCTATTGGGCACTGTTCTCCGCTTGCATTACATGCCAGGCCGGTGCCCAGGAGCCAGGCGTCTCAGGAGCAAAAGCAGCAGGTGCCAGATAAGAGCTTGCTTTTCTCTTTCCATTACTCTAATCAAGCTATGTGTTACAGTGCCTTTCCTTAATCTGATTTGAGAAGGCCCTTAATAGCAGGGTAGAGGTGAAGAATGAAGCCAGTTCTTCAAGGAGCACTCCCTTTAATTGCGATTTTTTTGTTGTCTGTTGAGACAAGTGCGGCCCCTCACTGGGGCTGATTGTTGCATCTGGACACAACAACAAGGGCTTCCCTGAGTTGGACATGGTTGGTTTTTGCTTTTTTTTTTATGGCACAAGTCAGCTTTTCTTGATTAAATTAAAGTTTTTTCCCTTCTCTATCTCTCTTGACCTTCTGCTTGATTATGTAGTGAAGTATTCCTGGGGAGCAGTAATCCTGTAAGCTTGACATCCACCTCCCAGCTCTGAAAATGACAAAGCTGTCAAAATTTCAGCTTTACAACTTCCAGATGGGGTCAGCTCAGAGAAGAGCAGGGGAACTGGAAGATGAGGACCCATGAAGGAAAAAAAAAATGCGATAAATAGAAGGATCCAAATAATGACAAAATGAAGCCTGGAGTTCCAGGAGATGCAGGAAACTTGTGCCTTTCTGTGGGGGCCACTCCCATAGAAATTTGGTAATTTTCTGGGGAGCTCCTACCCCCTATGAATGCTATTAATGTCGGAGTCAGGGAAAATGAGGAAGTCTTTTTTTTCTCCCAGAGTATGCAAACAGAAGCTTAGAAACATGTTTGCATTTGGATTGGAAGATCTAAACCAACAAAGTTCAACCTTTTCACTAGGAGCTCTGAGCTGTTTGACAAGACGGACTTTTTATCAGGCAGGTTCAAAGTCTACACACTGCAGAGTCTTCCTTAATAAGAGGGACTAATAAGATTATTTCCTTAAAGATCTAACTTTGGCACCCATCCTGCTACCAGACAGCAGAGCAGATTCATTCTCTAAATTGCTTACTTTCAAAAGAAAAGCTTTGTCGGCTAGAGCAGGGGCCCAGCATGGCACACCATGATGCTCTTAGTAGGATTCTCATTTGGATTTGAAGTGGCTATTATTTTTCCCTCTCTTTTTTCTTAGAAAATTTTTTTTCTGACACCACAAAAATAATTCCCCAAACTAAATGCAAAGATTGCATTTCAATGGGATATGTCAGAATTACTGATGGTTCACCTGTCCCCCAAATATCTCCAAACATCTTGCCTCCAACTTGGGGGTATATTTGGCCACTTACATTAAAAAAAATAGTAAAGCACACATATTTCTGGGCAAACAGACTTTAATGCAAGGAGAGAGAAATGGGTCATATCTGTGGAACTATATACATAGAATGGAGCAGAGGGCTCTATTCAGAATTTTTTCCCCAAACTTCTGTTTTGATCCATTCGGGATCATAACACAAAATCTTCAGTGAAACGGAGAGGTTTGAGGAAGAAAGATCATGTGATCATCGAACCGAATTCCCTCTAACTTCCCACCTCACGCCTTCCTGTATTGTGGCTTATGTGATCTGCTGAAATAATGAGAGCCATTTTCACGCTCTCTTCCGTAGCTGGGGTGACATACAGCCAGTTATAACGGGCCCGGTTTAAAGAAAAGTGATTTTAAAATGGGGACCATTTAAACAGGTCACTGCATTTCTCAAAGGTGAAACAGTGATCAGTGTGTGACATTTAATGATCTAAAAGAAGCTTGGAAAAGAATTTTCTAATGAAACTACAGCCGACTCTCTTCTCAGGAGAGAGAGGATTGGGAACGTGTTTGGATCTCGGTCTGTCCAGGATCTAATGACTGAGTTGGTACCTTGCACGGCTCTGCATCTTAACACCGGGTATCCTGTAGGAGACACATCTCGCCGACTCTGTGATGTATGTTTCCTTGCCATTTTAACATTAATGAAACAGGAATTCCTCTTGGAACTGACGGTGTATCACAGTTTAATTGGCCAAGGTTTTCCCTCTCATTCATAGATAACAGGGAGTTATTATGCACGTGAGTGCATCTTAGAATTGAGGCTATATTGTCATAGATACTTAACAAATTTCGCTTGGATAAATGACTAAATGAATGGACCACCTTCAAGGAGCTCACCACAAATAAAGGAATGAATATATTTCATGACCAAAACACTTCAAACTTTCGTATCACTGACAGAGATATAATTCTTTTTTATCCTACACAGACATGTTAAAAACAACACAACAACAGGTATATGAAAAAATGTTCCACATCACTTATAATTGGGGAAATGGAAATCAAAACTACAATGAGATACCACCTCACACCAGTGAGAATGGTACATATTAAAAAATCTGGCAACAATAAATGCTGGCAAGGATGTGGATCAAAAGGAACTCTCCTACACTGCTGGTGGGAATGCAAAATTGTCCAACCACTATGGAAAACTGTGTGGAGGACCCTCAAACTACTAACAGTGGAGCTACCATATGACCCAGCAATTCCACTCCTAGGAATCTACCCAAAGAACACAAGAACATTAATTTGAAAGGAAACCTGCACTCCTATGTTTATTGCAACAATATGTACAATAGCCAAGATACGGAAACAACCAGATGCCCCCAAACAGATGACTGGATCAAGAAAATGTGGTATATACACAATGGAATACTACTCAGCAATCAAAAAAGATAAACTTAACCATTCGCAGCAATGGAGTTGTAAGGGATTATGCTCAGTGAAATAAGTCAGAAGGAAAGAAAAATATCAGATGGAACACATGGAAAACAAAGGATTAGGAAAAGTTAAAGACAAAACTAGCAGGCAAACTGTAAATCTGAGACATTCAGCTGGGAAGGGGGAGAAAGGGATCAAAACATGGGAGGGAAGAGCACAAGAGACTATGGTGATGGTTTACAGGTGTCTTCGTGATGGAGGGTAATTTTATAGGGATTACACTGGAGAGGAGAATGAACGATGATGTAAAAAGTATATAAATAAAACCAAAAATACAACACAACATAATATAAAGCCAGGGGGATAACAACCAAAGGTTTCAATCTCTCTTATCACAAATGCAATAATACAAGGCAGGGAAGTGACATGTGATGGAGATTACTAATGAGAACACAGAATCTTACAGAGGTTAAGACACTTGTTCATGATCCAACACCTAGCAAATAAAAAAGCCAGGTTTGAACCTAAAAATCTGACTCAGGTTGTGCATGACTCCTGCTGATTCTTAACAGCAGTTCTCCTAACTGGCAATTGGGGGCATTCATGGAATCAGGTAGATGTGGCTGTTTTAGCAACTAGTGTTTAGGGCAGAGGTAGCGCCTGTGCTGTCTTAATACTACAACAGTTGTTTCCAAACTGCTGCACGCTGACATCTCTGAGGACTATTTAAAAAAATACGGAAGTCTGGATCTCATCCCTAGTCATTCTAATTTCACTGATATGGGGTGTGACCCGGCCATTAGGAATGTGAAAGCTCCCCAGGTGATTCTAACGCATCACAAGTTTGAGAACCACTGTTCCAGAAGGTTTTCATGTTGCTCAAGGGAAATGAGACAGACAACTCATTCCTGCCGGAAAACGTGCATGAGTGATCACATCTAGAGCCTCTCACCAACTTGGTATTATTCTGCCTCTTTCTTAAGTCATACATGTTATATTTCAGAGACTGTGGTCTCTTTTCAGAAACTACATTTATGAAGTCACCTTTAGTTCATTTTCCCATGGACTTGTTAATGACGTCTTACTAAATCAAAACAAAAGGAGTTTGTGTTTTATTTACTCTATGCGGTCTTTTATGAATGACCACAAACTTTCATCCTCTTTTTTGCCACTGAAAACAGCCTGATCAACAACTCATTTTCCTCGAGAACCACTACCTTGCTCATGGTTTATGGAGGGGGTGAGTTCATCGGCTCTATGCCTAGGACTAGCCACCTGTATATTTTAGCCCCATGCCAGTGAAATGGGTTTAGGAATTGGCCCATCTTCTCAGGGCTTTTATTGGAACAGTTGGGACTTGGACAGTAAAGAAATAATCTGACCCAAAAGCAAGTTAGGTTTTTGCCTCTGGTTCTGGAGACTTGATCTCAAAGATCTACTTGAGAAGAGTCTTGTCTTCCTGGGGACTTGGGCCACACTAGGCTTTCTAACAATGTGATTTATGGGGCAGCTTTGATCTGCCTGGACTCACCTTGACCTACAGAAGGAGTAGAGCCTAAAGGTGAGCCACGTGCCATCAACACGTCTCTGGGACATAGTTCTAATAAGAACTGGATGTTAAGGCTCAGGAGAGCTTCCCTGGTTGGCGAGACTCCCCCCTGTTGCCAGTGGTGTTCCTAGGTACAATGAGTGGTAAGTTAGTGTTATCTGTGACAGTACTGGGGAAACACAAGTGGCAACTCTGCTTTTGGAGCTTTCCTGGACTTTTCACAGGTTAATTAAGTCTGTATTATTTCACTGTAATAAGCCACGTTGTGGACACAGTAGCTTTCAGTGAGTTCTATGTGTCCTTCTAGCAAAGGATCAAAACAGAAGGTGATCGTGGAGAGCCCTGAACTTCACAGCTGATGTCAAAACTCAAGATCTTGTGGACTTCCCTGGTGCTGCGGGAGCAGACGCTTCCTTTCCCCTGGACTTGCTCTTTATAGGACGAGACAGGGAGTTCTGGTGGTCACCTTTATCACCACAGAAAATGCCGAGAGAGGGGAGCAGGGTCTGTGACTATGATGTGGTTTGAGGGGCTGGAATCTAATATGCCTGGAGCTACCCCCTCCTCAACTTCTTTTCACCTCCATGAGCTAAAAACTTTCATTCTGAAGCCCAGTCTTACTTGAGATACTCTCATTGGTAATACTACATGACCTCATTGGCATAAAACAGCAATTGAAGAGCATGACATGTGAAAAAGTTTAGTGTAATGCCTGGACGTAGTCACAGAGGGCCTGAGAAATGCTAGTCCACTTGGTATTATTACTATTACTGCCAACTTGATGCTGAAAATTTTCCTGCTGATAACAAGATCTTTAGAGTGGAGCCTAGAAGATGAAGGAGCCCAAATCAGACAAGGATGTGCCACGGACTGGCTGAGCCTGTGACCCAGTCCTGCCACTACAGGGCCCTCCACCATCTGGGAGCTGCTCCCTTACTCAGACGCCCGCACCTGGCCCTTTTAATGCTTGAGTTTCAGATACATTTGGGAGCACACTTAGGGTTGTCTGTGATAAAATATGCATATTTCCTGAAACCCAAAGTATTCTCACTGAATGCAATAAGTGGAAAGTTATTTTACAGGAAATGAAAATCTAAGATTAATACTCTCTGATGCCATCTAGTCCCCTCAGGACAATTATTCACTGTACTACAGCAAAATAAACTTGCAAAATGTGGGAATTGGTTTTCTCCTAGCTTGCCAGGGTAAGTGAACTCCTGAAACTACTCAAAATTGGCTCCTGGATGCTACACCCACCACCTCGCCTCACTCAAGAGGCATTAGGTTTTTCAGAACACCAGATTTTAAGCAAATGTGTGACCGCTTCCCCAGAGCTGAGAAAAGGTCTAGGAAAAGTAAAACATAAATGTGCAAGTTACCCAATCGGCAAACCCTTATTGATCATTACTTACTAGCATTGTAGGAGGCACATCACTGAGCTCAAGGAATTTATGATATTCCTCCATTTCCTCCTTCAGTCTACAAATAGCTACTGAACTTTTCTCTGTGCCAAGCACTCGGCTAGATATGGGGAACAAAATGCCCTTAAGGACTTAGGGCTTTAAAGAGCAGCCAAGCCCAAATGGAGTTCATTCTCAGAACCACAGGAAAGCTTTATAAAAATATAGGCGTCTGGGCTTTACTTGGTACCACTAGTCAGAAATTTCTCAGAGGACCAGAAACCTATTCTTTTATTAAATGTCTCCCACAACTGTTGTGCTTAACCAAGTTTGAGAACCACCAGGAAAGATGATAAAACACATACCTGAAAATAATCTAATAAAGGACAGTGTTGATTGTTAGTGGCCAATGCCTGGTTCACTGAGACACTGGCAAAGGGAGAGAGCATGTCAAACAATGCGCCTCTGGTCCCCTCCACTTTGAGGTAAAATAACGATCCCTCCCGAGTTTATTCAAGCTGCCAAATCACTTGCCTTCCAACCATTACCACACATCTGTGAAGTTCATTCCCGGATACGGAGTCACCTAATCAGTCAAACTGTAGTTTGTCCATACACAGTCTCAGACATCACACAGGACACAGGAAAATGTCTTAGAACTCCTATGGCCATAAGCGTTCTCACCCAATTCCTTTTTTATTCCCACCTTCTTTGGGTTAAGAAGGGTGTCAGTTTACTTTCTTTCCTAAGACAACATGCCTTTAATTCCTAGTGATAGAAGCAGACCTTCAACCACCAGGGTGTGCCTCGACTGCTGTGTCTGGGTTCATTTCTCTAGAGACAGGACAAAGTGCCACCTTTGAGGTAGGGCTTGGGGAGAGACCCACACCTGGGTTTGATTCCTGGCTTTGCCACCTACTGGGGAGTGATTTTGCAAAATATATTTCATCCTATTTACCTCAGTTTCTTCATTTTTATAAAGGAAGAGAGCCCAGGCTGAGGCTTAAATGAAGTAATGCCCCCAAATGAGAATCTAATAGCATATACAGCCAATAGCAGCAGAGGTTACTGCTGCTATTGTCCAACTTTCTGGGAACTAAAGGCTCAACAATTTCAACATCAGACGTGTATAACCCATGATGTGGGGTTTTCTCCCTCTTGCCACCCACAAGCTCTGTATCTTCAAATCCTGTTTTGACGGAGCATCTCTGCAAACCAGGCTTAGCAGCTGTAAGAGACAAATGTTTTCCTGTCCCCCCAAGTTCTTTTCATACCACAGCAATTATAATAGCATAATAGAAGCTAGAAAAATAAATTTTAATACAATTTTATAGTAAGATATTACAAAACATGCTTCTTTGGTTTTTGGGGAAAAAAAGAATATTATCTATCAGCCAATTTAGGAGGGGGCTTTGCATGTTAATTAAAAATAAATTGGGCAGGCGTGAAGGAACTTTATGATAGGACGGAAATATTTTAAAACTGAATTTAGGGGATGATTGTACAACTGTATCAATGTACTAAAAATTATTAAATTGTATTCTTGCAATGGGTGAAATTTTTTTCGATATGTAAAGCCTACCTTCATAAAGGGATACGCATATAAAAATACAGACATTAATAAACAAAGAAAGAGAAGATGGAAGGATAAGCCTTAACTTCTAAAACAAACACATTTATGCCTGAACAATGGCATTCTAAACAATAATATTACTTCCACAGATCTGTGTTCTGGTATAGAAAACTGGGAGTTGCCCTGGAGCCATACAGGACTGTGTTTCCTGATTCATACTCTGGAATTAACACAGAAAGCAGAGCTGCTCCTGGAAATAAAGAGGAGAATGGGAATATGACCCTGGTTCATTTATGTCTCCCTTGTAAGCACTTTCTTTCTGGTTCACTCCAGCAAGATGCCCAAACACTCTCTTTAAATCTCCCATCGAGCAAAATCTACTCTCAAATCGTTCTCTGTTCAAAGGAGCAGAGAAAGTGTGGAAGGCAACGGTAGATAGAGCTGAATATGCTTAGAGTCTCATTCCTTCTTGGAGGGTATTGATTGGTGAAATTTTAGGAAGAGTGGGATATTCTCTAGACTTTTCCATCTTCCCATGGAGTTGGCCACATGAAAGAGGCATACTTCACGTTCACTGTGTAAGAAGAGGTAGAGAATTTGATCAAATTAAAGCAGTGATTTCTGGCAAGTTATTGATTTGCCACTTTTCTTGTCTATGCTTGAGGCTCTACCTAATGTCTCCTACATCAGGTATTTAAGTCCATCTGTTCTTAAGGCTTCGCTGGTACATGTCTGCAGTTGGCTGTTGCTGCAAGCATTCATTTGGTTTTATTTGAATATATAGGGCTAACATGTCATTATTTTCAGGACTCATGCAAGTTAATATTGGCGTCTCAGAAAATACCTGCCAGTGTTATAGTGGAAGAATGACAGTTGACAGTTGTGAGTGAAACTTGTTCAGACATAATTAGTTACACTAGAATGCATCTGCACTTACACCAACAGGAATGCTTGGTTATGCCAATGGAGATCAGGAAGAACACCTTTTATTGATCAGAAGATGCAGTATAGAAGCCAATTGCTAGATGCTTCCAACAATGTGTACACTATCTGTTAGGTGACTGGTTAATTAACTCGAGCTTGTAAGGAATGTATTTGGGTATCCCTCAACAAATATTCTAATATGAACAGAGGAAGAAGACAGACCTTTCAAGTCAAAAGCTCAATTCACTTTTGTCTAAGAACGCCACACATTTCAAGGAACTGGGGGCATACAATGAATATGGTCAAAATTCTAAGTATTCTGGTAATTACTTTATATCTTCATCTCATTTAATGCTCCTAGTAACTCCATAGGGCAAAGTATTAACATGAATGAATTGTGCAAGAGCCAAGAAATGTATCAGAAGAAATGGGTCAAATAGAAAGGTATCAGTCTTGACCATATTCCTCATTAAGGGCCCAAGGGTCTTAAACAATGAAGGGTCTTCTACTTCCTGGGACTTTTTTTTTTCCTAACACAAGTATCCTCACCCTTTGTCTGCTGTTAGTCCCACCCAACTTTCTAGCTAGGTCGAGGTACCAAAGGCCAGGCTCCTACCTGTCCGTGCCTATGAATCTTACACAACAGCCAGATTCATGATTTCTCAAGAAACAATCCCCACACCTCCTGCCAATATTTGATTCAAACAAGCTTTCATTTATACTTGAGTCTCTGGGTCTCTGGTTCTCTGTTTCTTGATTTCAAACCTGACTCTCCCAAACATAGAATCACATTTATCTGGCAATTTTCTCAGCCCCCTTCTCTCCGTCTGTAGCCCTCTGTTCATAACTCTATTCGTGCCACTCATCTCGTTCCACTGCATTTACCTGTTTAGAAGACTGGCATTCCTCACTGACTGTTAGCTCTATTAGGAAAAAAACAGGTATTATTTATATGTATTGCTTTATGTTCAAGGCCTAACACCCTGCCGGGCACATTCCAGGCATTAGTTTACTGACTATGGAATAAAACCAGCCAGCAAGAAATAAAAAAAAACAGGAGTGTACTGATGTACAGCTGAGGAGGTGTGCACCTGCTTCTCTGAGCCACATATAGTAATGTCAAACAACGTCACCTTAAGTCAATAGATTAAATGTAATTTATAAATTATTTTCAGCAGTGAGAATCATTTCTTTACAAGACACGAAATTGCCAAAATATTCTTGGTTTTCATAGCACTGGGATGCTTTGACCTTGGGGACAGAGAACGCTTTTCCCTAGATGCAAATATATCAAGATAGAGAAATAAGGATGAAGTACTGTACGTAGTTGACCAAAGGCCTCTATGTGTGCAGCGATTATGTGAAATTAGAGCACTGTTTTTCAAGGCAGTGGTTCGGAGACACACAGAGGCAAGGTCTAGGACAAAGGAAGATCTAATAAAGCCTGGCCATCAGCCTATTTATTCATCTACCGGGACTACTGGGTATAACTGTCATACTGCCTTCAAAAATCAATTTGAGTCCTGAAGGAATCTGTCACCTAGGGGATCAAGAAAGTTTCTGTAGTGATGGAAGGGACCCCCAGAAAGAGAGTGATGGGAGATGCAAATAGGATAGGTGTGTTAGTTTATAGGCACACGGCCCTGGAAAACACACATAAGACAGCAGCCCTGGCAAAGCCCCTAGGGCTGCCGACAGTTCTCTGCTGCTGCCCCGCAGGACTGACATTCAGTGGAAATCAAGTAGCAGATTATGTGTGCTGCAAGACTTGAAAACGAACATGTGGCCTAATGAGCATATTATAACTGCAGACTCTGCTTGTTAACTGTTGAAAATGTTTTCACAAGGCGTTGGGTATGGCAAAAGAATGCGAGCTAGGAAATGTCTCTGCTGAAAGGGAGCTCTGTGTAAGCCAGACTCGAGCAAGTCACCTGGATAATGTCAGTGATTAGAAATGAATCAGAACACGTTCTGGACTTGGGTGTTCCATGACAAAGCCCATTGATTTCCTCAGAGACCTCAAGTAAACAGCTTTGTCAGGCTCAGTGAAGAGAAGAGCTGGCAAGCTCCTAGCCAAGGGATGCATGGCGCTGCTCAGATCGGGGAAAGAAAATATGACTTGACTCGCAGTGAACAGGCGCTGGGAAGGTTCTTAAATGACGTCAGTGGAATTCTGGAAGAGCAAGTTTTTACGGGATTACTTTGGACACAGAAACACACACACATTTTGCAGGTAAAAGGGACCTTGATGGACTGTCCACCCAGGCATGTTATCCTCATGGACGTAAATAGCAGCATCCCAATTTTCCAGGAAGGTTCCTGAGGTTGAGGCCAAAGGGTGGAGAGGGCACGGGGCTGTTGAGTGAATATGGGGCTGCACGCACTGGGAATCTGTGACGTTTGTTTTTACAAGCATTTGCTCTGTTACAGTTTCTGGCCCTTTACACTGCTAGATGTCTAGGTCTGGCTGGGATCTGGAATAGTTTTTAGCATGCACCCCTGACCCAGTACATCAGGATCTCTGGCGGCAAGGGGGCACCCAGACAGATGAATGCTGGAGGAAAAAAAAACAAGCTACATCTCCTGTGAGCAGACACCCCTCAAAGCACTAGCACTGCAGATTTTGATACTCTATGGGCCATGATCTTCCATGGGCTGGGGATGGAAACGCCCACCCCGAAACAGTTTTCTTTTGATCCTGCCCTTAGGAGAATGGATATGTTGTCAGACTTACTTGTCACTCAGTGGTTAAGGACGGGACACAGATTTCAAGACTCCCTGAAAACACACTTGTCTGCGAAGAGGTCTGCATAGACATCACATAGCAGCTCACAGACTGAGTTAGAGCCAAGTGTAACACGTAACACATAACACATAACACGGGGCCTTGTAAACAGGCTCTCCTCAAAGTGTGTCCTCTCTGGGGTCTTCTTCCTTTGCTTCATCATGTACTACCCTTTACTTGACAACTGTTTTTTAAATCAATCTATTTTTTCCTTAACTAAATGCATTTGTTGAAAAAGTTTTATATCGCCACAAAAAAGGTTAAACAAGCACCAACTGCCATAAATAGGAAGATAAAAATAGGTAGAGTGAAAAGAAAGCGAGATCACAGAAAACCAATGACATTCTCCTTGGTTTCATCTGAAGGATTAAAAGACTTGAAAAGGGAACAACTTCCTCATTGAGTGAATCAAAGCTACTTAAATGCACATTTCTGTGCATCCAAAAACTCAAGTACCCCTCCCCAGTTACCTTGAGTATGCCCAGGGGAGTGCTCCCACTCTCACCCTGGGGGGTTCTGATTACTGCAGAGGAAGGCCTGGAGGGCAGAGGCTTGGGGGCTGCGATTCACTAACACGGGTTGAACAGGGGTGTAGGCATGAGGCCCCACGAACCTCACAGTTTCCTTTCAGGTCAACCAGACCGTACCTTTTCATAACATTCCCAAAGTCCTCTCCCCCAAACCTCTACCCCCCCAATTAGATGTTCATGGAGGGCAGTGGCAAAGGTGGGGATGGTGGGGAAGGAGAGAGAGAGAAGTAATCTTCATCAAGGGTAGGTTCAGCATACTTAAGTCCTTTTCTGACTCTAAAGATAAAAAAGATAAAATAGTTCCCTCAACCACAGTGGAGTTTAGTGTGTCTTTGACAAGCAGCATAATTAAGATCTAGCATAAACACAGAGCCTCCAAGGACAGTAAAAGCTGACTAAATGGGAATTTGTTCTGTTTGGCTTTTCTTTCCGTTATTTAGTTTTCCAGTGGAAGTTTCACTTTGAAGGCGGGCCTGCTTTAGGCAGAAGCACGGCATCTCCACTCTCCAGGAATACTACTTCCCGAGAGCCCGTCTCTCACTTTTCCCTGCTCGGCCACCACGTCAGTGCCATCTGCCCCTGTGTACACTCGCTCCGGGGTCTGCGCTGGCCCTTGCAGGAGCTTCCCCCAAATTAAGCACCGGCTACCTTACGACTCAGTTGTGATGTGTTGGCTGCTTAGCCACACTTTGTGAATAGATCCTAAGCCAGCAGAACGCTTGCTCTGTGCTGTTTGTTACCGCAGAGCACTGATTTGCCTGGGAAGAAGGGAGCGGCAGTGGTTCTTTGTTACTTAACAAGGGCCTTTCCAAAGGAGTGACCCACTTACAGTCTTTAAGTTAGGGGAGGCTGACAGAGATGAAGATGCAGCTTGGGAGCGGCCAGCTCAGGCTCCAAATGTCCTTAAATATTAACATCTAGATGGCTGGTGGTGGCAGTTGATGGTGGAGTCAGGCTGTCTGGGTTCAAATCCTACCTCTCCTACTTTTTAGCTGAATAAATAATGGCTCTTTCTAAACATCAACTCTTTCATCAGCTAGGGCTGTCGGAATGAGTAAATGATCACAGAAAGCACTTTGATGGTCTCTAGAATTGAGTAACCGCTCACTAAGCATTTCTTCTTCTTAACAGAATGCCGCAGAGCCATCCGTTGGTGAGAATGACCCCATTCAAGCGCAGGCTGCTTTCGTGCAGTCAGAAACATTCTGTGGGAGAGGGCCAAGTGTCCCCCTTAAACTGGTAAGATTTTCCCACTGCAGAGCACCCAGCTTCCTCTCCTCCCTGTTCTGACGCAGTACTCATCTTTGACACAGGGCATCACTCTTCATTGCCCAGACAGTGGCCAAAAGGTGGTGATCTCACAGGCGATGAGAGAACTAATTATAAGCACATGCATATCCATCAGCTCACAAGTGACAGGTAAATAGCAGAGTTTGAAGGAAACCTGGTCTCTACCCTCAGAAAATGCCCCCAAGCTCACTCACATCACAATGGAAAATACAGCTGCTTCTGGTAACACAGGAGGAGCCCACCCACCACTAGCGTTGCAGGTACAATTGCAGGGGAAAATGAGCATCTATCTTCCAGTTTCAAATTAGTCCATAATGGGTAATTTGATGCAGACATTCTTTCTAGCAAGAAACTCCCTAAATGCTAATTGCTTCTAAGAGCTGTTCAGTTAAAGGGGATAAATATTTCTGTTCATTAAAGGGGATGGCATTTAGAAAGGGTCCTAGTTAATACAAGGCAACTTGAGGTGAATGCCATTAGAGAAAGGAGGTCAGTGTTCCAGGGGCTCAAGTGACATCTCTTCAGTCCGACTTGAGGGCCCTGGGCTGAATTTGGCTCAAAACTCAGTAGACCTGACCACACTGCATACATACCCCTGCATACCAATCATGGAAAGGTCCCCACAGCAGAATGGTCAAACGACAGCTGGGAGTGTGAGGCTGAGGTTAGTAAGCACACACTCCACTTCCACACTACTACTACTAGCTGCTCTGCCTGGTAACAAAGTGGAAGTGGATTCATGTTTGTCTCTTGTGAGCAAAGACTGTAACTGATAGCATGAGAAAAAAAAATACTCTTGGGGAGGACCTGGCTGACTCAAGCTGCTTGAGGACCCAAAATACAGCTAGAAAGGGGAATCCAGACATGCCACCAAAATATTTGAACATGGGCAGCCCATCTTAACAGCAACTTCCAATAGCAGTGCCACTTTCACTGCCCGCAGCTGCTCTCTCCAGGCTGTGGAGAATGGATGGAGAGAGGTAGGTATCCCTACAGTATGAGATACATCCAGATTTATGGGAGAGACAAATCCTTATCAGATAATTGTGTGTGCTGCACACAAGCACATGAACACACACAGCGGACAAGTGAACTAGTAGATACTGAACGAGTGTCAAGATGGGAGAATCGAGGAGATCGTAGAGAGGATTATTTAGGTATTGTTAACTGAGCTTGGTGCTACATGGTAAATAGATGAAGGAAAAACAGGCTCAGAGACTAAGCTGTGTATGCAGAGACAGAGGGGAGAAGAGAAATGGAAAGCAAGCAAGTGTGGCTGGAGGCAGAGAGCATGGAGAGGGGAGGGCGGAGATAAAGTTGGGGAGGCAGACAAGAGTTTGGATTATGTAGTCCCTTGTAGGAATTGATTCTATCCAAAGACCATTGGTGTAAAGTGGGTCAGAGGAGCACCATACGCTATGATTCTAGTTGAATCCTGGAGAACACACGAGGGCAGGGGGAAAGAGTAAATGTGACCAGATGAGTTAGGGAACTGCTGTGGGAAATAGCCAACCCTTCCCAGGTGCCCTCATTTTGATATCTTTTTAGTTTGTAAATGACAAGATTTCCTTCTCCAGCATCTGAGTCTTCTCCAAATTTATTTCCTCTTCTTTCACAAAAAAAACACCATTGTCTTTAAAAATAATAACAAAATCACCACCGCCACCAGATAACATTCTTACTCACATAGATGCCTCCATTGCTTGGTATCTTATTTCTCGTTATTCCTACAGAAATAACTTGTGCGGCAGAACATGCAGTTTGCCTCTATTTCTTCTCACCCTTGTGAGAATGTGGTTTTGGCCTCATCATTTCTGTGATGTGGTTTCTCTGGATGGTCATGAGTTACCTCCCTAGGGACATCCTTTGGCCACTCTTGGCCTTGCTGGATTTTGCTGGGTTTAACTGTGTTGTCCACAAGCATGTCCTTGAGATTCTCTCCCCCATTTACCTTTGGGGCCTCACACCCTCAAGGCTCATCTACCTCCACACTCTCAGTTGTCTTTCGGTCCTTCCACCTTCCCTAGCTCACTTGACTCTGACAAAGGGAGGGCCTTAGCGACTGTTCCTTGGGTCACTCTCCTGCAGAACTGAAGTTGAATCCATGTGAGATTCTCTCTTAACTTCTAACATCTGCTCAGAAGTCTCAGACACAAGGGAGGAAGAGCTGATGGCACCCACCACCATCACTGCATGTTAGGGAGAAACACAGGCAAGAAATATTGTCTTCCCCGGACAGATCCTTACAAAGAGTTTTCTAACTTGTCTGTGGGTCCCCATTTCTCTTGCTTGCTTGTTCATCTTGCACATTCCTCCTGGATTAATCATCCAAATATTGTCTTCCATTGAGATTATTACTTTAACAAAACAAAAAGCAAACTTAACATCACCCATTCAGGGTGAAGGTTCTCCTTTCTGGCACTCAAGTCCCTGTCTGATATGTGCTCACCTTCCTTTGTGTCTTAGCTACAGCTTACTGCACTGCCTACTTCACATTCCTCACTCTTGATTTTATATTTATGCATGTTAATTTTTTATTTTAGAATAATCTTTGGTTTGGAAAAAGTTGCAAAGATAATCCAGTGAGTTCTTACAAACATTTCACCCAGTCCGGCACAGTGTCAACATCTTTTGTAACCTTAGTGCCTTTGTCACAAGCCAGAAATGAACACTGGCACGTTACCAGCAACAAGTCCACGTTTCACCAGTTTTTCCTACCTCAGATGCAATACAGGGCACCATGTTGCATTCAGCAACATTGCTTTTTAAAGTTTTCATCAACTTGGCTTTGCCTTAATAGAACCACTCATTTTCTCCCTGATTACCTGCAAGCTTTTTTCCTTCTGTGTTCTGGGTACCAATGTGGACAGAGGTATATACAAAAAATGTCAAATTAGTAAACCAAAGAGCAAGCTCTGGGAAAGTTGAGGAGAAGAGAAAGAAGTAGTTAGCCCTCTTGTGTGAGGTCTCACCTGAAAGGTAAGTGAGTGTTAGATCCATGTCAGAGAGCTGGAAACACCAGGGGAAGGAAAAAAAATCTCAGTCCCCTTTCAGGTAAAACTTCCTGCAAAAAGGTTCTACTTTTTCTCTTCTCTCAGATTTCCCTGAACTTCCTCTTTAGCTTAATAATATGACTTTTCTTGCATGTATCTATGTCCATGTCAGTACCCAGAAACAATAAATACGGTGGATTCATTTGTAACCAAGAATACAGCAAATGCTTGCTATAGACAATCATTCCAAATGTAACCCCCCCTCCATTTTCCCAGTAATGGGATTGCTGATGACTTGACCCATCTAGAAACAAATCTCCCTCCCAACAATCCCCCCCTATGTTGCAAGGACCAAAACAACTTATCCTTCTTTGAGATTCACCTGCAGAAGCAACCATTTTGAAATAAGCATGTGTAATCTATCATGCACACAGAAAATGTTTGTTTTTCTCAAACAAGCTTATTTCGCAAACAGATAGCACTTGTAGCATTTGTAGGATACACACTTGTAGAAGCAGCTTTATCTCTTATCTGGGTTTTGAGTGGACTGGTGGGTGATATCTACTGTAATATATTCTTCAATTAAACAGGGGGATAGAAATAGAATTTAAATATTCAGGAATAATAATTGTTGGGGAGAGGAGCCCTAAGCGATATTCCTCACTGTCTATCATTTTTCTATTCTTACTTCTCAAATTTAGGGCTTATTAACATTTTTCTAATATTTCTCTCCAAGCAAGCAGAAAGGTGAATGTAGAAGTGAAACAGAAGTGTAACAGAAAGTGACAGTACATCATGGTTCTAGAAGGCTTTGTACTCTAGTTGGTCATGTTTGTCACTTCTTGGTCTGTCTTAAAGAATAAACTGCAATCTGAGAGACAGACCATTTACACACATTTTTGACCAGAGAAAGGTTAAGGAAAAGAAGAATGGCTTAAAATAAATGCAAGTTGAAAAATAATGATGTTTATACAGCATTTACCATAATCAATTGCATAATGGTTGGGTGGTGGTTATAGTAATTTTCTCCTTTAATGCTCAAAACCCACCCATAAAGTGGCTGGTATAACTCTATTTTAAAGATGGAAAGACAGAGCCTCAGAGACCTTAGATCAGCATCTGTCCAAGATCACGCAGTAGCCAGTAGTAGAGCCTGGCTCTCCCTGGATGTCCAAGCGCAGAAGGGAGGTGAGTTATTCATTTCACACCAGGATCTAAATGTACAATCAAGGGCAACAGAGATTGGAACAGCAAGGAAAGACTGCTGTACTCAGCATACTTCCAACAGCCATTAGGATCAGGTCTTCACTGATGGCCCTGGTGTATCCAGGAACTCATTTGTATATGTGCAGGTGAGTGAGTGTGTGAGGGTGTGTTGCAAAAAAAAAAAGGTCTTTTCCCCCTGCATACTTTCTGTGCAGCAGGATTTGCAGAAGGAGGAGACAAATCGGGCAGCTCTATAAAGGATGAAAATCTCAGCAGAGAAGGCACCTGCAGATACCTGAAGATGTTATGGACATAAAGCAGAGCTCTTCATTGCACAAGCTGACATTGATATTATCATGTAGATGCCTGTTAACAGCACAATTCCTCCTGAGGACAGCAATGAGTCACCTTACAAGGAAAAAAAAAACAAGGTGGGGCAGACCTCCAGGCAGATTTATGTGACCTTGGTTAACCATTCCCAGGGAGCCCTTGTGTTCTACTGTGTGAAACACTCACACAGGAGAAAGTCCCTGAACTTAAGGATGTAGACAACTGGTCTTTGTGGCTTCTGAGGACTATCAGAGCCAGTGAAGTATGCAGACAGGTTGCCTTCCAGTCTGGATTGAGCCTCTGGGGCCGCACACGGACCATCTTCTCTCTCAGACCAGGTTTCTGGCCAGGATGCGTGCCCTACACCTCCCTGCACTTATGGCAGGAGCAAAGCCAGGGCAACTGGAGGGGAATAGGGAGCGTGTCCTTCCCACAGGCTACGCCACCACACCACTCCTTCATCCCCAGGGGATGCCTCCAGGAGAATGACCTTTAAGCCAGAGGTCAATCACTGACCATTGTTTCACAGGAATCCTCTGTGTAGGACATCCTGACAAGTTAACCCTATTTTGTCCTTAGGGAAAACTTGTAAGTTCTGTTCAATATGAGCAGAACCTGCAGGGAGGGTGGGGCTGTGAGGATCTGTGTAAGAAGGGTTCGCAAATGTACATGCCCAAAGGACCTGGGGTGGATCCCCTAAATGAAAGACTGGCTAGTGACATTATAGCCCTCTGGATTGCTTTCCACCTAGAACTTCACAGACCAGTGTGACATAGGGGTGAGGCTCATCAGAGGTCAGGCTGCCTGGTATTTCCCAAGCAATCAGAAACCTAGATGTTTCATTGGTAATTGTAGCCCACTAATTTCAAATTTTCTTAAGCACTGTGTAGGTAACACAAAATAGGTTTGCTCCCTTAAAGTATAACAGACGAGAACTCACATCCTGACCCCCAATTGCAGAATTTGGGAATTATCAATTCTTCTTAGGGTTCTAATTGTTTTCCTGGTGGGCTATGCAGTCATTATCCTCATTAATTTATTCAATACATATTTACTGAGAATTTACTACCTGTAAAGTACTTTGCTATAAATTCTGTGAAATATACCCATACCCATGTAAGGTGTATATATTATATAACGCGTCTTACAACAAAATACACACATGTGCATGTGGTATGATACAGGTCATACTTTTAGGAATATACACTGTACTGAAAAGAAACAAAGTATGTCAAAAAATGAAATAAAACATCACCAAAGAGCTTTAGTTAAAAACATGGTGCTTTGCTAGATAAAAGCTGAGGCTATTACCGAGATTCTGCTTACACACTTAAGGTTTACAATCCAAGCCAAATGTATCCCAGTGGGCAGTTATGGATAAGGCATAGACGTAAAGAAAGAGAAACCTTTTGCGGAGATGTGACTGGCCATGAAATTATAAGTTATATTCTAAGGGCTGCAGTGAAAAATTAAAGATAAAGGAATATTTTTCACTGGGTTACAAATAGGAGAAGCAATGTGGTCACTGAGTGTCTGCCTGGCTGGTGATGAAGAAACATTGCAACATGGGAAATATTTGTTGGAGAAGCTCTGTTTTCAGACAACAATTGATGGACAGATTACACTTGGGGGCTTAGGGCACATGAGGTCTTTGCAGGGACCTGATGAGCAAATGGTTAGAGACAGAAATGCTGAAAAGTGACCTGGAAACCGAGAACCACCTATAACCAGCTTCTCTTTTGGAATCTGTCTTGCTAATATTGATCCTCACATTTGTGTAAAAAGGTAGCAGCGAGGCAGCTCTGTGATGGGGGGCGGGTACAGGTAACCCCTCTTCTCTAGGCACTTCAGCATTTATATTTCTAGGTTTGCTTTTGGGCATGGATTCTCTGAAAGTCCATTGTTCCTCTCTCTATTTTGGTTCCTCTATGTTAGAAAAAAAAAAAAAATGATGCTCCGGCAGTTGGAGAAGGCAGGCGTATGCATTTTCTAAGTAGGAATCACACAGAGTCGAACATTGCTTTACCCAAATAAAACTTTTTGCTTTCAGACTTTCAGTGGGCATGTTCCTTTTTTTAGCTTAAAAATTTTCTGGTCTGTATTAACAGCTTCTTTCACCAGCTTAGTCTTTCCCATTCTGCCAGCTGTGGACCCCGCCAGTGTGAGTTCTTTTGTGCCCTGCTTTAAACAGCCTTAGAAACAGACTGTATTCTGCCATCAATCCATGCAGAGAAATTGCACTGACATGAATGGAGACTCTGTGCAGGAATCAAAGGCAGGGCCTGGTTTCATCATATCGTTTTTTTAAAAAAGTCTGCTTTTTAGTTTGTCAGTTAATAACAAAAAATACACTGAAAGAGCTGAGAGGGAGGTTAAATCAAGAAGCCAGGTGATGAGAAACTCAACTTCATGATGTGTAAACTCTAATAGGCTCTCATTCCCTTTTGAAAGATTTTAAAGTATGAATCTTGGGATAATTACAGTAAAAATAATGCTGGTTAACATTTATTAAACATATATGTTTCAAGTTCTATGCTAGTACTTTTAAACGGGATAATAACTTTCTAGAATAGCTATTATTATTAAAGTTTCATTTTATCCCACTGGTAATAACTGAGCCACAATTTGGACTAAGACAGTCTGACTGCAGACAGCATATTCTTAACTACCTCTCTAAACTGCCTTCAAGGAAGATGTGCCAAAGAATACTGTTGGCCTCAACAAAAAAAGGGAAATCTACATTAAGTGGGCTTATTAAAGGTAGAAATTAAACAACACAGTTGAAAAGGCACAAAGACATAAAGCCAAATCAGTTTATGTGAGTGTTAAAATAATCCTTAAGAACACTTCATTCGAAAAGTCTAACCAACCTGGAAGACAACAGATGAGCCCGTTTGGAGCCAAAACCGGAGAGGAGAGACTACAGTCTGTTCCTTCCACCTGCCCGGGGTTACCTCTGGCTCCTCTTCCAGGAGCCAGGGCGTGAGGTGGACCCAGCTTTGTGGAGAGGTCAGGATTTGGGGAGGGGGTGACTTCTATGCAACAAACTGTTCTGGCTTCTTGCACTATGTAGCTCTTGATAAGGAATCCTCTTGTCAGATGCTATTTGGGTTATGACTGTCCTTGTATCTCAAAACGTGCCAATAGGACAGAGGCTGGGACAGGAAAACAGATTTCAAACAGTGCAGTTTTGCCTAGTAATTCTTTTAGAGACTATCTTGATGACTTGCCATTGGTTTCATTCATTCCTTTATTCAATCAGGAAACATCCAAAGACCAGTGCCTAAGTTAGACAAGGATGCATTGGAACTGAGACACAGCAATGCCCTTGAGATGCCCACAGATTCTACATCACAACTCCGCAGCAGGGTCTAGGGTGATAGAGCAGTCCACAAAGGTTTTGTGTCCCCTTCATTCCTGAAGAGTTGCTGCTATGCCTCCATTGCCTAGCTTCTCCTGCATTTGGTAAGAGCATGCAAATATTAATGGAAGGGGAAGGAAGTAGTGGTCAGTGATTAGGAAACAGAGTCCTTTTCTTGTGGCTGACTGGAGAGGAGGCTGATGATCCAAGGGAAGACAGAACCCCGGAGTAGATTTAGTTCCTGAATAATCTCAGGGGTCCCTGAAGCTTTGGTTATGGGACTTTGATGGGTGGGAAACATACATTTTCTTTTAAGTTAAGTTACATGGAATTCCAGGTTTTTCTATCACTATAGCTAACATGACCTTAACTAATCCAAGATTAATACAAGAGAGATCTACCCTGGAATGAACCATTTTCACTTTCAGGAAACCTAAATGTTTCCCTTATTTTCAATATCTTCTTTGGCATTTCACTGATGCTTGCTTTTATATGTCCAACAATTACTAAAGACATTTGCATCACAACAGTAGGTTGTAAATATGGTGTTTATTCTGGATGCAATAGGTTAAATTTAGAACTTTTTAAATAGATGCCTATACTATAAATTATTCTATGCTTCATATGTTCCAAGGAATTTTTAATTTAAAAGAGCCTGGGGGGGGTAGGGAGGTAAATCACTTGGGAAAAAAAAGGCAACCCTTCCTAAGAAGTAGGCACTGGGAGGTCTTTTTATATATCATAGTTTCCAATTTATCTCACAAAAATTCCTATGATGGAAAGAACTGGAGCACAACACTGCATTAAAGTTTCACAAAGCTACTCAATAGTGGCCAGAGTCTAATCCATTATTTGATGTCTACTGTACAGGTCTTCTCAAACAGGGTAATAAATAATCATACCACCCACTTTCAGCAAAACAGAAAACTCCATGCAGTACCCATCCACCACTAATTGCCACACGGAAATAAAAAGAATCAAACAAAAAGCCAATGTTAGCGTAGTATATGTAGTTGTTGATTTACAAGGACGCACACCTGAAATCTCCATAATGCGAGAATGAAAGGTTATTTTGATTAAAAAAACAGAAACAAAACAATCAACACCAAGACATCAAACCAGGAAAAAAAAAAGGTTTTTTAAAGGGATATCAGTGACAATAGAGAGGCAACATGACATGTCAGAAGGGCAAATCATTTGAAACAAAATCTACACTGTCACTCCAGCTCTCCCACAGAGGTGGTGGAATTCTTTTGCTACCTGTCATCGTCCACTGACAATTCTCTAGGTTCCCTCTAGGGGGCAGTCTCTCCCAAACTCGAAACCCATGTGGTTTGCAAGGGCTGCACACCTGACTCCACCAGGACCACACCAAGCATGGTGTTTTTCTGGCCACAGAGGCTAGGGGAGCATGCCATGTGGGCGGGGTCAAGCAGATCTAATAAGGACTGGGTGACAGGGTGGTTCTTGGAATTACTGGAAGAAGAAATCCTTTTCTCTGTAAGACTGCCTGGAGAATGAACACATGGAGTTGCCTGGAGGGAGAAGTGGATTCCAAACAGTGAAAAGGGGAAGCTGATAGGTACCCATCTTGTTTCCACATAGAATCAAAGAATGAAACAGAGGGAGTTTTAGGTGTGAACCATGAAGTCAGTCATTCCTGACTTTTCTATCATGTCAGCCAGTACATTTCCTATCTTTTATTTTTTTAAGGTTAAAGTTCTGTCATTTGTAATTGCATGAATACTGAGCAGCAAAATTACTTAATTACTTACTAAGTGATTTCAGGGGGAAAAAAAGGCTAAATACTGATACCTCAAAAATTATGTAAGACTTCAGAATTTAAGGCCCCCAAAAACCAACTCTGGAGAGATAGGACTTGGCCTAGAACCTGCCCCTTCTAACGCCCCCCATAATTCCTCTCCTGAATGTGGAATCTCACTGTTACCTAAAGCATAATTCAGAGTCTTGAATAGCAAACTGTTCTTATTGTCCCCCTAGGGATAGTCATCTCTATCTTGTGAGATTGTGCTATGAATAAAATACAGCAACATGTGAGAAAATACCTAGCAAACTGCCTGATATTTAATAAGCACTTAATATATGTTAAAGAAAAGAAGTGAGAAAACGGGCAGAAGGAAGGCGTTAGCCTTTTGTATTAGTCTTTGGCAACTGCATTGCCTTCTGATAGGTTTGAAGATTCTGAGACTTGATCCTACACACTCCAATGACCTAAGCACCATGCTGAGTCTTTCAAGTAGGAGAAACAAGCTCTGAACAGAGTAAAAATGGAGGCATAATTGAAAACGATGGCTTTTTCCTTTCTTGCTTCTACCGCCTTCTCTTGGAGCAATGTCTCAGTTTTTCCTCCTATTTCCCAGGCCAGGAAATTCATCTGGGAGACCCCATCTCCCGGCTAATCTGTGTATCCCTCCACCTTGGCCGTAGCAGTTGGTTCAGGGAAGGGCACATGATCTAAATTATTCCAATGAGACTCCATCTTAGAATTCTGTTATTTATATCCATTATGAAAGAGAAACTCTGCCACAGTTTGGTTGGGTTATTTATACAGATAGACCTATAAGCCAAGACCTACTGGAGCTTAGTTTATTATTATGAGAGGGAGTCTTCCTGAAAAGAAGGCCAACAGAAAATAAGGGAGTCAGGAAATGGAAAGAATGCCTTGATGGGCTGAGTTCAGCATCTAGATACAGCCACGTCTCTGCTAGGATTTCTCCTTCTTTTCAGTTATACAACACAATGGATTCTCCCTTAATTTCTGTCCAAGCGAGTTGAAGTTCAACTGTGTCATTCTTAAGAGAGAGAATCCAATCTAAATCTGTAGCGGTAGCTTAGATACCTGAGGCATCAGAAGCTGGTCTTCCAAGCCAGCAGTTGAACTTTAAATGTGGCATTTGGTGATGACAACAGGGACACGAATGTGAGAATTCTGGAAAATGCTGAGAGTGACACATTGGGTAAGGGGTTTCACTTCCCACTTCTAAGTTTCTTCTTTTGTAAAACTAGGAGACTCATGCATGGGTCCCACATGGTGGGCTGAGGGCAAAGATGAACCATGAATAACTTTTGTCTGCTCATTTTTTCCCCTCAACCCCCTAGCATGCTTTATAAGATAAAATAAGAGGCAGGGGTTAGGCTGAAGTAAGAACAAAAGCAGTTTAGCATTTGCTGCCTTACATCCTGGTAATCGCCATCCCTTGACCAATGTCCTCTTTGGGTGCTTCAGCACTACCATTCAGTGTTCCTTCCTCTGATGTGCCTATGTCTTAAGTCTGAGTTTTGAGGTTTGGCATTTAATATTGCAGGACAGACAAAGAGGGATGAACTTGGGTTTGTGTGCACCTGCCTGCTAAACTTCTCTCCGACCCTGTGAAGTTAACATACTGGGGATTTTCCTATTGATGAGAGAACTGTTCATACATTCAGGACGTGGATGATATCGAAGCATCCCACAGGGCCTATATCTCAGCGATCAATCCATCTGACTTCTCTGCTTCTTCCCCTTTCCCTGCAGGGCTGGAAATCAATTGTGTGTTAGCTACTCTCTAGGTTGGAATCCAGGGAGCCTGGGAATTGAAATGCATATTGTTTCATTAGATACATCAGCAAGGAAAAAAAAAAGGGGGGGGGAATGAAACTCCCTTAAACGACTTCACCAAATGAAATGCATTCTAATAGTTGATTTATCTTTCCATGACACTGAGGATAAATAGGAGAAATGAGGAGAACCCACACTAAATTTTATCACGGAATATCCAGAAATGAGGGAGAGCTGGGATAGGAGACTGGGAGAGAAAAACTCTACATGTACATTAAATCTCTATACAAACACATGCCTTGGCAGACTGTATAGTAGAAGAAAAAATAAAAAGAATCCTGTCTATTTTAAGAATTAGAATGTGAAAAATTTTCCTGTTAGTTCAGATTGGCTCAAAGACCATGCTGGGCTGCATTAATGAAGATTAAGTATATTTAGAGAGAATAATTCAAAAGACTTTATCAATCTGGCACGATTTCCTTCAAAATGGAAAAACCTTAATTTAACAGGATATAGATGAATTCTGAGATTTATTGAAATAGTTTGGTGTTGAATAAATCGAGTAGGAGTCACAAATCATTTGTCGCTGATATTTTAGATTCTCTACCTTGAATTAAAGCCCAAATAACACAAACTCTCAATTTGGTGTGATGTTCTAAAGAGAGACTGGTACACATTTTGATATTTCCTTACAATGTATGACATTCCTTTTAACCTTCTTTTCACCCCTTTTTGGAACAAAAGAATTACAATGACAAATGCAAATGTGTGAAATCTTAAATTCACTGGCAGACTGAGAGGAAAACATAGCTTTCTTTTTCTCTGGCACCCAGAAGTCACATAATTCCTTATGTGGGAGAATGTTAAAGACAGGTGAGCAGTCTACCTGGAATATAAACTCCCGGGAGACAGGGATTAAGCTAACCTTTGGCCAAGGACTGCACTTGTGATCACAATTAAAGTTCACATTCCCTTAGTATACAACTTAGCCTTAAATGGAAGGGTGAACAATTTCTGGGTGAAAAAAAAAAAGCCCTGTTCTTGCATCAAATGATCTAGAAGACGAGAAGAAAGAAGACAGGGAGGGGGACAGAGGTAGCCGCAAGCACTGAACTTTTACAGTATGGACCAGGCGCGGCACCAACAAAATTCACACACGTCCTTTTTTCTCTTTACCGAAATAAAGACCTCAAACTCAGTTTTTAGACTGTCCTGCTTGATACCCTTTTACAGAAGAGGAAACTGAGGCTTTAGCAATTAAGTAATCTTGTCCAAAGTCTAAAAATTAGTAATTTGAATTGTTGACTCTAGTATCCTAATCATGGTTATTCCAGTAATGACATTGCTGGGGTTCTGTCCACTGTTCTGTTTAATTAATCTGAGTTTGGTTGAAAAAATAAACCACCAAGTTATCAATCCATGGGCCAGTTACCTTCACCTGCTGGGGTTACTCATTACTCCCAGAATTCCTCCCTCCCAGACACCGGTACTCACAATAAGCCAGGGAAACGTAGTGCTGTACCTATATACTTGACCGATACCTTGCTAGGTCTGTAGGATTCCATACCAGGACCCAGAGGTTTGTTGGTAGGCAAAGAACCCTCCACACATCAGGTGACATTTTTCTAACATCAGAAACCCCAAGGAGTCTGGAGACTTGCCTGGGCTAGCTCCCCGGAGGCCAGAGGCATCTTGTTCAGGTGAGTGCAGGTGAGTGCAGGGGGAGAGGCTTAGTGAATGGACGCAGCCACTGTTTTGGGGTTGGGGTTGAAGAGGGGCTACACTTGCTCCCTGTCCTAAGCACACACCGCTGTGGCATTGAACAGCATCCATTAATTTCCTGGGGGTTGGAGCTAGAGCGGTGAGGAGGCTTATCCTGCTGGGGTGCAGATACCTTTCCTTCTGAAAGGCTGTACCCTGGTTCCCAGAGGGGAAATCGGCCAGGGCCATGTGGGTCTGCCTGGCAGCAGTCAGCGGCCATCCACAAACATGTCTCACCCTGCACGGCCCCAGGCCTGGCCTCCCCTCCCCCAAACTAACATGAGTCACCTGTTCTCTTGGATGCCCTGGCTGGACTCAACTGGGTTTGTGCCGATCAAATCATCCTGGGGGAATGAGGAAAAAAACAAACAAAGAAGAAAAATCCTGTTGTGAGTTGGAACCAATCAATGTTTCATCTTCCGTGGTGAGAACAGAACCTGCGCTTACACCCAATTTCAAAAGCTCTGTCCTCTCCACTGTGCTTTGGACATTAAGCGACACCC
Source organism: Scalopus aquaticus (assembly GCA_004024925.1). Lineage (NCBI taxonomy): Eukaryota > Metazoa > Chordata > Mammalia > Eulipotyphla > Talpidae > Scalopus > Scalopus aquaticus. The sequence continues at coordinate 39,642 of PVIJ01000033.1, read as the reverse complement.
CCCTCTCTCTTTTAAGTGGCAGAAGCAGCAATTGCTCAAACGGTCATGAGAAATATCGAGCCAAGTGGAGACATGTGCCTGGTGATGAGAAATAAGGCGAATAAAAGCCGCTGCTTCTATACTGGGGCCTTTGGTTGTCCGGCATAAACCTGGCCACCAAGCGCGGTGAGCAGACCCTGTCATGTTCATGGAATCTGACAGCTGCTTGATGGACTCACCTACATTGGCTTTTTAATCCAAAGCAGCTTTCCCGTAATGTTCATTTCTTTTCTGCCAGCAGTATTTTAAGCTGAGGTGGGGAAAATTAAAAGCTACTAATTCCTTGGTGAAAAGATCAAAAAAGTACCCAAAAGGCAGCTAAGGGGACTTTTTGTCTCTTTAATTGCTCTCATTTCAGTTTGACTGCTCCCTTGTACTTTTTTTTTTGTTTTTACATCTTTGGCTCCCAGTGCCAAAAACCTCCCTTCTCTTGCGATTACGATAAAACAAGTTGAATAAAGGCTTGCCTCAAAGAGCTGCACTTGGGAGAGATCTCAGTGCCTCGGTGAGTGTGGGGCGAGTCTTCCCTCCCTGGGGCTGGACTGGCCAGCTAGCTCGGTCATGGCCAAGTCCAAGTTACAGTTTCGTGAACAGTAATTCAGAAGCTGGTTCTTCATTATAAGGCCATTGAGAACCAAGGTCAACAACTCCACCAACTTCATAAAATCTATCTAGATGGTCAAGAGCTGCAGCTCCATTTTCAAATGACTCTACCTCCCCACTGCCTTTCCTGTTCTCTGCCTTCCAGGGAGCCAAGTCTCAGCACCGCTAACTCTGCTCTCAGTGACAGAGCTAGATGGTTAAGACTGTGGTCGGCAAGAAAGTGGAGAATAAATGCTGACTCCAATTCCAGGAGGACACATGTTTCTTTTGGGGCTTACCTCCTTCATTTACTATTGCGGATATCTATTTCCTACTATACAGCATCATTTACTTAAGATTGTTTTTCCTTCAAGTCGTTATTTCACTTAAAAATGTATTTGAGAAGAATACTTTGTCACACAGAAAACCTCCCCAGATTATTTATGCCATAAATTGAAGGTATGAACAGACATAAATACGATAGGAAAAGTAAATACATGGTGACAAATGTGTTCAAATTCTCACAAAAGACTGCTGCCAGCTAATCCTAAGTATAACCTCACTATTTGTGACTGTTGGTTTTATAACGAAGCTCAGCACGCCAAGCCTGTGTTCCTCAGAGAGATATGGGGTTAGGGGCCTGAGAGTCTCTGGTCACGGTGTTTCTGTCCGCTGACCAACACGTAGCCTTGCCTGATGTGTGTTTCACTTAGAGATGCCTGTCAGCACAGCTAGTGCTGATTCACTGTCTCTGCACCCGGCCACAGCATGGAGATGCTCGGGCCTGAGGCCAGCAGTGCCCACACTCGCTTGTTCCTCCAAAGGCACATCCCAGCCTCTCTGTGCTGAGGCTCACAGGGCGGCCCTTCAGCACGTCACTCAGGTGTCATTTTATTTTTTTATTATTTTTTAAAGATTGATTTATTTATACATACAAGCTGGGGTACAGGCCAGAGGCGTGGGGCAGTGAGAGGGTTCACCAAAGACAGAGAGGGGAGCAGCACAGGCAGATCGATGGAAAAACACTCCTGAGGAGAGCAGCGGGGGAGGCAGGAGCGGTCTGTGGGAATCTCCCCAGTTGGGTGTAGAACTTGCGTCGCCACTGCCGACAGCTCCACAGCACAGCACTTAACCCCAGGGAGGCCCTCAGGTGTCATTTTAAATAGCAGAATTAACAACAAAATATGAAATGTGGCACTAAATAGACTATGAAAGGACAGTTGTTTCCAGTTTGAGAGGTTGAAAAACAAACAGGAAGCAGAGTGTCTCCGCGTTTGGGGTGTGCATAGTGGGCAACTCGGATCTTTCACTTCTCTGCACGTGTCCGTGGATGTCTGGGAGGACCGAGGTTACTGATGGGGGTTACAGATTTTTTTTTTTTTTTTTTTTTTTAGCAAATAGGTAAATTCAGAAATCCAGACTCCTGAATAATGAGAGTCGGCAGCATTCAGAAGGACAACATTCTAGTTATCAAATGGAAGTTTTCTCCTTGACATAATACAAAGGACAGAAAGACTGAAAACAGCGAATGCTGTTCTTATTGTGTGAGTCAACGTCTCTCATGCCAAGTGCGTGACAGCTACTCCCCTGGAGAGCTGCTGCTGGTGCTTGGTCTGTGCTTTGGGAAAAATCTCCCCTGTCTGTAAATCTGAGAAATTTGAGATCTGTCCGGTGGCTTCCTGGAGCTTGACCCTGGCCTCTCTGGAACATTGAAGGGTGACTCACAGCCTTTCATGGCAAAGTATAAAGGTGGTGATGTTTCTGTCCTCCCTCCGCCTTCCTCCCTTCTATTCTCCCCTCCCCTTGCTGCCCCAGTTCTAGTTGGATGTGGCCTTTGAGGGAGTCTGTGATGGGAACAGAGCAGAATTTGCGAGCAGCAACTGTAGGAGATCTTTGTAAAGCCCGGGCTTAGAAAGCACTGCAGCAAACCTGTGTTTGAGTTGTATTTGTTCTGGTGTGTTACCTACTGCAACAACACAAGGAGGACCGCATACAAATACATGTTCTAAAGAAAACTCAGTTACTCATATGCCTCTGCCCTAGTTTATGTTGTTCTCATCTACTGGGCCTAAGACAACAAAGGGAGAGTGGGTCCTCATAAAGTTGCTGCAGACAGGACAATACCAACCAAAATGCCCTCATTTTTCAAGAGTACACTGCCTAGGTACACACACAAACTTGTGGAATTTTGGACACCATGAAAGTGCATTTTGGGGTCTCGCAATGTAGGATCTTGGCTACAGAGGATCACACCTACCTCCTTCTCCCCCAACCTCCACATCAACTTCTAGAAAGGTTCTTAGCGAGAAGGGTAGCGAATACTTCCTCTAATACCCTCCCTGCTGTTGGGTTGTTTCTTGATTTGGAGTCACTAAAGACCTTTTGTCATTGGAGGCTTTACTAATCAGCAGAGGACCTCAAAGATGTAGCACCAAACCCCTCCCAGGCAGCAGGCAGTACCGCTACCTGATTGTCTGCTGTGGGTTTAAAAGGCGCATGCTGGATATTTTTCTTTCCACTTTACATTTGGGATGGAAACTTTCTTCCTTCCACCTCATTACCATCATGATGTTCTGTACCACAAGAAAGGACTCGAAAGACACCCGAAGCTCCAGGTGACAGCTTGATAAGCATTGACGCTGTTGACACCATTAGCCGAGGGCTAAGTTGAGTGCAAGTCAGATCAGATGTTGATAACTGGCAAGGTAAGCACCCAGATCCTGCCCCTGCAGAAGGGATTCTGATGGAATAAGACGGCTTTATGCTGTTTCCCCAAAAGAAACCCTGTATAGCAAACATATATGCGTACACATGACTTACAAAGAAAGGCACTAAGAGCCGAAACTAGGTTTTTGTGCAGATTAAATGTCCCATTTCGGAATTACTATTTTAATTCCTTTTTGCAGAAAAGACTATGCTATTCTGCTAACACTGATAAACTCTGCTGTTGACTATAAACTACTGTGAGCTTGCCAGGAAAGAATCCACAGTATTTTCCCTGTGACAATATGGGAAATAGTTCTTACAAGGGTTAAAGCACTATGTAAAACTTACTTTTCTATTCCCTCCTACCACCACTCTTGCTGAGACCCTATTTCCTCATAACGGTATTAGTCTAATAAGGTACCTATTTATTCCCTGGCTACAGGGCTACAATCCCTCCACCCACTCCACTAATCAGACCATTTCCTTTAGAGCCTCGTTATACAGAGGCCTGTCCTCAACAGCCTGTAGTGTCTGCCAATTGCCCAACCCACTAGCAACCTTTGCTGCTGTGGACAAAATTTATCCTATTGGTCTACCCTGATCAGCCAGACCTTTTCCTGAGCACCATTCTACTTCAAGAAATAGTTTTTAATGTTTTTTGCAGATGCTTTGCATATGATATGGACACACTACTGAGTGTCCTCTCTGACCTCCTTGCTTTCTAGCTCACAAAACCTTTATTTTTTTACTCTAACCTATTACCTTAGTGACTCCCCTACAGCAAGGGTGGCTAAACTTTCTCAATAAAAAGTCAGATAGTAAATATTTTAGCCTTTGCAGTCCATGCAGTCTCTACCACACTACTCAACTGTCTCCTGGATGGTGGAAGCAGCCATAGAATAAGTAAATGAGCGGCATGGCTGGATTCCAAGAAAAGCTCATCTACAAAAATAAGTGGTGGGTCAGATTTGGCCGCTGAGTGGCAGTTTGCCAATCTCCACCCCACAGTGCCGGGACAGGCACACATGCCCTCACTCGATTATTTACCTGCATTTTTCTCAGCAGATATTTAAACGTAAGCTTTGACTCATGCTTTAGAAATGAAGCCCCTTGGTGACATAAGCAAAATAACAGTAAACCAAGACCTCACTAATATTTCAGCTTATTCTGCATCAAGCTCCTTCAGAGATCCCGAGACACTATCTGATCTTCACAACAACGCAGGCTGTCAGATACCATTCATGCTCTATCTTAGTGTACACACAGAGCCACGGGAGAGGATTGAAAGGGAACTTGCCCCATCTTACACACGCGAAAGTGCAGAGCTCCAAAGCCAGGGCTCCCCAGGCCAAGACCACGCTGCAGAGGGAGTTGAACCTGACCTCTCAGAGACTGACTGTGTCACCCAGTACAGTGAGAGGGACATGCCATCTTCGAAGTATTCCTGGAAAAGGTAATTAAATGAATGATGTTCTTATAAATGTGTACACTTATTCATTGTAAAGAGTTCAAATAACGCAGAAGAGGAGAAAAGGAATGCACAGCCGTCCTAATTTCTCCTCTTGGAGGTAAGCCTACCAACACTGCGGAGGCTATTCTCCCAGCCACTGTCTTCTCTCTGCCTGCAAACACACACCTGAGCTCTCGTAATTGACTTTCATTTGACGGATTTACTGGATTAGCCCATTTTCCCTGTCCCCTCTGCAAAACAGGCACACATATCCTTCCCCCTTCTGCTCCTGCAAATTGTGTTTGTTCCCAAACCTATTTATGCCTGTGGTATTTTAATCTAATTTCACAATTCAGTTAAATATAGCATGAACCAATAAAATAGTGTAAACATAAAGTGTTTTCCTTAAGTTCAGTGCTTTGAAAAAAAACTCAATGCATGCAAATTGCTATAAACAATACTGCCAAATTAGGTATGGATACAACTGGAAAACATTGATGGGGGACAGCAAACCTCTAGAAGGATTCAGGATTCAGACTTCTTGCCAGTCTTTTAATTCCTTGGTTTGTTTTAAGTAACTGAAATAGGAAATCATTCATGGTACATAATGGGAGTGGTTTATGCAAGGAAAAAGCTATCCCTACACTCAAAAGGAAAGGGTGGCCTTGTCTCTGAAGATCAGTGCAGTTTAAGATTTAAAAAAAAAAATAAACTTTTCTGTTTTAAGTTCAAACAAAATATTTAGAAAATATTCAGATATGGATGGACTGAGTTTTATGGCTGCTTTACTTTGTTTTAGTAAATCACTTGGTCACATAGGATATGCAAGCTTCATGTATATGTGGTGTGTGTGTGTGTGTGTGCGTGCGCACGCATAAGTTCTTTTCACAAAATCAAATCCAAATTATATATTTCTTTGTAAGCTGCTTTCATTAAACGATATATTTAGCTCTTCAAAATACTTCACAAACCTTTCAGTACCTTCAAAATCTTTTAATTTGCAGGTGCCATAAATAACAAATTCTTTTTTTGTGGCACAGTTAACATTTCCCTTGTTTACTCTTATAAATACTTTAAAATAACATTTACTCAGTAAGTAGTCATTGGGTATCTACTTAACTGCCCGACTCCATGATACAACTACCATCTATATGAACATAATTTTGTAGTTTCTTTGGATAAATTCCTAGAAATGAGCCTGTGTCAAAAGGTAACAGGATTTTAAACTACATATTGCTACACTGCATTGCACAGTTCTTCCTCAAATTAGGATATTTTCACCTTTTGGGGTAACTCCAATCCTAAGTCAAAAATGCATTTATTACATCTAATCTACTGAACATTAGAACTTAGCCTAGCCTTCTACCTTAAAGATACTTAGAACCTTATGTTAATCTGCAGCTGAGCAAACTCATCTAATACAAAGGCTATTTTAAAATAAAATGCTAAATGGTTTCCCCTGTAATTTATTGAGTTTCATGGTACGGCTGATTGGAAATCATGGTTTACAGCAGTAGCCCAGCTTCGCAACAGAGTATCCCACCCATATATTGCTAGCCCAGGAAAAGATCTAATTCCTAAACTTGAAGTAAGGTTTCTACTAAACATACATCACTTTTACAACATTGTAAAGTAGAATAACCTTAAGTGGAACCACTACAGGTCAGGGACCATCCATACTTACTTGAATATACCTGTTTTCTCCCAGTCCCTAAGAATAGGGACTGTGTCTTATTTATCCTTTTATCCCAGAGCACAGAACAGAGAATATGCCCAGAGTAGGCACTCAAAAAATGTTTATTGAATCTTGAATAATGAATAGTCCTTGACTGAAGCACTTATTTACTAGAATTAGAGTTTTTTTTTTCCTAAACACTCCTAGCAAAGTCAATTAAAAATCATTACTTGAATTTGTAACAGAAGGCAGAAGAGAAAATATCCAAAAGTGAGTACCACTTTTGTCAAGGAAGCATCTGAGGACTTTAGTTAAACATAGTTCTGGATTACCAGCCATTTGGAGAAATGCTGATGCATCCAAATATCTCAGGAGATTTTCCAACAAGAGTTGGAAATTCTCAGGAGAGAGATTCCGTCAGCCATGGGACCATATGTGCTCATGTCTCCTGGTGAGGTGGTCTTGCGAGATCTCACACCCCACAGAAGCCCTAGTGCATCCTCTAGGCCATGTGCTAATCGGACACCACTCATTCTCTCAATAGATGTTCTGAGGAGACCACCATGGACACACACAGTGGTGAGGACAGATTTCAAAAATAATTTCAGAGAAAATCACAGGGATCTCTACGGACTCAGGCTGCCTCACTATTCCCCATAGTCCCCTTCACCAGTCCACTCTCTCACCAGCCACTGTGTGCAGAACACACAGGTTGGCATTTCTGAGGCTCTGCGTAGCCCTTTGCTGCAGTGACTCAATCTCTCCTATAGTTTCTTCTCATTGTCTTGGAATCTCCAGTTCCCTTGAAACAACTGGAAGTGTCCATGTCCAAAATTAAATTAATTGAATGGCTGTATCTATTAGATACTGTTGTACTTTTCTAGAGCTGGCTACTGCTAAGAAAGATTCTCCCTGATGCAGCGGTTGACATGTCCAATGATGAGATGAAGACTATATAGCCCAATCAATACCTGCTCATTGTCTCTGTCTAAAGAAGACAATGGAGCAAGGTGAGGCTACTGAATCTTTGGGAAAATTCGGCGGCACCAGTAGCGTTGTCTCTGACATGTGCGGATATCCTGATCAGACAGGCCAACATGAAAACACGATACATGAAGCTGCAGTAGACAGATCTTATCCACCCGAGAACCTCTCTTACTTTTCTCTCTTAACTTTCTCCCTTCCTTAAATTTTCCCTCCCTCTCTTCTTTATTTTCTCTTTTAAAATATTGAGATGGCAACAGTTTCTGATTGGCAACTGAGGAGGCCCTGTCTCATGGCTATGTAAGAACCTAGCTTTTGCTGTTGGCATGTGGGTCACCTGCTTCTTCAAGGCATGCCCTGATGTTAGTTAATTCGTTAGCTTGCTTGAATCACAGTTGAGAACCCTTCAGCTCTGGTTTGCAGCAATAAATTCAACTGACAGCTGAAATTTGGAACGCTCACTTAATATTGATTCTGAATGTAATAACAAGCGACATGACCTTTTGGATGGTGTAAAATATGGCCGCCACAACATCTGTGCCACATTTCTTGCTGTTTAGTAATATGCTGTAACAGCATGGAGCTGGCATTAAAGCTAAGCTTTATTATCAAGCAGATCACTCCATCTCTCTGGCTTCACTTAAAAAAAAATTTTTTTTAGCTCTGGAGCTGATATTGTGTCTAATACATGGTGCTGTTTTCAAGACCTAATCTACCCTGCAGTAAGAAAGATATCTGATGACCAACTAGGATGCAAAGAATAATAAGGAGGGTAAAATGGCCACTTGACACCCCAAATTCCAGTGGAGCAGAAGCTGACACTATTCTCCTTGACAGTAGCAGAGATACCCAGACTTCTCTCTTGCAGCCTTGAGAAACTGTCTATGAAGGTGATGTCCTTTACTGATTCCTAAAAGATATGAAAATATCTTTTTCACAGACACCCCCACCTCCCCATTAAAAAAAAAAACAAGTGATGACTGCTGGTGGTACTTGTCCTGGTGCCGAAACATCATTCCAATTTAGCGTTGCCCTAGGAAATCCTAAACTAATTTTGCTAGGATGGATACAAGGATGTTTGCATCTGATTTACTCTCACTGTTTTTCTTTGAAGTCTTGGTATCTTTAAAACATTCTCCAAGTAGGCAGAACATCAATTTGTGCACTTTAAAAAATCCAATTTAAGCAGGTTAAAAATTGTCAAAATACTCTAACCATATTTCTCCAACAGAATTTCCAACCACAGGATGCGCACAAAATGCTAAACTTGAAAGCATGCTATCATTTCAATATATTCCATGGCTCAGATATGGCTCACACTCAGTGAATAGTGAGGATTTAAAGCTCTTTATCACAAGAGGCAGATCTCGCCTCTGAAACAATACAACATCTTTTTTCACTGCTGTGATATTTTGACTCTGTGTGGTTGAGCCATTTCTGGAGGGTACAAGAGCAAAGTTTTAAATCCTATTTCTCTGGAGGGAAGAAAAGAATTAAATCATATTTAGGAAGTCTTCTTCCCTGTAAAATATACTTCCAAAATAAAAGACCTGTCAGTTTCAAAGAGGTGAAATGTATAGAAAATGGAGAATAGTTTTATTTGTTCTTCTGGTAAACAGGGTGCTGATTTTTATTTAACATGTGAGCATGGCTCAAATTTGGCTTGTCTATTATGAGGTTAATTATTGATAAGGCACATTTTATATTAGGAATTGTAGGAAAATGGGTTTAATACTAGGTATTTTATTCAAAGAAAACTCCAGACCTGATAAGTGATTGAAAATGACAAACTTCTACTTCCTAACAGAGAATGAAGGAAGTTGGCTTGTTCCCTGTGCCCAGGGAAGCGTAGGACAATACCCACAAGGATAACTCCCAAAAGAACAGAAAATATGCCACCTCAAAACAAAATTGTTACAGTGAGACATTAGGAGAAAACCTCACACAACCAAGATGACTTTAGGTAGATTTCTGAAACAAACTGGCAGCTCTTATCAGTCAACTGCTTTTACCCATTAGACCCCATCAATTATTGGGATTTAAAAAATTTATTATTTGTTCAAGTAGTATTCATTTTTGGAGAGATTAGAAATAGCAGACACCACTCCTATATTCCAGGGAACATGTATTTATGCATAAAGACTGAGCTTATTATTCATGCAGAATAATGTGGGTAAAATGTGACTGGATTCCTCCATTGACTGCCATCCTATGCCAGATGGCTGAAATGCCACTTTCATTTCAGGAAGAAAAGACATCCTTACAGAAAAGAGGAACCATGGAGTTACAAGGTAAGTTGATTCTTAATTACCAGTCACAGGCAATGAATACCCCCCTGTCCAACCCACTACAATACGAAGTCCACCATGAACAGCAAAGTCTAAATGGCATTGGGTGAGAGGGTCTGTGAAGGGGAACTGGACCCAGAGAGTCAAAAACATTTCAGTTTCCAGATGAGTTTTTTGGCTCACACTTTAGAATGAATCAATCCTCAAACTTGGCAAGCAATAATTAATTCCAGGAGTGTATCACTCATCTGTGTAGTGGCTGCTTCCTCAAATAGAGATCTTATAAAACTCTCCCTGGTGAAATCAGCGAAGCCAACCGACAGAGCCATATGTTCAAAGCTCAGAGCAGATTGGTCACGAGCAGTTGTCTCTGAATTGAGCTGTTAACTGCCCAACAAAATTTTAGTAGCCTAGGTGGGAAGCCTCTGGGTGGTTTCAACTGTTAGCAAGAGAGCAAGAAAAAAAGCAAAAACAAAACCTCGTCCGCTTCAAACATTGTCATCTACTCCTTTTCTTTCTGATCCAGGCATGCACTTGTTCCCACAGGTCCTTGGGCAGCCTGTGGATAGCACCCACTGAGGTCAGCAGAAAGGATTATAATGGTTGGGAAAAAGAAGTCCCCACATAGGCAAGGTAAACAGGCGCGAATTGGATTACTCCAACATCATCCACTGAGGTAGGATTCAGAACTAATCTGATTATATGAATATTATGAACCACTAAGTATCTTTCTGTAGCAATTACCAAGCTTTCACACAGAAAAGAGGGCATTTTCTTTAGTGCTAGGCTAATCTATCAAGTGCTTAATTTCAAAGGAAAGTTGAGAGAGAGGTGAGAGAGAGGGAGAATGAACATGAAGGAGAATGACTGCAGAGCTGATTAGTAACAATGTGTCTCTACCTTTCCTTTTATCTTCTTCCCTTTCTCATTTTTCTTTTACTTTCCACTTTGCTTTCCTCCAGTCCCCTCCCCTCCCCTCATCTCCTTTCCCCTTCCCTTCATTGAAATTCAGAGGATTATTTTCATTCCTTATATTTAAAACCACTCTTTAATTTTGATCTCTTTCACCTCAGTAATTGGACTTCACCACTTGCTGCCATTTAAGAGAGTGACACAAGATCCTCTCTCAGCCACAACAGTGCTCAGTGGGACCAACAGAACTCAAGCCCTAATATCTAAGTCTCCTTATGAGGTTTAGAAACTAAGTTTACTCTAATGATAACCATTGACTATATATAATTTCATCTGTGCACCCTACTTAGTGTGACAGTAATTAGCTTGCTTTCTTGTTGATGCAAACCAATGGCAGACTTAAGTAACAGACTATAGAAAGACCACATTGATATGGGAGGATGCCATTGTGAGTCAAAACTCCATGAAAAGGATAGGGATCCACCTTACAGATGAAGTAGAGTATGATGGCCGTAAGCTTGGGCTATGGTTTAAACCCAATACCTGCTACTTAATAGCTGAGGAATAAAGTTATTTGTATTTTTTTAAGTTTTAATTTATCCAAACATTGGAAAGATCATCTTAATAAGACCTACTCTTGTACTAAAGTTAGTCTAAGAAGTCATCACAAAACTAACATAGCCGAGGTGGACTGATCCTTGTCACTTTCCCAGAATTATTTCAGATCCTATTTTCCCTGACTGTAGTCACCAGAAACCTCACTGGAGGTTAGAACGCAGTTTCTTACCTGGTTGTGCTCTCTCTTGCCATAGCATCACTTTTACCTCATTTGTCTTGTGTGAGATACTCATTTCTAGTCACTGAGCTTTCACTGTTTTGCCCAGTTGGCACTTCCTTGGATAATCTTCCCATGGTTACCTGGTCTCCTCCCTAGTCCCTAGATGGGGGCTCCATGACAGAGGGGTCATCATTCTAGCCCAAGCCCTGAGTTTTTGACACATGAAAAAACTCAACACAAATTAGCCGCTTTCAGGGTGCTAGGTGTGAGGTCCTGAGAGCAGAGGTGGGGGGAACTAACCTCAGTGCAATGGGACTGCGAGGCAGTGGGAAGGCATAGAGTGGCATTTCACTGCCCATGTGGAGATGATCACTATCGAATTGGGATTTTTAATGTGCTGGGACCCGATTTTCTTCAAAATCCAACAAAATGCAACTATACACCAGTACCGAGCAGTCCCAAGGTGTTTTGTGTTTGCTGACCATTGTCTTAAAGCCATCCCTCCATGTTCACTATCCTCGTATTCACAAGCAATAGCCAGGGTATTAGTATTCAAGTTTGATCATCTCTCTGCAAATCCAGTGGCTAAATACATATTTTAATTGAGCCCAGGAGTGTTGACTTGTAGACAGATCAGAGCAAAAAATCACTAGAAAAATGGCAAGTGGAAGCAGCCTTTTACCTTTGAATAGAATATGATACTTTCAAAACATCAATAATAATTTTCTATTGGGGAAAAACCTGCAGCAAGAATAACCTGCTTAGGTTTTTAAGCTGCAGTTTGACAAAAACATTAGTGTTCCTTTTTCTTTCAAAAACAAAACTGCAATTGTAAGCCAGGTAAGGTGATTTAACAGGATGAAAGAAAATGCAATCAGTTTTCTCCATTGTTAAGATACATTAGTCAATGACAAGAGTTCAGTGTTCAAAATAATGTTAACAGGGGCCACAGTGTTTAAAATGCACCGGATTAATAAAAAAAAATGGTCTCAGTAGGAGAGGATGTGTCTTTGAAATAACACCAACTAGTTATGACCCAGAGTTCTGCTACCACTCTTGCAGCGTGAAATACTGCCAGATCTTTATCATGGACATCAAGCACTCCATAAACTGTAAAGCACTCTCTGCATTAATTTCAGTCATATGTACATAGCCACACAAATAATGACCTCAATGTACATATTTCTCTATCTTTTTATGTAATGTCTTTATATGTCTTTCTTGTGGGAATATTTATTAGTTGGTCTTCACTGATAACAACAAAAGTTAACAGAACGTGGCCACTATGAATGCTGGTCAGCAAAAATACCTGAAAGTCTCTGCTTTCGATTCTTTTGGGAATATACTCCTGAAGTGGAATTGCTGGATACTATGGTAACTCTATACTTAACTCTTTGAGAAATAAGCCCTACTCTTTCGACAGTGCTACATCATTTTACACGCCTATCAGCCATTTGCAAGGGTTCCACTTCTCTACATCCTTTCCAGCATTTATTAACATTATTTTTATAGTGGTCATCTCAATAGGTGTAAATATATAGTCTTTAAGGATATAAACTGAACCAAGAGACATCCCTTTGTGGTTTCTAACTGCACACAGGATCAAAGGATAGCTCCCTTAACTTGGCTACAAGGCTCTGTAAGGTCATTCTCTAAAGAGGTCTGACTCCATCTCAACCCTCTCTGCCTTCTTGTTTTGTACAATACAATCCATTTAATTCTTCAATAGAAGGGAGGCAAACTATTGAGTACTTATTCTAAAATAGGCAATGTTGTTAGAGTCTTACATTACCTTATTAATAGCACAAGTCTTCATGAGATGGGTATGGATGTTGTCCCCATTTTACAGAAGAGGACATGAGGTTCAGGAGGCTTCAGTCAATCATAGACAATCTCAGCAGTGGCTCTGCTGGAGTCTCCCCACTGAGTCCTGCATCCCAGTCACTACTGTCTACCACTCTGTCACCTTGTGGTCTCAGCCATCCTAGAAACGTCCCAAACAAACACGACAGGACTCCTAGGGAGTTTGGAGGCTCCATGGGAAGCCCAAACGGTGCCCCTTCACAGATCATTAAATTTTACATGGAGTGTTTGCTTATGACAAAGACTTTCGTAACAACTTAATTATTTTTTTAAATTCTAAGTTTGTAATGTGGGATGGCATTAAAATTAGGTGGATTTTCAATTAAAAAAATAAATAAACCTCACCAGCATTTTTAACCTTTCTAGTGGGCTTTCCAATGGCTTGTTTCTGTACCACATAATTATCACAATAAGGAATTATCTACTTATGTGGAAGCAAAAAAGAGAAAACAAAGCAAATGGAAAACACAAACACAGGCATGTTTGTTGTTTCGTATTGAGGGTTATTTAGCTGGGATAATAAATCATTACAATGAATGTCAACACCGCACAGGGGAAAGGGAGTAGTTAGTTGCATATGCTAATAGAAGACGTGCATTACTAATGAGGAAGAGAATGAACAACGCTAGCCACATGCTAGTTATCACTGCAAATCGCAAGGCAAGCGTGTTCACGCGGAGCATATGACTGCTGTGTGACAGCGCAGGCAAACATTCACATGTCAACAGCAATAGCTCCCATGCTCCATCCAAGACTCCTGAAGAGTTTAAAAATAAAGCTCTTCTTGTCATGCACCAAGATGTCAAGCTTAAACACATCTGCCAGTCAAAGGGAATCTGCCAGTCTTTACCCGCCCCCCGTAAGTGTAGTCTAAAGGTTTCAAGTATATCTGAGTTCAAACTATAAAGAACTGTGATGTTATCCATCAATAAATCCTGTAGCTTTCCCCTCTACTATATGGCTCAAATCCACAAATTCTCTGCATCTGTTCTGCAACTAGAACTCTCCCCTCTTAATAGTGGACTAGAGCATTGACCTCTTACCTGTCTTCCCTACGGTTCATTTGCTTCCTTTCCATCCAGCACCAAATAGTAAGTTTTATTTAGCTTTTAAAAAAAATTGGTAAAAAATAAAATGTATCTTAGCCATATCTGAGTGCACCGTTCAGTGGTATTAAATACTTTCATACAGTGTGTAACGTATCTCCACCTCCCATCTCCAAAAAACTTCTCCATTCAACAGTTACTCCCTGTCCTCCCTTCTCCCGCCCCAGACCCTGGTCACCTCCATTCTACTTTCCTGTCTGAAGCACCCTCCTTTAGGAACCTCATATAAATAGTCTTAGTTATTTGTTCTCTGTGGCTGATTTTTTCCACTTAGCATAATGGTTTCAAAGTCTATCATGTAGAGGCACGTGTCGGAATTCCTTCCTTTTTCGGCTAAGTGGGCAACACTCTGCTGAGGCAACATACCCACTCCACTTACCCATTCACCTGTCAGGGACACTCGCTTTACATCCACCTTTCAATGCTAGGGAATATGGCCGCTATGAAAGTGGGTCTGCAAATAATCTGTTCAAGTCCCTGCTTTTGATTCTTTTGGGAATATACTCTTGAAGTGGAATTGCTGGATACTATGGTAACTCAATACTTAACTTTTTGAGGAATAAGCCCTACTGTTTCGACAGTGCTACATCATTTTACACGCCTATCAGTCATATTCGCAAGGGTTCCACTTCTCTACATCCTTGCCAACATTATCATTTTTAAAAGAGCCATCTTGATAGGCGTGAGAGTACAGTCCTTAGAGAGATAAACTGAACCAAGAGACACCCCTCTGTGGTTTCTAACTGCACACCGGATCAAAGGATAACTCCCTGACCTTGGCTACAAGGCTCTGTAAGGTCATTCTCTAAAGCAGTCTCTGACTCCATCTCAGCCCTCTCTGCCTCCTTGTTTTGTACAAGATATGCTCACCTCCATTTAATTCTTCAAACATGTCAGATTCCCCCAGTTTAGGATCTCTGCACATACTAATTTGTTTGTCTGAAACCTCTTTTCCCCTCTCCCTTGTCAAGGCCAGCTTGACCTCGTGCTCACTCGCACTTGCCACCAGACCTAGTGTCACTTCACAATTCCCTCTCTGTTACTTCTGCTCTTTTCCACATAGCACTAATGTCAATGTGCTATTATAATCCTTTTGCTTGTGCCTTTATTTTATTGCTCCTTCTGTATCTAGGCCAGAATCCTAAGGCAGAAGGGAGCCCGGATCTCGTTCACTGTTATGTTTCCAGAGTCACGCAAAGTGCCGGCACACAGTAGATCCTTAATAGCTACCAGTTACATTTATGCAGAGAAACACATGCAGAGAAACGCAGACCTACGCGCAGAACTGGGGAGCTGGCATCATAGATAACTTCACTCCGTTCTGGGAAAAGGTTGGAAGGACCAGGTCCCATGCAGCAATCTCCCTTCCCTGGCAACCAGCACTATACATCTTTGGCTGAAAACACCACACATCTCAATAACAATGGGATCAATTTTGACATTAACATGAATATTACCAAAGCCCAAGAGATACATTTAAATTCACCGAGCTCCGTAGCAGATAATATAAAAGCTCTAACTTGCTCTCTAGAAACAAGAAACTTTCATTTATGGCTTCCCAGTTCTTGCTAATCCTGCCCATTAGGCCCAAATATTGCATTTCACACAGGATGCAAGACCATACAAGAGACTGATGCAATACTTGGGCACAAAACCAGCTGGCAGATTTAATGCTAAAATCCCCCCTATTCAGAAGGCACAAATCAAGCCCCTGATGCCTTTTTTTGACAGACTCCTGCATGTTCCTCATTATGGAGAAATGAAAGAAGACAACTGGAATTCTGGACCCCAACCCTACTCCCCTGCATTTGCATACTGAGTCATTTGTAAATGGAAGGAGGAAGGAGTGCATCCTGCATTTGCCTAGAGGTGAATGTTTACTCAGAAGGGTGACTTCTGATATTGACAATAATGTCAGCTTTCCATCTGCATATTTTAAGGTAATGTATCCTCCCTTTAAGTGCTTTCTGTTCTGCTTCTTCGTTTCCCTCTTTCAAGGAGTACAGTGACACCCAGACCTCTAGGTCTCCATTTGAATACCTTCCTGTGAGGCATGGAAAAAACACAATCCAGCTCCTCACCAGCCAAGGACAGGCACTGGGGTTTCAGAGAAGTGTGCACTGATATCACGAGAGTCCTTTCATCTTCCCTACCCCACCATCCTCGACTTGCTAAGGGCTAAAAGGCCCACCCTGGGCTATGGATGAATCCTTTTCTAAAATGTGGTTTATCCCTGGAGATCTCTCTGGAACATTTGCTCAGGTAGCTTCATGGTTCATCAGCATAGCAATTTGCCCGGTCAGCTCCATCCCTCAGAGCAGAGAGAGAACAGTGTGGCTGGCGGAGGGGAGGCTCTCTGGAGAGTTTCCCTTGGGCAGGTAGAGAAGGCACATTTATCCAGAGATCATAAATATGCAGCTTAGCCCTGATCTTCTCTCTATGAGGGTGATGGACTGGAGACTCGGGAAGCTGTCCTGCTGGTTTCCCTGTGCCCCTATCCTGCCTAAGAAGTGCTCTATTTAGATCTAAAACACAGGCAGATTTGCCACCTGCGACTCCAAGGGCTGTTTGAAACACAAGACTAGAGCGAGCACTCTCTCTTGCTTCCAGTTCACGCACCACAGGGGTCTATTTCTTGAGAAGCCACCATTTGCCAGGTGGGATCCGACAGAGAATGGAGAGAGCTGACAACCTAGACCATTTAAATTAAATTGTTAAATTAACTTAAATAGGACATAGAAGCACTATGATGGAGAAAACAGATGGCACCAAGAGAGCAGGGCAAGGAAACTTCCTTAACCCTGGGTTGTACAGGGGTAGGGGGGTGGTCACTGAAAATTTCCCAGGATACATAAAATCTGGACCAGAAAACAAAAATACAGATAGCAGTTTGTAGCTTAAAATAAGTAAAGAAGAAGTTGAAGGAAGACAAAGCAGTCACTCAATTTTATACCAAAGGTATTTCTTTTTTTTTTGGTCCCAGCTGGAGCACTGAGAATTTCCTAGCCTCTCCCTGTCGGTCAGACCCTATCTAAGATGCTGATGCTAAGAAGCCAAAAAGAGACGCAACACAACCCGCAGGGGCAGCTTGGAAATTCTGGCTTTCACTGATTAAGACACCTCTCCAGGAAAAAAGCCTGCATTAGCAGAATATTGCTTGTCAGTTGCTCACTGGTTTCTTTGCCAGGCAACGATGAGAGGGCTAAAGGAAAGGAAAAAAAAGAGGAAAAAAAAGAGAGAAGAAAAGAAGCTTTCTGTAAATTAATGGTTGTCAAGCTCAACAAGTTGGAGAGCTGGGGAAGGTTTAATTAAAGTAAACAGACAATTTAAAGCAAGGGGAAGTTCAGCCTACATGGGAGAAAAATTCTAGGTATTAGAACACTTTCATGAAAAGTTGTAAGTGCCTACTGCCATTTATCATTTACTCAAGGCATGGAAGCATGGAGTTAGCGAACAGCCCCAAAGTTGGTGTTAGTATGATTTTGGCTTTTAAAAGACCCTGAGCAGCTGAAGACAACGTGCTTGCCACTTGAGAAGCATTTTTTTCTTTTCTGCTCTATTCCCTATTCCTCTGGAAACACACACTATAATCCCTATTCCTCAGGCTGAGCTTCTGTGTCTCAGGGCCGCTGTGCTCTGGGACACGTGACATTTGCTGATCACTCCGCAATTTCCAACGCTCCTGAAGAATCTAACGTGAAGAGCAAAATGACAGACTTGTGAACTGGGAAGCACTTGTCGGCAAAAGTTGTGTTTTCTATGGTCTGTGCAGGTAAGAAATAAAAAGACCACACCATACAAGGTGGGACACAAACTGGTCCACCCCCAGAAGTACTTTTACAAAGACCTTTTACAGCGAGCACTTGCTTGGACCCTGATATTCTGTGCACAGAGAGCCTGGACTGGGCTGGCTTTACCAATTGTGTTGGAAGACGTTCTTTTGCGACTTCGAGTGCCAATATTTAATAGTGTGTGCATTAGAGCCACAGTCCTGCTTTCTAGAATTGCTCTGTAGGGAGAAGGCAGGCCAAAGAGAAAGCGTGAATGTTGAATTTATAAGCTAGATAATCAGTGATAATGGAAAAGGAATAAAGGGAGGAAGGGGGAAAAAACAAAAAAACAACACCTCTGACAGTTCCATTGGATTTTGGTGAAGTATTTGCTGCCGAGCAGCTTTTCCTGAAACAGAGACAGCAGCTCTCCGAGGGCGAGATGTCGTCTGTCAGATAATTCCTCTGGCAACACTGCAGGAGGAATTCTGAGGGCCTTGCAATCGCTATGTAAACTTAATGAAGCATCTTTTAGTTGGATGTTTTCAAAGTGGGTCAAAAGAAGGGGAACCACACCCCGAATGCTGGGGCTACTTTGTACTCTCTGAATAGGGAGAGCAGTCAATTTGTAAAAGCTTTTGCCTGGGTACAGATTTGGACAGCACAGCCAAGCCTTTCTGATAACTAGAGACCAGGAGAAACTCTAAAATTGGCCTTTCATGTCTAACCTTGCCATGGCCTGGCATGGGCAGAAATGCAGAGAGGAGGCCCTGACTGATGCCGCGTGGAGTCTCACAGAGGCCAGAAGAGGATGAGGACCGGAAGGAGGAGAGCAACTCCTGGAGGGGATGTGGGCACTGGCCATCAAAACATGAGGCGTTCTTCTTGCTCTTGAATGTGGTTTCTGCTGTCTTGTTAAAGAAGCTCTAATACTATATGCATGTGAAAAACAGTGAGTGAGAGCAGATTAAATCAGTTCCCCCACACCTGAGAGGAGAGTAGGGGGCCAGGGGATGTAGCAGGAGGGGATCATTTTCCTCCTGAGCCAGTCTGATCCTGAGCTCCTTTACAGAACACCTTAGGTGGGTGGGTGTGAATACATGTACCTGTGTGCTTATGAGAGCGAGGGAGAGGCTGAAAATTAGTCACCTTGAATTTGTTCCAAAGCTCACTGAGAAGCAAGAACCAGGCACTCCTCAGGCGAGTCCCCAGCCAGGCAGTCCCCCCATCAGCTTATCCTCCCCAGCCCAGCAGCCAGTTACCAGGCACTCATGGTCCACTGGGCAAGCAAATCGATAATGATTTGAAGTTAAAACTTTTCCAGCCAAAAATCCTGTGGAGGTGGCCCTTCTGGCACTGTCGCTGTATTTCTATCGTGGGCCGGCAGATAGGATGATTGCTGGATGCTTCTCTGGTGAGAGGGGCATGGCAAGGCCACAGGCTCTGAACAGCTGTTGAGGAGATCATGGAGTTAAGTGGGAAACTCCAGTTTCCTCCAAGGAGCCCTGGGGTGGATTTTGATTCTTTGCCTTAGGCCTTGTTTGCATGGGAAGGGAATTTGTGGGATTGTGTGTGGGGGGCCGGGGGGGGGGAGTGAGAGGGGAGGTAGGGAACTACTCTGTGATTTTAATATTGTGTTTTCATTTTTTTTTTAAAGATTTATTTTTTATTTATACATACAAGCTGGGTACAGGCCAGAGGCGTGGGGCGGCGAGAGGGTTCACCAGAGACAGAGCGGGCATCAGAACAGGTAGATCAGAAGTACACTGCTGAGGGGAGCAGCGGGCAAGGCAGGAGAGGTCTGCCGTGCCATGTGGGATTCTCCCTGGCTGGGTGTCGAACTCGCGTCGCTGCTGCCGACAGCTCCACAGCGCAGCGCTTAACCGCTGCGCCACCAGGGAGGCCCCTGTGCTTTCATTTTTTAATAATCTAAAGCAAAACTATTTCTCAGTCATCAAGACAAACTTCTCTTTTGCATGGGCGTTGATATTATCATAGAATATGATTTTTCAGATGATTTTTTTTTTCCTGATAGTTGATAAATTCCTCCAAGTGGAAAATGACGACAGACACTGGGCCCTTTTCTGGAGTTAAGGAGTTTCTGGGAGTGACCCCTTAGGGACATTTGTTCATTTGCTCATTCTGCAAAATAATGGCAGAGGGCCTGCTGTGTGCCAGGGCCCATGGCTCCTGTCTGTCTAAACAGACCAACTCTCCTTTCCTGTGGGAGCCGACGTGTTAGTGGCAAAAACAATGACATAGAAATAATTACACACATTAGGAAGTCTCAAGGGCCATGGGGGGGGGGAAGCAAATGACAACAGGATAAGGGGATTGAGAATGAGGGGTTGGATGGAAGAGGGACAGAGGGCTCCCGGACAAGACTGGCTGAAAATAAGACTGCAAGAGGGAAAGGGGAGAGTTTAGAAGGGAGATTCACTCACTCCCTTGTCTACAGTAGGTTCTTCTGGACATTGGGGCCACAGAGGCATTTGGTGGGCCCATTGTGGGATGTGAGGTGTGGACGATGTAGGGTGGGCACACTTGGTAGGGCACTGACAGAGGGGTTTACAAATGATGCTGTCAGTGGCATTCAGGGTTACCCAAAGTTGAACTGGTTCTAGGGATAATTGCTAATAGAAAGTCTAATAAAAGTATGAGGGGACTTGGGGAGCCAGGGAACAAGTGGGAAAGCCCAGCTGCCTGCAGCTGGATGTCAGCACCACGGTGTAATGCACAGAGCCTGTGCACACGTGGGCTTCCTCCTGCGTTCCAGGGCCGCCAACACTGTATTAAATTCTTCCCTTGTCTGACATAAAGTAATAACACGGCGTTGTCACCGTCCTGAACAACACGGATGCGATGGCTTCATTTCTTTTTTGTTCAGAGGCAGGCCAGAGTCTCCTGTTTGATGACAGGATGGGAGCGTCAGGGCTTCTGTAAGAGCAGACACTATTTACCACACCCTTGGGGAGTCAAGAATAAAACTACGGAGGATAAAATACACCTGTGGGAGTTTTCATGGGTGAAAACCCAGGGGGTCCCATTTTAGTTGAATAAGAAATTGGGGATGGTCCAGTGCTTCTCTCCAAAAACCCACAGCTTTTCTCTGGGACGCTCAGGTGCAAGCATAATTCATTCCACATTTCCAAATATTCACCAAAAATTCAAAAGGAGGATTAAATACCTGAGAACTATTTTTTAATAAAGAAGTTGTCAAGGCTTTATTTCACGCTCTGGAACTAGAAACTTCTGTGTTCACGTAACAATCATCAGCACCTTAGGAGACCAGCCCTCATGTCATTATTGCTCGTGGCTGCATCTCTCAGACAACAGGCCCAGGTGCCCGCCCAGTCAGGCAGTAGGAGGGGGCAGCCACGGTGTCAGCATGGAGCTGTTTCACAGCCCGCCCAGGCCCAGCCCAGCTTCCAGGCGCATCCTGGCTTGTCCAGCGTGGTCCTTTCTGCATTCCTGTCCCAACTCTCCTCCCAACCTCATGACTCACACCCCCACTCACTCTCACCCACAACTCCATTTGCCCACCACTTCTAATCGTTCCTGGCATTTGGTGACTTTACCCTCATGAGATTTTATATTATGCAAGACTCAGAACAAATGTGCAAAACTTTCCACTTCCAGAATGAGAATCCTAATAAAGATTTCCACACAGAGAATGCGGGTCCAAACCAACAGCAAAGGCCAGCAAAAAGTAGAATTTATTACGGAGCATGTGCTGAAGTGCTGGGTACTTTGGAACATTTAATATTGAACATTTACCAGGTGCTAAGGTCTCTGATTTAACCAGCACAGATTTAACCAATCTCTCAGTTACACAAGAGAAACTGAGACACACAGAGGTTAAGCAATCTGTTAATTAGTGCAAAAGTCTGGAAGTGGCAGAACCAGGATTTGAACCCAAGACTTTGAAGCCACCCATTGTATGGCAGAAAGACAAAGAGAGTGGTGGATAGGGGGTGGAAAACCAACTGAGTGGTCATTTTAGCTCTACTGTTACTGTCGTCACTGAGAGCAAATGGCACCCAGATTGGGTGAGGGGACTACCTCGAAGCATCGTGATTTCAGGGAGCCCAAGGGACAGTAATGTTCTAGGGCTAGCAAAGAGGAAGTTGCTGCCACCACTCCTCTCCTACGGCAAGGAAAGGCTGTGATTCCAGGAACCCAGGAAAAGGGGGCTGTCCAGACAGAGCTGAGAGCATATGAGCTGCGGGTGCAGGCCAGCAGCCAGCCCGGCCACAGACGGAGGAGCAACCTGGTCGTAGCACCCCTGCTTCCCTTTCCTTCACCCTCCCAGCTCCTCCTGTTGAGTAAACCCAGTTGGTAGCTGGGAGAGAAGGGCTCGCTCTAGAGAGCAGAGATGGACAACTTTTAAGACAGGGAGCAAGGTCTTGAAGGGTTGAGGGGCACGGAAAGACAAAGAACAGCATGGGAGCACTGACTACATGCCATTTATGCTGACTGCCAGCTATGGCATTTCAAAGTTTCTATGAATCCACTCTTGGCCCATGTCTCAAGAGGTTTTCCAAAGAACTTCAGAAAATAAAGCATTAAAGACAGACCCCACCATGTGTGCCAGTGATGGTCTGCAGCATGGCTGCACTGGTGTTGACGGCAGCCCGAAGCAGATGTGCCTGGGGCACAGGCTATGTCTGGTCTAGGAGGTAACATGGCACCGTCCAATGGCCTGAGAAGGCTGGAGAACATGCAAACTGTCCTGACAAGGAATCATTGTCACACAAAACCCCTTGCTCTGAGAAGGAGAGGCACCTGCACAAGTGCTGCCAGTGCTCCCGGCACATGGGAGCTGGCACAGCTCCACCCCAGTGTTCTCACAAAGAACCAGCACTCCTGGGCGCTTGCGCACTGAACATGGGTGTCTGGAGGTGTGACCCTGGTTGGGGGAAAAGGACACGGTGGGATGGGAGTAGATCATCATGTCCTCTGAATCATGGCTTGTTTTCCCCCTTTTATAATGCGCTCCAATGTACCCGCTGAACTGTTGCTTATTCCCAGGATGTCTCGTGGACTTATTGAGACAGCGCCAGGCTTGTCGGAAGAGACGGAAGACCCAGGCTGCCCATCAGGGCGCCTACCCCACCACCTTCTGGGGACACATTTGCTTCTTTTCAGAGGCTGAGGTGTCTGATGTGTGATGATTTGAAGGGTGTTGGAGTTCCCCCAGCTCCCCTTCTCCCTTCTGCTCCAGTAAATGTCAGTGGAGTCACACCACCTACAATCATCCTTTTGTTGTCTCCAGCTCATGAGCGGTAATAGGAACCCTTTATCAGTTTCACTGCTGATCCTGTCTTAAGCCAGAAGAAACCCATGGCATCTCAGGGCTCCTAAACTTAGTGAATAAAATGTGTGCATAAGTACGTGAGTGTGTGTGCACACAAATCTGTGCATTGTAAAGGGAAACTTGGAGCATGTTCATACTAGACCTTTCCTTCCTGAGAGCCACGACTATCATGGCCTGAAGAACAGAAAGGAAGAAGAGAAAAAGGGAACACACACACACAAACAAACACACACACACACACACACACACTCTCTCTCTCTCTCTTTCTCTCTCTCCCATTTGACCACACGAAACTAGTAACCTGTCTGTGTGATAGTGTCTACACCTCCCACAGCTCAAATGCATAAGAAAACAAAAACTGGAGACGTGGAGTGGGTTGAAATGCCAACAAGGCCACTTACTAGCTCTATGACCTTGGATGTGTCCTTTGTCCATAGTGTCCTCCTTTAAATATCAGAGTGAATCAAAATGGTCATACCTACCACACAGGGTTGATGGAATGATAAAACAAAATCAATTAGAGAACATAAATACTTTGTAAAACATAAATTGCCCTAAAATGCTTGCATTATTATTGCTTCCTTTAAATTGACGTGACAGCCGTGCGCCCTTTGAAGGCAAATGCTACACCTGAAGATTTGTCAACAAACGCAGACACCTGCCACAGAAGACACAGGGAGTGTCTAAAAGATCCGTTCAGCATACTAAACATCAGATATGGAAAGCACGAATGATCCACGTTTTAAAAAAAAATCTCAGCTAATCGAGTGAACCATGTCCTTTCTCCTCTTTTTGCCTATTTAATGAAAATGTCTTAACACAGAGCTACAGTAATGGGGGAAGTCAAGCCGTGTGCAGAAAGCTACCATGGATAGGTCTCTGGAGGATGAAAAGAGTGACAGATGTAGAGAGAGCAACTTGAAAGAGTATTTCGGCAGTAGACACAAGATGCTTGACTTAACAGATGTTTACAGTTAATAAATCTCATTTTATATCTATTTTCACAGAATATTTTTCTGGTCATATACCTGGCAGCCATCGTGAAGACAGCAGAAAAAAATCTCAGATTGACAGCCTGATAGGAATTAGAAATTACACTCAGTGACAAGAATTCACAAGGACTCCAAGGGAGTGTTGGTACAAAAACAGTTTCACGGCCAAGTCCCCCATCTTTCCCTAGACACCACCGAAGGGTTAAAGAAATGCTCCAGCAACCCTGTCAATTAGGAAGGGTCCTTCAGAGCCCCATCTGCATGCAATCTCCGTCAGCCTTACCCAGAGACTCCATCACAACCTTCCCATGGAGAAAACTCACTGGCGGAGGTGAGGCGCTGACGAGTCCCCATAAGAGGCGGTCTGGCTTGCGTTCAACTGTGCCAGCCCTGCTGATGATCAGGAGAGGCTGGCTCACCATTGGCATAAGCTGAGAACGGGATGCTCTTTCTTTTGTGTTCCCCTCTAACTACAGAAAATCACCAGCAGTCCCAGCCCGACACAGTTGAGGCCTTCTCCAGCTGCGCAGGAAAAACAGAATAGGCAATATGTGCTCTCCCCCTCCTCCCTCTTTCTCCCTTCCCTGTAGACAGACTCAGCATGAGGTTCCTGAGGAATTAGTTGCAGGAGGACGCCTCCCCCGCTGGCAGCCAAATGCCAACCGCACGTCCTGCCCATGTAATGCGTCTGACATTTCTGCATCTCCCTGGGTTAACATTGTTTGACACAGACTTTCTGAAATCTCTTTAAAAGGTTTGTGCCTATGTGCACACTTGCATGTGTGTGCACACGAAATTTCTGGTGTCTCACAGCACTGTTGTATGTATTTATTATTATTTAAAAAAATATTCTCTCAGTTGTTGACACGTCTCTGCTTTGGCATTTCTACTTAGGCAGAAGTAATTGGTTTCAGAAGGCTGAAAACCTTTATTTGAAACCATGTGCACATTTCTGTTGATGGATGCCATAAAATGTTCAAATATCATCTTCCCTCAAGTAAAACAAGTGTTAAAATCTAGAAGGATGCAGTGTGATTGACAGCATGGCATCCTTATGTTTTAACTACCTGTTGTCAAATCATTTGAAAGCACCTGTACATGAAAGGGGGACAGTTCTCTTTCTTGGTCAATTGCTTTTAGGTGGATCTTATCAAGGTTGAAAGGGATTCTCTTTCTCTTCCTCTGCTGGAAAGCACTTTCCACTCTTCACTGTCTTCCTTATGGGCAACCGGCAGATCAAACCAAGATCCCGCTCTAAATCATCCCCCCAAGGTACAGACTTTGACGGCGAAGAGGATGGACAGCTGGCCATCGGGGCTGGAAGAAAAGTCTAGTTGTAGCTCATACGCCTGGCAAGTAGAGCTTTCCTTTGTACTTGCAATGTCTTTGGATATTTTTGTGAGTTCCTTTTAAGGAACATCATGGCAGGGCTGCTGAGGTAGATGACATGATGTCAATATGGCAGACAAAGAAAATCCTGTCCTGAACCTCAGCTCCAGGCTGTGTGGAAAGGGGAAAGAGATGGCTGTGCATAGCTACAGCACACGGAGTAACAGGGCAGGGAGGTTCAGCCCCAGTGAGTCTG
Organism: Scalopus aquaticus; assembly: GCA_004024925.1. Taxonomy (NCBI): domain Eukaryota; kingdom Metazoa; phylum Chordata; class Mammalia; order Eulipotyphla; family Talpidae; genus Scalopus; species Scalopus aquaticus. The sequence goes on along the minus strand of PVIJ01000033.1, from coordinate 13,595 downwards.
GGAGCACAGGCAAGAAGGTATCTCTGCCCGTGTTATGTACCCCACGGTATCTGCCTATATTAGGCAGAATATATTGCCATTGGTGGAATCTTCAAAAACCACCCTGGAAACTCAGGGCAGAAATTTCATTCGCAGCACCTCTAAATGATGCTCACAGGCACCCTAGCAGCACAGGTAAGCCTGTGAAATCCACAACTGGACCATAAGCATTCAGACCCCAGCTTTGTCGCTTACAAATTAAGTGATCTCAGATAAGAAGTCTAACCATACTATGGCACCCATTCTTCGGCTGCACTATGGAATGACAAGAGAAGCTACCTCAGTGGGTTGTTATGAGAATTTAGTTAATGCATGTAAAAACACTTGAATCCTTGCTTTTCAGAATCAGTATCACTCATATCTCCAGTCTCTTCCTTATTACTCCACACACAAGGGGAACTAGGTCCCATTCCATTCTTGGTTAGATATTGTTGATAGAAATTTCCTCTCTACAGTGAGCACAAATTAAGCTCCCTGCAATTTCAATCTGATTTACCCCAGGTTTATTAGGAAAGGCAGAACCAGGATAAGTCTCATTTCTCTTCCCTGAGAGTTCTCCACAATGTTTGAGACAATTGTAATGTATACCAAAGTCTTTTCAAGATCAAGCTTCCCCAATTTTTAATGACTTTTCCTTATGTGACAATTTCCCCAGATTTGTTTTCATCTTTATAATCTTCTCTGACTCATATTTGTCAGCATTCTTAAATTAAACCTTATTAAATGGAATGGAACTTTCTTGGTGGGGGTCCAAGCAAGTGAAGTCTCTTGGCTTTCTTAGCCCACATATGCCATGCCTTCAATTTTGGAAATCATCACATAGAGTCAAAATTTATACTCTAATAGTCATCTCCCTGACCCAAACTGCAACTTTTAGATACTCAGGGAACTAAAGGAGTTCTTTTTCCCTCTAACATCAGTATGAAGGATATAGTTAAGTACTTTCTTATATCTAGGCCACTGTAACTAAAAACTTACAAATGACTCAAGGTCAAAAAACCTCCCGAAATACTAGTTCACAGCATTCCTGCATGGAAATTTGTATCTGGCACTAAGTTTGCAATACACTTGGGCAATCAGTCACTCTAATCATCTTATTTTTCCAAAGAAACTCAGAGAGTTTAAGAGACTTATACAAGCTCAGTTCTAGATGGAACTGAGAGCTGAGCCAGTATAGAATCATGGGTGACTTTCCCCAGGGCCTTTCTACATGACCACCCATATATTTTCTTCCTCCGCATCTCACTGCAACCCAGCCTCTTTCTTTTCAAAAGAGATTCATGGTAGAGCATGAAAACTTTTCCAACAGCAAATCAGTGCACTTTAGAGGCCATCCCTAAGCCAACAGAACTGTGTGGGGATGTGGTGGGGTTTCAGAAGGGTCTCTCAGGAAGGGACCCCCGGAGCTGTGAGAGCATTTTGCACCAGTCTATAATTGTATTTCATTCCAGATTTGTCAGGATAAAAGTGTCCTGCCCCTCTTTTTTTGTACGGTCCTCTGCAGGTGGCTGTGTTCCAGTCATTGGTACTGCAGCAGTATGTCCTCTGAGAAGGAAAGGGTTGTCTCTAACCCCTTCCTGATTGAAGAGCCTGCCGGGAAACCTGGTGCAAGGAATGGATGATTCACTACTCCTCTCTAGAAAGACATTTACAAAAAGATGCTTTCTACTTGCTTGAAAAAGCTAATGTGAACCTGACTATGAAATGTGTATTTCTGAACCTGGAAGCAACTGTAAATAAAATCTAAATATTAACAAACTAGTAAAAATCAAACCAAAACCAACCTCAGGTCACTCAATGCCATGGGCTACTGCTCAACATGTAGGAAGGTATCTCCCTGCTTTTCTCTGCTCCCAGTAACTTTTTTTTAAAGACTTATTTATTTATGGATACAAGCTGGGGTACAGGCCAGAGGCATGGGGTAGCGAGAAGGTTCACCAGAGACAGAGTGGGGAGCAGAACAGGCAGATCGATGGAAATACACTGCTGAGGGGAGCAGCAGGTGAGGCAGGAGAGGTCTGCCGCGCCATGTGGGAATCTCCCCGGCCGGGCATTGAACTCACGTCGCTGCTGCCGACAGCTCCACAGCACAGTGCTTAACCGCTGCGACACCAGGGAGGCCCTCTCAGTAACCTTTCCCTCTTCTCACGTTATCTTGTTAAAACTAACGGAATAGCACATACTGCACTATAATAATTGTGTATGCCTGTCCACTCCCTTATTGAATTGTAAACCTTCGAGGGACAAGGACAAATGATCACCTTGTCCTCTGTCACCATGTCATAGTGCACATTGTAACAACCTCCTGTTGGCTCATTAAATCTCACTCTTGCTCTTCTGATGCTTTATCCATGTGGCAGGCGAGATGGTCTTTTAAAGGAAAATCTTGATTATTAAATCCCTTTCTTAAACACCTTTCACTTTCTTCCCATTTGTTCAAAGCTAGAGCTCAGCCTCCTCTGAGATCATCAGGAACTCTTGTAGGATCTGGCCCTTGCCCTCTTGTTTCCATCCTTTTCACCCCTCTCTCTGCTCAGCAACCTGCCCTGCTCTCAGTTCCTGGAACCTGCTTTCTTTTTCCAGTTCACACATGCTCCACCTCTCCCTCCCCACCTCCCCACCCTTTCTTTGGCTTCTTCCTAATAATCAGTTCACCTCTCTACTGGAGCCTTATCTAATATCACATTCAAGTCAGGTCCTCCTGATGTTACATACTCTTCTTCTAGCCTATAGTCTTTCCCGAAGTATAGTTCCTGATACAGTGGTGGAATATAATATATAATCACATCAGAAAATATTAAGTCCTAAGTTCTCAGAAACCTTCTGAAGAGCAATGCTAACTAAGGAGAAATTCCATCTCCCTCTTGAAAATAAAGTACCTGTTCAGTCCAGACATATTTTTGGATGGAGCTGGGAAACTACTGTAATGCTGATTCAGTCACCCACATAATTTTTATTGGAAAAAAAGAAAACAGGGTTGGTTAATGAGTATAATATTCAAAAGGGCCCCCAGAGGTCTACAGAGAGAATCAAAGTGCAATTGTATTACTTGGGTACAGTATGTTTTCAAAGTACCAGTTGTCCATCCTCGATTAAATGCCTCTAGGGTCTATCAATCATCCCAGCAGAAAATGTTAGGTCACCATAAATGTACCGCACCTGGACTCATCTCCTTTATAATCAGATCTTTGGAAAGTGCTGGAGTCAAAAGAAGCGAACTACTACTGGCTGACAAGGGCACATACTCTCATCAAGAATTCCTCTGTGCATTAGGAGGCAAGGAGAAAGATGTCAACTCTGAAAATTGGACTTCCTAACCCCTGGGTGCCTCTGGAGCTCTTGATGGTCGCTGTAGGCATGTCTGTATGACCCCCAACTAGGACACACAAAACCATAGGGCTAAGTCATCCTGGAGGATGGGCAGGGGATAAAAGAAGGAGCAATTATTTTCATCGAGTGCCTATTCTTGCCAAATCCTCTGCCAGGGGCTTTCCATGCAGTGCATCATTTACTTCTACTTGTAACTTGGTCCATTCGTCCCTTCATTAGAGGTAGGCTGATAACTATCTGCCCAGAGAAAGAACCAGTCCTGCAATTACTACCAGTAATCCAGTCGCTGCCCTCACTACCTTAACAAATCATCTCCATTACTTTTTATGAAATCTGATACACCTGCTCCTAGCAAAGGGCGATGATGGTGACAACAGATGATGATTTTATCAGAAAGGATGTGTTGCTAGGGAGCTAGTCAGTTTCAGATCCTGCACTCTTCCCCACAAGTTTCCTTTATCAAAAAAGGGGGAACCTCCTAATTGACATAGTATACTGGTCTAAGAGATCTTGGGTAGAAGCAGGTAGTAAACACTAATGCATACTTACTAATGACTTTAAATTACTCAAGAATATAGTCATGGAATGCTAGAATAAGGTACTGGCTGATTGAGCACTCTTCCATCTCCTCCCAGCTGACGTAGAAGTCACGTGCCTTGGCCCCATGACTGAATTCATGTGAGGACTCTGACTTTCTATTCTCTCTTTCCCTTGAACTTTAATTTCCTTACATTCATCTCATTTTGGATACCTGCATATTCTCTTGTCCTCATGTAAAGACAGGAACTATGTCTTATATATCTTTTCTACTCCTGTCACTGCTTAGTAAAATGCCTAGTAGCATCTTTGTTTGAAATATCATTTTTTTTCCGCTTTTGCCTCCATTTTTTTTACTGTTGCAGTAAACATGACACTCATTTATTTCAGAATGTATATAATGAGATCAGTATCATTAAGTTTGAGCTCTTTCTAAAAAAAAAGAAGGTATATATTCAAAAAAGTGAACTACTCTTTTTTAAAAATGAAAGAAAAAAGGTCTAGAAGCTTTTACAGAATGAAATGTCTTAACATCAACACTTTTAATATGGGTCAGTGAGACTTGGTGGAATTACAAAAAACCTCTCACTACAGACCATAAAGTAATTTAATCTAAATGTGGGGTTGGAGGAACTGTATATACTTTGCTTATTCGTGAAGAGATCTCCGGGAGAAGTTTCTGTGAACAATGACAGGCAACTGGAAGAAAAATGGACAACTAATTCTCCAGCAGGAAGCAGTTGGGGAAGAGTACATTTTCAGAAAGCCAATTTGATGGGATGTGGAGATTATGAAAGGTAAAACTAGACTTTCATCCTCGAAATCTTTAAGGAAAAATGAGCACCTAGCAAAAGGTTTCTGACAACTGGAAAGTAACAAGAATTAGCTAGAGAAAGAAGCTTCACAAGGAACTGGGCAAAGTATTGAGACAATATGGAAAGAAAGAGCTGAAATAAAATGCAGCGTGCCATTTAGGATGATAAAAACCAGAGATGAGAATGACAGCATACTTCATCAATTTCCAAACTAAGATTACCAGTTGTGTTACTAATTTGTGGAATAATTAGAAATAAAAGTCAAAGGATACTGATGACATTGAAGACCAAGCCCACCGCAAGTAACCAAAAAGCAAATCAGTTTTTAGTCCTTTCCAGTGGAAGGGATGATCTTTTTCTTTCCCCTAAGGGTAAAGCATCCCATGTCCTGATGATCAAGTAACTCAGGAAAGGCCCTATTGATTTCCCTGAAATTTGGCCAAAGTCTTCACATTTCAGCTGAGTATAAGCTGAGGTATTAAGCACAGAGGCATATCTTTTAAAAAGTTATAGGGGAACATAAAGAGATTCTTAGAATAGAATTGGCTCTTTTAGCATAGGTTAATGGAAGATATTTTATCACTAACTTGGGCAGGAAAATGGAGAATTGATATATTAGGTTACCCAGGCTTGATAGAGAAGTTGCCAATCTTTATGGAAGATTTGCAGAACACTTTAAAAAAGACACAGAAGGAAGGGTTTTACATTTTTAAATTTGTCTCTCTCGCCTGCCAGCCATATATTCTAACTCACTAGGCTATCGCACTCATCTCCCCTCCCCTTCCCCCATACATTGGCTTGAGAGGTGGTATTCTGATGTCTAGTTTTGCTTTGTTTTTTGTTTTAATGCAAAGTTGAGCACAAGTCCACTGTCTTCAGCTCCTGACATGGAAATGTCCTCTTGACAAATCCTATCTCCTCATTGTTCTCACAATTTCCATGATTTATTTAAAGCCCATTGTCTTAGCTGGGGCTGCTAGAACTGTAACCATATAAGGGATGACCTAAACAAATTATTTCTCATGGGTCTGGAGACTAGAAGTCTGGGACTAGGATGCCAGAGTTTGGGCTCAGATGAGAACTCTCTTCCTGATTTGCAGATGTCCGCCTTCTTGCTTTTTACATGGTGGAGATTGAGCTAAGCTCTGTTCTCTTTATCTGCTTATAAGGACACTAAATATTGTTATGAGGCTCTACTTTTGTGACATCATCCAAACCTAACTGCCTCCTAAAGACACATCTCCAAATAGCATCGCAGAGGTGAGCAGACTCCCATCACATGGATGGGGAGTGGAGGAGCAAACATGGATGGTCCATAGCATGCATCTCCCCACACGAGGTCATCTCATTTGCTCCCTGCTAACCTGAAACATGGTAGGTCCTAAATAAACATAGGATTATGGATGAAAGAGAAAAATACATAATCCATTTTCCTTCGCTTCTTCCTCTAGAATGTAAGCTAGAGGAGGGAGAGAGAAATATGGACAACATAGGCCATGTATTATATACATAGACACATATACATGCATACATATACACACATCTATCTATCTATCTATCTAGAGACTATATATTCTACTGCAGAAACTGCACCTTTCCCAACCACCACCTAGGAAATCTGAAGAAATAGTTTGCTTTAAATGTTGTTAACATTTCCCTGTTTCCACAGAATTCACATTTAATGAATTACTCAGAAGGAAGAGTCTAGCTCTCTTTATATATCAGTAATTTATCAACACAGTGTCCACATAACTCAAGGAAGAAATAGGCAGGTACCACATGAGTTGCAAGTGGTGTGGGTATTAGAGCAGGCTTTTAAATAATCAGAGTTCTCATTACATTTGTAGTTGGGGCTCTAATCTAGACATGTATCTATGAGTCTTATCTTTGCAGTATACCGCTCTCAAGGGGCCAGGGTTGAGTGTCATTTATCTTTGGTATCCTCAATAGTGCCTACCCTGGTGCTAAGTATGGAGTGAATAATTGATACATTTGCACAAATCTACGTACCAAAGTTAAAAGTGGATTGGAAATGATCTTTGGGGCTGTTGTAATTGAGAAGAGACTATTTCTATGTGCAATAATCCCAAGGTAGAACTGCAAACCTCAAATTCATTTAAAGTGGCCACACTGGGGACTTTGGACATGGGTAGAGGGTGGATATTTGGTCTTGCTACAGGGGCACAGACAAAGATTTGCTGTACAGAGTTAGAGAGGCTGCCTGGCAGAGCAGATGAACATGAGTTTGAATTCTGACCCCAGAAACATTCCTTCAGGTGAATTCTTCTTTATTAGTCTTCGGTGCTTGATTAAAATTCCTACCTCAGCAGTTGTTGTGAAGTCTAGAATTTGTGCATTTGAGGGTGGTTTGCATAGTTTGGGATACACAAGTACCTGAAAAGTCTCTTACAAGAGATTTATTAGAGAAAATATGTTCATGCAAAGAAACATGTGAATTTTTCTAGGAGAACAGCCCCAGACCGCAGACAATACAAATGTCCATCAGCTACTGGATGGATAAAGGAAAGGTGGTATAGCCAAGCAAATGGAATATTACTCAGCAATATAAAGGAATGGAGTACTGATACATAGGACAACATGGATAAATCTCGGAAGCATCATGCTCCCTGTTCTAGAATTCCATTGGTAAGAAATGCCTAGAAAAGGCAAGCTTACAGAGATAAAAATGGATCAGTGGTTGCTTTAGGCTGGATGTAAGCATGGAGATTAATAACAAGTAGTCAGTAAGACATTTCTGGATGACAAATGTTCTAAAAAATTAGGATATTGATGATTGCACTCCATGAGTTTGATAAAAATGTCATTGACTTATATACTTAGAGTAGATGAATTTTATGGTATGTGAATTAGAATATAACAGATTTTTTTAAAGGTCTTTAGAATGCTGAGAGAAACTAAAGAATTAAGAAATTCCCATATGCACCATAGTGGACCCTGAGATGGAGTTTGAAGACTGACTGGTGGCAGTGACTTCACTGGGCAGGGCGACAGCAGAGCTGGTATTCTGGCACTGTTGGCTGAAAAACCCTGATGCCTTCACAGATTTGGCAACTGGCCAGACTCATAGTGGATGGCTCCTGCAGGCAACGCCCACGAAGCTGCTGGCCTGGGGACCATGGTGCCCTCCCTCAGGGAGAGCAGTGGAGAGCTGCTGTCCAGAGAGAGAAAGAGAGAGAGAGAGAGAGAGAGAGAGAGAGAGAGAGAGAGAGAGAGAGAGAGAGAGAGAGAG